>CM076580.1:1272300949-1272701582 GCA_034641835.2 Pinus albicaulis | reverse complement strand
TTCCCATTAGGTAAGGTCTCCATTTATTTAGTGCATGTAGTATTTCCAACATTTCCTTCTCATAAATAGTCATTTGTAAATACTTTCCTTTGATTGAACGACTTTCAAAAGTAATGGGTCTTCCTTATTGTATTAAAACAACACCAATTCCATTTCCTGAGGCATCACATTCTACAATAAAGGTTTTTGTGAAGTCTGGAATAGCTAAGACTGGTGCTAGGCACATTGCCTCTTTAACATGTTCAAAGGCCTTAGTTGCTTCAGGAGTCCATGAAAATGCATCTTTCTTCAATAGTGTTGTTAGAGGTGCTGCTATTCTCCCATAATTCTTAACAAACTTGCGATAATACCCTATTAACCCAAGAAATCCGCACAACTGCTTTATGGTTGTGGGGACTTTCCATTATTTGAGATGAAATTCAGGAGTCTAAAAAAGCACTACCTTCTACAGATCATATCTCTAAAAATATTGTGAACCAAGCTCTGAAATTTTGCGAGTAGTTTCTTCAGGATTTTGGCTTCACACCCTAAAAATTTCAAATTCTGAACCTTCGTAGAAAAAAAAGTTATAGCGAAAATTCCATGATGACCTGTTTAGAGCAGTGAAACCCTAGAATAAAAAGTTCTGATACCAAATGTTGTGAAACCAGATCCAAAAATAGAAGAAAAGAGATATCAATTCCTTAGAAATAAGTCACTTCGAGGGGGAAACCTCCAATACATTACATAAATGAATAATTCTTGGATGATACAAATGACCAAAACCTCCTTCTATATATAGGAGTACATGGGGCCATAATGTAATCCTAGTGGGGCCACAATGTAATCCTAGCCAACCTAACAATAATAATTTAAGGGCGCAATAATAACAATATTAGAGTTAGAGGGGTACAACAATAACAATAAGGGGGGCTACACTATTAATATAGGGACCTAACATTTTATCATTATCTGCTTTCATGGCCATGAAGAAATTTTGCATATAGTTCATCTCCTCTTCATGATTTGCTTCCACGATCATCATTTCCTTGACATGCTTTTCTTCTAAGGCCAATAACCTACTCTGCATAGAACCAATTTCCCTGGCATGATTTGCTATTATTTTTTCTTGATTAAGTTCCATATTATTAATTATCTTAGCTTGATTTAGTTGTATATCCTTAACCATCTGAATCAATTCATTAACAAGATGTTTATCATTGTCAACACTGATTTGACAACTTGTTTCCACTTCACCACTATCATGGATTTGTGCTGTCATGGTACAAGTGGATTCATTCTTAGAATTGTCCTGGACTTTTCTATTGATAGCTGAGTTCTCTATGAGATCACTTTCATTTCTTTGCATAGTACTGGGGGCACAAGGCAAGTCAACTTGTTTTATATATTTATCTTTAAAAGCATTGATTATGTGTTGTAAACAATAAAAATACTCCTCAGGCCAATTTCGAAACCAATCGATAGCACCACCTTTTAAGGAATAGCCAAAGATACGTATCTTAACATCTTCATGATTATATTGTGAAGGATGACAATATTTATTTATTATAAAAGTGACTATCGATAGATGCTTTAGAGCAATGCCTACATTACCACCTGAGAAAAAAGGAAAGGCATGTCATGAAAGGTGTCATCCGTGATGACCTGCTTAAAGGTTAAGTGGATATTATAGAAAGAGATCCGTGTTCAAGAATAGTCAAAAGGTCCTCAAGAAGCAAGCTTCTTAGCAGGAACTCTTATAAGAAATGAAAGAATTGGAGTCGCCACTTGAACATGAAACTAATTCTAAAATAGAAGAAATAATCGAGAGTAGTAGATGGATGTTAGGGGGGTATTCTTTTCTGGGAGTAAATAGATGAATAAGTGGAGTCGCCACCCAAAAAAGAAGCCAACCGAAATTTCCAAGTGCTAAAGGTGTAAATGATGAAATGATTAGTGAGATGACGAAAGATAAGATGATGAAAAGATGAAGAGATGAAGAGATGAAATGACGCCAGAAAATATGATCCCTTGTGACAGGCTAATGAATGGCGAAAAAAGATTAGAAGATTAGCAAATTTCGTTAAGACCAAGGACAGAAAAACAGATCAGCAACCTGAAAATATTAAAAATGATCCCCACAATGTCTAAAAATAGTAAGTTTTGCCAAAAAAATGAAAATTCTAGTTTTTTAGACCTTATTTAGGATATGCATAAAAAATGTTCAGATTTGATTTTACACAGTTATACAGAATTTCCAGCAAGCTTCAAAATAAGATCTAGGCAAATTTAAAGATTCCCAAATGGTCAAAAATTCTGAAAAATGAAGATTTTGCAATTATAAACAATTTTGACCATATAAAATGTGTTTTTAGGGCCTAATTATTTTTTATTTTCTTGCTCTAGTAAAATCTGCAAAAAATAATGGTTTAGAGATCAATCCCTTAGCCCAAGGCTTTGAAGATCCCACAATTGAAAATTCTTGAAATTTTGTGATAATGTTGCCACTTGAAAATTAGAAACCTGTAAAAATGGCCTCAAAAGCCTATAAGTCCTCAAGGGTCTAGATCTAGCTCATATCTGAAGTTTTCCTTAGTTGATTTTCAACCAGTTCTTTTCCTTAATTTTTTTTTGGAGTCTACCTCCCTTAGCTTGTAAGGAGACAACTTAGATAGAGGGATTGGGAATCAGGGTGACAACCCCCGATCTGAGTCTTTGTCGCGATGCCTAGACATTTTATGTGACAACACAACCCATATCCTCCACTCTCTGAGAACCTCGACTTCGAATGTTCACAAAAATTCCCTAATGCTACCAGAACCATCAAAGTAGGGTAGGTCTCTTACCTCCGAGGAAATGCACCAGAAGTCCCTGGTGACTCGAAGGCATTGCAGCGCTGAGACATCATGCAAACAGTTTTTCCAATTCTCCATCTCCCCGTCCGAGTCAGAGAAGCATTCACTGTCCTTTTCCTAGAAGAGTACTCCTTCCGCCGTGGGGTTGATCCAATCTTCATCCCTCGCAGTCAACTTGTATAGGTGATCGACCTTCGCTTCATCACGTACTGGCTTTGTATATCGTTCACCTTCCACAAGATCTAATGGTACTATCACCCTTGTGCCGTTATTCTCAAACACCATGCTTCTCTTTTTGAGGTTGATGATACTGCCCATATCTAAGGCCCAGTCCAATCCTAAGAGCATAGGGTAGGGGTTTGCATCTTCTACAATTTCTATTTCTTCAAAATCAGCGCGGGCCTTTACTCCTACGATGTCCACCGTAACTTTAGGCAACCTTCCTAGCGGGATGATTTTCTGTTGATTTTCCTTACACAGCTAAATAGTGGACCATTCCAACTTAGGTTCCTCCATTTGTCACCAAGTCTACTTAGGTAACACGTTTGCATCTGACCCTAGGTCCAAAATAACCTATCTCATTTCGTATTCACCGATCTGCGCAGACAACCACATTTCTCTTCCAGTGCGTTTCTTATACCTGTATAGTTTGTGCACATCCTTGAATTTCGGGGTTAGATTGGGTCGTCTTGCGCAGCTATCTATTAATGCCTAAAGGTTCTCCACAACCTCTGGGTTGCGTAGTAGTTTCATACATGCCTGCAAAAAGGGCTCAACCTCCGCATTTGCCTTGAGGTTCGCAGGTGGTCGAGTGGTAGTTGCTTCTGTCTCAGCAAAGTCTTTTCGAGATGTGATAAATGTTTCTTTTCCCCTTTTTAGGTCCAGGCCTTCTTGCTTGATAGCGGCTTGACGGATCAGAGGCTTCATTGGAGCCTCCTCCTCAGGTCCCCTTGTGGCCATCCCACTGCGCGTCACCACATTCACACTCAGACCCTTGCTTTCCAGCTCAGCCTTAACTCTCTGCACATTCTACGTAGGTGTCGACTGATTTTCCTAAATTTTCGCTATCAAGACCGGGTAATCTTCAATTGCATGGTCTAGCTATCTGCAATATCAACAGGATTGCCTAGTGGGTTCGGACAGTCCCTTGCAAAGTGTCCTACTTCTCCATAGTTATAGCAGATTAGTTGACCTCGTCCCTGTCCTGCACTTCCACCGCGTCCTCCTCCCCTACCCCTTGATGGGGAGTCGCCTATACCTAGGGGGGTCCTTGGTGATGCAGGGTCTGATTGTACCCTGTATAAGTTTCCTCGATCAATCATCAAATCATATGTATGATAGTTCTGTTCATCATGTCCCATCAATCTGCAGAACCCACACCATTTCTGCTTTACCTGTAGAACATATGCAGCAAGGCGGGGACAATGGTTAGTATCGTGTAGCACTGCGACGTGACAATCATCACACCAGAGCGCTAGCCCACTAGGTCTCACAACTGCCCTAGGGCACAATGGGCTTGGTCCCCCGGCTTGCACATAATCTGCTAATAGAGGACAGTTATCCTTGGTGTGGCCATTCACTCGGCATCATATGCACCATCTTTCGGGGCAGGCTTCTGCCCCTCGTTCCTTTCATAGGTTCTGGATCTCTACATGCATCGCTTCCAGCTTTCCCTGGATCTGTTGGACGCCCAGTTGAGTCTCGTCCCGAGGTGTAGCTTCTAACTTCATGGAACATTCCAAGGCCTTCTCTTGTGATTCAAAAGTTTGGTGCCCCATAGGTACACGTAGGCGAGGCAGCAAAATAGCAATAAACCATTATGTGTGTTGTCTGTCATCATATTGGAATCCCCCTTTTCTGATCACCTTCTTTAGTCGTTGATCGACCTCCCACACAGATTTAGAAGGTCCTTTCTTCAAATCCTTTAGATCAACCACGATTTGGGAGTAGGACTTAGGTTTCTTGAATTGTTGTTTCAGGGCATTTTTAATTTCTTCAATGGTCGCATTTGTGTTTTTGGCCGATGTATCCCATGTACCAGTCCAAAGCTCTTCCTTCGAAGGTAAGGGACATCTGTGCCATTTTCACCACATCACTAGCCACATTTTGCGTAGCCCATACCGATCATGCGATAAACCAGAACTGATCCATATCATCACCCCCCACACCCTTAAAGGTCGGAAATTTCATGTGCGCAACCATGTGGTCTTCCGTTGGCGGAGGGGTCGGTGAATTCTTACCTCTAGGCTGATTTGAAAGTGGTGGGGTTGGAGGACTCTGCGAAGCTGCTTCCCTTACTGGACTATACACCAATCGTTCTCCTTCCATGTTGGCCCTATAGTACTTGCTACTTCACGTTGTGCTCCCATCTAGATCAGATGTCATTCACTCGGTATGGCTACACAGAATACTCTTTTCGCACAATAATATCTTGATCAATAATGGAAAAGTATTTAGGAACTTACCTCGGAACCTCGTGAATAATATTCGCTCTGCTTCAGAGTAGGAGACAAACTGATCGATGGAAAATTCTGTTACAAATCCTCCTAACACACTATCTAACCAATGGTCCACGGTGCGAGTGATGATGTTATCAGTATTTTCTAGTTGTTGGATTAGTTCAGGGGTCCAATCTATGATTCGTTTGTCCTTCCAACACTTCTGAAATTCAACCAGACTTGCGAGCCACTCCACGTGAGCAACAACAATATTACTCAGAGAAATCAACAGATCGAGAATTCATATAACAATACACAACTATTTTCAGATATCCTTGTATGAAGCAAGTAGAACAAACCCAGATCACAGCATAAATAAGTACACAAGTATGTTCGCAACTTAAACTAATAAAACAACAACATATACTAAGTAATCAAGACGTCACAGGTTCATATCACAACAATTCCAGTGGATTCAGATAGGCAACAATACTTCCTAATTCATTAATCTTTCAGATCTACGTACAAAACCACAAAAACTCAACTTGCGCATAAAGCAGCAGGGTCTGCACACAACACGATAGAGGCCCTTTGCACACACAACAGCATGAGTCCTTACCCGAAAACCCTGAACACATCTATCGATTTGCACTTAGTAGCAATCTCTTATCATTCTTAGCTTTTTCTACAACTCAAAAAGGTTCAACTACTTATACTATTCTAGCCTATGCATCCAATGGTCCGCAAACCGTGGTTTGCGGACTCTTGGTCTACCCTTGACCCAATTACAATGCTTTAGGGGCTTTGACCCACCCCAAAACCCCTACGCTATACTAAATATAATCAGAAATATACAAAATGGACCAGTTTTGCAGCTTTGTAGGAGACCCTGTTCCAACAAGACTCATCGACAATCACCACTTAATTAACATTTCAATAGGAATTGGCTAAACTTAAGCACTTCATTAATAATCTTGGCCTCACATCAACACGGTGACTCACTCCAAAGCCAGCATCAGGATTGGCTACGAATTGGGGGCAAGTAGTACTTTATTATTGATCCTTGCCTCACCATTCTTGCAAATGAGGAATTATTAAAGACAACTAAGTTTTTAACGTAAAGAATAGTCAAATTAATGTCCGTTTGAATTACTCATATGTGATTCGTAAACTTCTTCTCGGTGCTTGTGAAACTTATTGAACAGTGTCTTGATATAACCCTTGATTTCTAAATTAAAACTCACCGTCCTCATACACTTGATCTTAGCGAGAGTTGTTTGCATTACTTTTCTTTTGAAGAGCATAACTTAACCTTGCATTTTATTTGAAGGGCCACTGTTTCACAGAACTTCCATGTTGAGTGCATTCATATATAAATAGAAGTAAGTGATGTTATTGGTCGTAATAAAAAAAACTCGTAAAATAAATTAGAAATTTCTGTAAAATTATGAAATTTTTTGGCAAAGATTTTTGAAAATCTAGATTGCAGTGATTAAACTTCAGTTTTTTAGGTGCCCTAAATTTTTTTGATGATATTGAATCCATTTTCATTACAAAAAATGCAATTCAAACACTCCAACTATCAATTTTTTTGAAATTTTTATTACCAAATTTCAATAAAAAAAACTGCAATCTTTTCAATTATATCCTTAATCAACTCTATATTATTGTGTGATTCTACATGCATTGCCTATAATTTGACCCAAAAAAAAACTAAACTTCAACACAATGATATCAGCGTTGCATCGTCACTTTTTGCTTTTCGAATAGAACATCATACACTTGAGAAGTGTGGACAAATAAAACACGATATGCACATTTCCACAGCTTGTACAATTCTGGTAGAATAATATTAATGTTTTCAATCAAGCAAATTATTATTACTATTATTGTATATTATTGTATTTTTAATTAGTGTATTAAAATATTTTTTATTAATAAACAATATTTTTTTAATTAAAAATAATTATTATATTTTGATTTTTAAAATTAATTGTTTTTATATAATTTTTATATATTTTTTTAATTTATTGTGTTGCTAATATTTATTGATGAAATACACTAGATGATTCGAAAAAGATTTATAAAATATTTTTTATTTGATTATTGTTGATATAATGAGTATTGAAATATTTCTGATATAATTATTGTAAAAAAATTCTCAATAAATATTATTATGATTATTATTGTTGTTGTTTATTGGCAAGAATTAATGAAAAATCAAGAAAAGAAATAAAGAAATTCAATTAAGGAAAAGTCAACATAATTAACATAACAAATATAAATGCTTAGATTAAAACATTATATGATAATAATCATATGACAATAACACTTGATCCAGAACCTGAATAATTTTTTTATCATTAAACCCTCTCAACAAAATAACGACAATGCAAATGAATTTTAAGAAACTATGATGTCGTGGAGTTTATTGCATTGACCTCAAAAAACCTACCAAAGTTGTTCTGCTACTACATTTTCTTTTTGTAATCAAAGCTAAACTTGTAATGAAAACCAATATTTGTGGAGATATAGCTCCATTGATATACTGAGGCAGTATATGTAATTCATTAGATTTTGTATTTGGTTAAATCCAAAGGATGACATATACTGTCTCAGTGCATTAATGGAGTTATAGCTCCACAAATATTGATACTGTTAAACCAGCTTTCCTTTGTTATTTAGACTTAATTTTGTCAAAATGTTTTTTTGTAAGCATTAGAGCATTCTATGTAACATATGGAAATGATGCAGCTCCAATGAGTTTAACTATTTATGTCTTCATTTGATAAAAAAAATGTCACTATTAAGGTTGGAATTTCAAAACAGATTTACCTGTCAAATTTGATGGATGTCACACTTCCCTAACTTGTTTTTGATGATTTTGAAAATTTCAATAAAATATATTTCAGTAAAGCACCCTGCCACTTCTATCCCTCTTCACCACTGACTCATTTTTCTCATGCAGTTGCCTTTACCTGAATTGTCTAAAGATATTAGTTAACATTGCTCAATTTTGACCCTGCTTTAAAATATGATAGAGAAAGTTTAACATGCTTTTGAAAAGTAGCTTTTTGTTAAGGCTGCGGCAAAAGAATTCAACAATTAACACCACCAATACTAATGTACATATAAGTTACAAGTTGCTATGGATTAAATGCCAATCACATACCTTAAACATGATATAATATAATTTAATAAAATGTCACATTCACATTGATCTGCATTCCTGAAAACTGTATATCTGCTGCTGAATTTTAAACTGTATGTCTGTCTGATGAAACAGCTGGCTGTATAAATGGAAGTTGTGTTTTATGGGACACTCTAAGCAGAGGGGTTAACAAAGAACTTTGTGACAAAGAGCATAGTGCAGCTATTACAAGCGTGTGTTGGTCCAAGTCTGGTCGTCAAATACTGACATCGGCTTTGGATAAAACTTTGACTCTCTGGGATGTTTCTGAAGGCAGAAAAGTTGCTCGTATAGAACTCCAAAGGATTGCCTTCTATGTTCGTTTTCATCCTGGATCATCGAATCCACCATTGGCATTAGCTTGTCCCTTGGTCGGTGCACCAATACTCGTAGACATCAATTCAAGAAAACAATATATACTTCCTAATTCAGCACTTTCAGCAAGCGAAGCTCTTCTATCTGCTGCAAGAGCAGCTCATCTATCTGCTGCAAGAGCAGCTCTTCTATCTGCTGCTGCAACTTTTAATAAGAGAGGTGACTTAATTTATGTTGGGAATTGGAAAGGGGAGATATTGATTATTGACACGGAAACGAGAAAGGTACAAGCAGTATTTGAGGTTCCTGGGCATGGAGTAATTAGGCAACTTGTTTTTAGCAAGTGTGGCAAGTCTTTACTTTCTAATTCTCGGGATGGCACGCTTCGAGTTTTTGAGAATTGTCTACCTCTAAAAGAAGCAGCTCGTGCTTTGGGAGAGTTAGTCAATGCTTCCGGTGACAGTGCAGTGACCGAAAACATTAAGTTGCTGGTGGGATCTCAATGCTTGAAACTTTCAAAAGAATTCCAGGAAACTCTTGATTGGGAAACTGCATGCTTCAGTGGTGACAGTGAGTGGGTTGCGGGTGCAATTGATAGCAAAGTGGAACACAAGATATGTATATGGCACAGATCTGGACAGCTTGTCAAAATATTAGAAGGGCCAGAGGAAGGTTTGATGGATTTATCTTGGCATCCCATTAAGTCACTGGTGGCTTCGGTGGCCATGTCTGGGAAAATTTACATATGGGCATTTGGTCAAGATTTGGATTTCAAGCAGATAGAGGAAAATGGGGAATACGTTGAGCCAGAAGATGAATTTGATATGATTCCTGCCACTGAGACTGAGGTACATATAATTGATGTCCTTTTTCAACCTTGTCTTTTGGGTCTATGTGAATATCCACTGAATGTTGTAACATTGTTTGAATAGGTACAAATTACACATGTTGATGAAGATGAAGAGATTGACATCATAACAATAGATAGTGAAGGGCCCGATAGTCCTAAGCAGCAGGAAGACTCTTCTGAAAACAGCAATCGTTCTCAATCCGACAGGTCAGCTCCTCTAGATGAAGGGAAAGGTCCAGATAAAACTCCAGAGCATGGTGTCGAACAAACTCCACATTCTCCCTTAGGTGAGAATATTACTCAGCATCATTCCTTTTAAGACATGAGAGTTTGTTTTGCTAGCGTGTTTGACGAAGTGCATCTAGGTTATTATTCAAACTGCAAAATTGTTCAAACTAAGATCTGCAATCTTGGTGACATTGATCTGAAAACTAGATTGTTATTCACATAATATGCAAGCAATGAATGCCAATTCAAAAGGTTCTTGTTGTTTTATACTGAAAATTTGAGGGAATATTATTTTGTGATTGTACACTGTTTATTTTATTGCCATTGTATCTGCCTCTATAAGAAAAATCACGGATTTTGTTTGTGTAGGTCCGAGTTCACTCCCGGATGAAGCCACAAAACATATTAAAACTTAAATATGGAAAACCAGAAACATACAAACCTGTAAAGCTACTACTATTTATTCATTTGTCATCACAACACTGTAGTGCGATATTGTCCTGAACTGCGCCTTAAAATACTAGGCATGTCAACCTTATAAAATGCTGCAGCCTAGCTGTAATATATTCAACGAACTTAATGTTTTTGTATCTCAGCTGAAGCTTTCAGGATATTTTCGCTACCACTTATCTTCCCCCTCGAAGTTACAATGCAGGAAACCGATCAAAAGAGCCCCGTCATTACTCCAGGGCTATAGGAGTCATGTTTTCCAAGTTAGATGTTTGAACCCAGATATTGCATATTGCCAAAATAAGGTTTGGGTGTGGAGTTTTAATAGCGTGATGGTTTTAATTGATTTGGAATCCGTTTTTGCAGGATTAATGATACAGCAAGTTATGCATGTAATTTAAATGATGAGTTCGATAAAGACATAGAAGATATGAGATGATATGAGTGTTTCTCGACGTGTCTATTTTATTCTTATAAATATAAAGGTGGCAATAACGGAACTGTTGTGAACCAATGCAATAACAACCCATTAACAACAATATGGAAATGGAGATTAATCTTCCTTTTGTACCTTACATTATATCACATGCCTTGACTGAGGAATGATTTGTTGAGGTGGATAGTAAGACTTGATTTGGGATTTGACAAAAGCGTCCAAATAAAAATAAAAAAACACAATTAACAAATTAGAGAGACAACTCTCTATCTCAGGACTAAACAATCACTTGAAGATTAAAATAGACATGTATAAATGGAAAATTAAATTTTAATTGTGCATTCATCGTATAAATGAGAACCCTTGAAGGGTGATGGTTCATAAACTTTCTAGAAATTTTTAGTGATTTGGAAAATTGAGAGGCTTTATAATTAGATTATATTTTCTTTTTTTGGTAATTACTTGTGAAATTTTTTGGCTTCCTTTTTATTTAGTTATGTTCTTCTTCATCAAACAATTACTAAACCATAAACATGAAGATCACAAGAAAACAAAGAACACGAGATATAGACTGCAAGGGGAGGGAAAAACCGTCTTCTTATAGAATCATATCAAATGAAACATCCAAGACCCTTCCACCCTCCAGAAACCAATTCAAACCCTTCTCAAATTTAGGTCCTCATCTATTTCACCCTCCAGAAACCAATTCAAACCCTTCTCAAATTTAGGTCCTCATCTTTCTCTTTGAAAATTTCAGATCAGATACTCCAAATTGCCTCTCCAAAATGAGTTCCAACTTTCTTCTATTTATACTTCTTCAGAGGGGTGCCAACAATCATGTCTTTTGGGGTAGAGCCTACATGACAAATAGGGCCAAATTAACTTCTGAAGGAAATTTTTCCCAAAATACATAATTAAAAATATTTTTCCTTTTTCTTGACAATAGGTCCAAATAGGAGCTTGACTCTTTGGCTGAAGAAAACCTAAAAGTATGAATAACATGCTTATGTAAATAAAATAATAATTCTTGATCATAAACCCCATGCTTGAAAAAGAATATTTCTTTTTCTTCTTTTCCATTTTACATAAAACATATAATGACATAAGTACAATAAAAATTATGAAGATCAATAGGGTGACATTTTTCAACACTCCCTCTTAACTAGGGAGGTATTCATAATTGCACAACTGGTACAAGGATATTCTCAAATTGAAATATTCTCATAAGAACTGCCACAAACAAGGTTCCAATCCAACATACATTCTTTTACAAGGCTCTAGGTGTTAAGACATCAATCCAAAAGACATGTTGATCTAGGAATCTAGGTATCATCCATAGTATTTCCAACATATATTATTCCAACTGTCTAGATACAGTCTAGGTTATTTCCAAGGTATCAACCCATCAAGGGATCTAGGTACTGTTACCACTCAAACCAATAGGGGACCTAAAATGGGATCCTAAAAGGTCAACTGCTAGGCTAAGGGAAACAATGGAGGGTTATTCCACTATCACCATAGTTAAGTCTCCCCACTCTTTATGGAATTTCACCAATGGGAGGAGTTCAAGTAGCATAGGAATTACTTCTAAAGTATATGTCAATGCATAGGCAATGAGTGACCCTGAAAACCCTTTCCCTAGGATGGATTGAAGAATGGAGATTACTTGATTTTCAAGCAAGGGGCTTGGTACACTAGGGGTAAGGGATAATGACTGGAGGGTTGAGGTAGAATGAATAGCCTTGCAAATGATGTTTTGAATCCCTATTATTCTTGGGTAACTCAGATTCCCAAATGGTCCTTGACAAATAATCATTGATGAGAAGTGGGACTAGACGGGGCCAAGTGGACCGAAGCCAGGTTCGAAGATGGAGTGTAGCAACCAACAGTGTTCCTATCCTAATGAAGGTGAGGGGAAAGGATCTAGAAAACAATATCCATTTCTATAGCTCAAAATGATTCTATTGAGGTCTACCCTTGGCGATGACTAGGAAAATTTCGGTCCTGGAGCTAGGAATCAGGATTCTTGTAGTTACCACCATCAGAATAGCTTGAAAATTTGTGGAGAGGGAGGGGACCCACCAGCACAGTGTCTCTTAGGAGATCAATTTTTTTCCCTCGGTCAATTTTCGAGAAATTGATGCCCTGTGTGACCCTTGAGGGGTAGGCCTTGGAAAAACTGAAAAGAAAGGAAAAAATATGGACAATATGATCACCCTTCAAGGATCCATACCTTAGTTCACTTGGGTAGATGGATTCAAGGGTGATTAATGAGTAATAATTTGGTTTGTTGGTAAAGGAGGCTTGAAAAATCAACTTTGTCCAATATTGGTGTAGAGAAAAAAAATAAGAGACTTTCAAGAATTTATACTTCAAGCAAAGAGTGCAATCTTATCGATAAAATGTATCACTAGGAAATTTTATTCATGGAATTGGAGAATACATTAAAATTTTCTAAAACACACTCAATTCCACATTATAATCATGCAAAAAATAGCCCTAGTGATCCAGATTTATGCATGAATGCAACAGAATACACATATAACCATAAACATAGAGATGTAGCGGAAATAATGCTTCATTTTATTAAAATCAAATGGATGAAATAGGCTTACGGACATAATGGAAACAGGATAGGGCTCTGGTAGCGTATCACTGAGAATAGATGTGGCGGCTACATGCCTCTAAACTATGTTACATTGAGGCTCTAAGGCCTATTATAGACATAATGTTAATAAACAAGCGAGGGCACTGGTAGTGTATCTCTAAGAAGAGATGTGATGGCTACAGGCCTCTCCAATGTTTTAAATGAGGCTTGAAGGCCTATTTATTGTTCATAAATAATGTAAAACCCTAAACATCCAAAAACCTAACCCTAGGAGTTGAAGCGCCAAAACTGCGAATTCCGTTTGGGTAAATTGGTGTTTCAACTTCTCGGGGATGTAACTTTGGCATCCGATCTCCATTTTCTGCGCTCAATAGCTCATTAGAAGTATCTATCTGAGGAATACAACTTTTGAGTTAGAAAAATCATTATATAGACCCATGTTTCTCCTGAGTTTCCTAAAAAATGTCGTTTAGGGCCTCAAGACAACTCTGGAAGTTTAGGACTCGAAAAACTACTAAAAATAGTAA
This sequence comes from Pinus albicaulis, assembly GCA_034641835.2. Lineage (NCBI taxonomy): Eukaryota > Viridiplantae > Streptophyta > Pinopsida > Pinales > Pinaceae > Pinus > Pinus albicaulis. The sequence continues at coordinate 1,272,687,706 of CM076580.1, read as the reverse complement.
GTTATGTTGAAACTTAAAAACGGAAAGAACTAATGGTGGGGGTTCACATGGAATAGATTGGTTGCCACCAATATCCACCTGGATCATTAGTGCCCCAAAACGGCTCTGGGAGTGCAGGACCCGAAAACCTGCTAAAAATAGTAAGCTCTGTTGAAAGTGAAAACTAAAAGAATTGATGGTGTGGGTCCAAAAGGAATAGGTGGGTGGCCACCGATATCGACTTATATCATTTATCCCTCCTTAGGAGGCAATGGTCCCCATTTCGTTAAGTTCCTCAATGAGAGGAACATTCTCCTGAACTCGATATTGGATATGTCCAGTATGTCACAGACCTGTTTGTAGACGTGCTAGATGTAGATGTGCCAATGGTGGACAGTCATTGAAGGATCTAGAAAAATTTATCCATCATCACATTCTTCTGTTTCTTGAGGGCCTCGAGCAAGATTTTGATAGGATCTCCTGCTCCCTCATCTTTCTTTTCTTCCGCCATGGGGGGTCGTGGGGGTTTGCGAGGCTGATCTTGCAAGGGTTTAACGAGATCAAGCCCTATCTCCTTATATCCTAACCATGTTGGAAACATGCAAATGAAAACAAAGAAAGAGCAGACCACTCTGATACCACTAATTCGTATTTATGCCGAAACGCAACAGAATACACATATAACCATAAACATAGGGATGCAATGGAAATAATGCTTTATTTTATTAAAATCGAATGACTGAAATAGGCTTACAAACATAATGGAAACACGCTAGGGAATTGGTAGCATATCTCTGAGAAGATATGTGGTAGCTACAGGCCTCCCAACTATGTGACATTGAGGCTTGAAGGCCTATTACAAACATAATGGAAATAAATGAGCGAGGGCACTGGTAGTGTATCTCTAAGAAGAGATGTGATGCTACAGGCCTCTCCACTGTGTTACAATGAGGCTCAAAGACCTATTTATTGTTGAGAAACAATGTAAAAACCTAAACATCCAAAAACCTAAGCCTAAGAGATGAACGCCAAAATTATGAGTCTCGTTTGGGTAAATTGGTGTTTCAACTTCCCGGGGACATAAATTTGGCATCCGATCTTCGTTTGAAGTGCTCAATAACTCATTAGAAAGATCTATACGAGGAATAAAAATTTTGTGTGGGAAATATGGGTCCATAGACCCATTTTTCTCTCAGCTTTCACCAAAAAACGTCATTTAGGGCCTCAAAATGGCTCTAGAAGTTCAGGACCTGAAAAAAATGCTAAAAATAGTAAGTTGTGTTGAAACTTAAAAATGGAAAGAAATGATGGTGGGGGTTCAAATGGAATAGGTAGGGAGCCACCAATATCCACCTGGATCATTAGTGCCCCAAAGCAGCTCCAGGAGTTGAGGACCCGAAAACTTGCTAAAAATAGTAAGCTATGATGAAAGTGAAAACTGAAAGAATTTATGGTGTGGGTCCAAATGGAATAGGTGGGTGGCCACTGATATCCACCTGGATCATCTAGTTATAGTGTAAATCATTAATATGTAGCAACAAGAATAATATCAAAAATAACTTACAATGCCATACAATATATCCAACCAGAAAATCATGTGCAATAATAATTCTCCAAGACAAGAAAAATAACTCAAATCCATACATCAAAATTCCTCTATCTTCAAACAAACTCCTCTAAGGGAAAAGTAAAAAATTCTATATGAGAGAGATACCCAATCCAAAGTGTGATACAAATTATTGTAGCTAACATTAATATATACCCTCCTAAGGAGTTTGAATTAGCCTATGGGTCTGGATTATCCCCTAATGATAAAAAAAATTGCAAATAAAATCCCTATTGGTGAAAATCCCACCAAACTAGCTTGCAAATGGAAAACATAAGCCTCACAGGGAGCTAAATAATAATATGTACATGTCGTGGGGCCCTCCAAAGGTGTAATAATGTCCTGAAGTGCCACAATGGCGAACAAATTCCTCGAAATATGATGTACAAGGGGATGGCCCCTTGTTCTTCAAATAGTAGACCTGTGGTGCTCCCAGTGGATGTGGGGGAACACAAATGACCCCATGGGTATACATATGAATCAAATATGTATGTAGATCCTCTGCAAGGGATCAACTGATGGAATGAATGCTGCCATGAAATCTTACACATCCTATGACACCTGCTAAGAGTGTGGGGCTCCTTGGGGCCTACTGGGCATAATGTACCGATCACATCACCATCATCCCAAAAGTGGATTGCTAGTAGTCCTTGAACGTCCATGAATATCCGTGGAGTTCCATCTGCTGCTGTGGAGGCCCATGGCTCTCTATGCACACCTTATATGTGTCAATGTAGCCCTCTAGGGGTTAGGATCTCGTATAAAAGTACCAAAACCAGATGGAAACCACCTGCAATCCTCTATAAGATCAAATGTGTCCCCTAGGCTTCGAGTGAAACCATTAATTATAATAATCGTGTAAAAAGGCTTACAAATCATGTATAACAAAGTGGAGACTTCACAATGGCATGCCCTTCCGTGGTGGGATTTGGCAGGTGCTAGTGTCTCCATACTTCAAAGGGGGTTTTCCATGCAACTTACTAAGTGGTTTCAACCCTTAAAGGGGACAATATGTCCAAGGTAAATCCTTTTAATGGGGGTGTAAATCGATAAATAAGTGAAACAATGTAGGGAAATGAGAGGCACAATCTTGGGCCACATATCAAGGCATAGGGGCAGCCATATTAGGGGAAGCCCACACTAGGGTATATAATGTCTAGGAGGGGGAAATTGTGGTACGTGAGGTGTCCCGTACGTGAGGTGTCCCGACATTGATTTTTGCACCCTTATTTATATCTGTTTTATCATTTATGATTTTTCTTTAATTAACTGCTCGAGCCTCAAGGATAAGAGCATGATGTGTCAAATATAACAATGATTACCCCTTTTAAGGTGAGGTAGTTCATTTCCCTCCAAGGGTTTGGGACAATCATGGGTTCTTTTTTGAAAAAGGAGGCTCATTTAGGGCCTATGGAAATAGGGTGATGGCCATGGGTAAGGGGGAAAATATCATGCATTCTCGTTTTCCCATTTGCTAATTATTTTTGTCCCAACCATATTTTTCATTTTTGGGTACAATATCCTGTTAAGTGTGGAAAATTATGATTTTTAATTTTCTTTTAGTTGCTTCAACCTCTGGGATGTCATTCTAAGCCTGACCCAAGGTGGGGGAAAGGGGATAGGGAAGTTGACCCTATGTGGACGTTGGCAGGAAACATGCTGAATGGGAGTATTATGAGTGGAATGGGAGCAGTACATGTGGATAAAGGAGTGGGAGCACACATCAAATGTTAGGTTTTCCCAGGTAGTACCACCCTAGAACCAAATGGTCAATAAAGGAGAGCTCATGGGACTCAGATACAAGGGTAACATCCAAAACATATCAAGGGGGCATGATCATAGACTAAGGCCACTCTTTCTGCCAAATGCCCCCATCAATCCATGCCCAGAAGTATCCATGTTAAGTAAACCCAATACTCAATTCCCAAATTACAACACATACCTTTAGATTTGGGAGGCCCACCTCCAAACATATGATCACTACATATGGGCGAGGGATCACATGGTTGGTTCAGGTGGAAGATAAATGCACAAAAAGCTAGTAGGAGGCTACAAGGGGTTTTTGGCTATCAGCCGAGGTCCATCATGGAGAAAAAATTCGACCGAGGTCCATCCTGGAGAAAACTTTCTCCTAGGGATATCCTCCAGGAAGTGGTGGGTAACAGGTACCATCTGGGCTACCTACCAAGGTACCAACCCAATAAGGGTCTCGGTATAATTTAGGCTACCTTCCAAGATACCAAATCTAACAGGGATCAAGTACCATTTAGGCTACCTACCAAGATAACAACCCTAAAGATATATGTACAATATAGGCTATCTGCAAGGCACCAACTCATCAAAGATATAGGTACCATCTAGGCAATATACCAAGGTATTAAAAACTCTATGTACCATCATATAGGATACCTATGCTAAGGAGAAGCCAATAGTCACCATGTTCTGGTTGGTGCTTCAACCTCATGGTAAACATACTAGTAAGAGTTTACCATCACCAAGGTCAAACCTCCGATAAAATTCGTGTTCCAATTATGTCGGGTTGGCCAAACCTTAGAGGACATACAACTCCTCACACCGTAGGGTGAAAACCCTCAAGGATTTTTACATCACATGTTTTCCTTTACCTTAGTCAAACCCAAATATTACATGCCACATTCTAGGACAAAGAGCTCACTTAACAAGTAATGGAGCCTAACAAAGGCACCCACTCTTATAAACTAATTTGGGCAACAATAATACGTACTCTTCTAAGAAACTAGGTCTTACGGACCATTCTTCCTAAATTAGGAGAATGTATCTCCTCAACAACAATCTAGGCCATTCTTCCTAAATATAGAGAATGTCTACCCCTATTGTTATCTTATTATTTCTTCCTCTTACTGAGATAAATTATCTTAGCAAGTCCAAGCTTAAAATAATTAAAAACATACTTTAGTTTTTAAATACATAAAAACGTACTTTAAAACTTCATATTTCTTTCAAACCCAAATCTCCTTCTGAATCTACAAACACTTCAAAAGCTACCTCTAAATCTACCGCTTTTATGAACAGTAGTATTTTCCTCTTTCCATCATGCTCATTATTAGCATGTATCCTTCATTATTTTGGCCTTCAATCCTGTAAATCTTGCTTCCACCATTTACCTACTTCTTTAAAAACAAGCATAACGAAACAAAATATACAAATACAAGATTATGATATCAATTTTTTCAATATAGGGTTTCCATGATATTCAAAATTTTAATTCTAGGGTTTTGGTTACAAACCCTAGATATCCCATGACCCAACCCTTATTAGGATTATTAGTGAAAACATATTCATAGGGTTTTTGAATTTAAAGACCTAGGTTTTATTATTACTTCAACCCTTGATAAGGTTTTATCACATACCTATATTCTTTCTGCAATTCATAGATATCAATATTCAAGAGCTAGGGTTTTATAATAGGGAACAAACAATTAGTGCTAGTGTTTTCCTTTTTTTCTAGGATTTTCTAGTCCAAATCACATATAGGGTTCAACAACCCTAGACAACAAAGATATCAAAAGAAAATGTAATATCTTCAAAAACTAGATTCTTACTATGTAAAGGAAGCTACACAACCTTAATTAATTAGTAGATCCTTTTCTAATGATCACATAACATGAAATGCACACAAAAAAAAAATTATGTACATCTAATTGTGCCTTCTTCTTTGCAAGGATTGAGTTCTTCTTAAAGGATCAATAATTATAGTTTCTTATCCTTCTGATTATCCTCACACAGAAGAAACATCTTTTGGTTGACTTTAGATGTTCATAAATTATTATTTGTGTAGAAATATCGTGATAGAGGTGCAAGTGCTAAATTTTTTTAATCTGAATCAGGAGACATAATTTTACTCTACTGGTCTGTGGAAATTAATTCACAGTTTAGAAAAACAATCAAGAACATGCATCAATCACATACACAAGAACACATATTTATCTGGGGAAACCAACTATTAAAAACCCCTTAAGCATGTTTGCATTAATTATATTAATAGAGAACACATTAAAATTGCTAGCTCGATCTGAGCTCAACTTGAAAGTGAATAACCTATCTCTCTACTCAATGAGAAGATCTGACCCATACTTAGGAAAACAATTTCTCTTCTTGAGCCCCTATCTCCTTGTGAAAATCTTGATGAATTAGGCCCCTATTTTTTATGAATTTTCCTCCAGTTGATTGCACAATTCCCAAGGTTGATCCTCTGACTGCATGTAACACCTTTATACTCAAGACTATTCTAGAAACGATGTTACACTACCTTGGAGTCTCCACCACGGTTAAGGAATTTGAATTATCTACATGCAATATATATTTTGGGTTGATTGATCAGTTAACTAGATGATCAATAAGTTAGAATATTTTCCCACTGCACAACTGACCTCTAACTATTTCCATCAATAGTTAGAACTAGCTTAACAAAATATAAATGGAAATAACTTACCTTGATTACTACAATTTAGAAATCACACATGCTTAACTGAACTGCAAGCCCTGCAAGTTGAATTTACTAAGCTAACTGAGTGATAAGAGTCATGTCTCCTCGGTTAACTGCCTCCAAGTTGTCTACTGATATGGAAATTAGAATTGTATCAATTTGAAAAATGAAAAATCAAATTGAGACTTTCTTGCTACATTTCTCAAAACACCCTCTTAGCAAGAAAGGGATTTTCAAAGTCCCCTATCCCGCACCTGTGGAATTTGAACTTCCCTCTTGAGAAAGCCTTTATCAAGGTGTCAACATTTTGTTCCTCTATTGGAATGTGTTGTAGCAACATTATCCTCCTATGTACATAGTCCCATAAGTCATGATACCACACACACAGACACACACACAGATATATATATATATATATATATATATATATATATATATATATATATATATTACATTCATGGTGAAATATTGGATTCTCGGAGAGCTTAATGCAATTATTATTATCACAATAGATCATAGTTGGATCCATCATCTAACCAAATAGTCCCACTAGTATCTTTCTCATCCAATTTGCCTCACATGTTTCTTGACATGAAGTGATGTATTCTAATTCTGTCAAGCTGAGCACCATAGATATTTAATTCAAGATATTCGAAGAAGTCGTTGCGGACCCAACACTGAAAATTACACCTGATTTACTCTTTTGGTAAGATGGACTCCTTACCAAATATACATCTTTGAAGAGACACAACTGAAGTCCCTTTGTCTACTTGTACCATAATACATACTGGGTAGTTCCTATGAGGTACCATATAACATTCTTAGCTTGCTTCCAATAAAATTTGGTTGACCCAACAATTGCTTGGCTTAGTTGGTTGACTGCATAACACATATCTGGTTGTGTGTTCAAAGGATACATTAGTGAACCCACTATCTATAGGTAAATAATAACATAAACCTATTCACCTGAAGTGGCATCCTCCTTTCTCCAATTGGTCACTATAGGTGTCTCTATGGGTTACAACTATCCATGTGAAGTATATGTACTATATCAGTGAAATTAATGTCCTGAGACAAAAACAATTCCTTATCTCCTATTCATACTTCCAACTCGAGGAAGTATTGAATGAGACCGATGTGCTTCATCTCAAATTCAATTGAAATTTCGTCCTTGAAATATCTAATCACTTGCTCATCAACTGTTAATACTAAATAATAAAAATATAAAACAATGATAAGAAATTTAACTTCTACAAAAATATGATAGATGGTCGCATTCATTTCACTTTTGGTGAAGACCAAAATAGTGATATAACTATCGATCTTGGTGTACCAAGCTCAGGGTCCCTATTTGAGACCGTACAATGCTCAATTTAGTTTTCACACATGATACTCCCAATAAAATGTCTCAAAACCTTCTAGTTTATCAATGTACACTTCCTCGTGCATAACACCATTGATAAATGTTGTTTTTACATCCATCTAGTGGATCTTCAACCTCGTCTACACTGTTAGTGAAAAAATTATATAATGGATGAATACCTTTCTATAGGAGCAATTATTAGTTCATATTCAATTCCCTCAGCTTGATAGAATCCTTTGGCCACAAATCTAGACTTATAATTCTATATTATTTCTTGCATTACATGCTTAACCTTGAATATTCATCTCAAACCCACAACTCAATTTATTTGCTAGCCTTGGGACAACTTACCAAACATTTTTCTTTACAATGGATTCATATCCTTCATCCATTGCATCAATCCAAATAGGTTTCTCAACTTCTTCCTAGAAAGAGGATGTATTAGTCTCTGCAAGCTTATTTATTAGATCCATCTATCAAGTGTACCTCTCAAGTGACATCATTTTCCTATGAATATTTGAAGGAGCTCCCACATTCTCTCTCAGATCCTACACTAATATGTCATATTCCCTTGTTATTTTTCTTCCTTCTCTGGATGGTTCTAATTGAGTGTGTGTCTCCACTCTTACTCCTCTCTTCTCCTCGAATTGTGGTTACACCAAAACTTCCCGAAGCTCCTCCTATTGCTCCTACTTTGTAGCTAAAAGCTCCCCTTCTGGTGGGATCTGAATCTCTCTCCCATGAGAGAACTGCATTAATTTCTCCTCATCAAACTTTACATCCCTTTGCACAACTATAATTATGATGGAAGGCAAGTAAACTAGATAATTGTGGGGAGTTTCGATGTAATCCACAAAAAATCCCAACTCTGTTATTAGGTCAAGTTTCTTCCTTAAATATTTGGAGACATGGCAGTAAACAGAGGCTCCAAATTTTTTTAAGTGAGACACATCTGAATGTTTCCCCGATGAAACATCCTCCATTGTAATCATACTAATAATTCGATGAAGTCTCTAGTTCTACAAGTAGAATATTGCATTAAGTAGCCCTAAGGTTTGTATGAGTATCCTGTAGCTGAGTAATCATTTTTCTAAGATGGTGAAACAATTAAATTCTAATATTTGGCTAATAGTTTGAGCTTTATATGATTTGACTGAGATTTGAGAGTTCCTAAGGGATACCCAGGATGTTTTTGACTCAAGTTCCCACCGTGATAACCATTATGTTGGTGTCCCATGATTTAGCAGATTGGTAATGCATAGGGTAAAATAAGACTAGTCTTTGGAGTCCTAGGACCTAGCCTTCCTGGACTTAGAGAGGGATCTCTCTATTGTGCGAAGGATGTGAGATTTTTCGCTTTAAGTGTTTGATTTTAGGCTAGTTGTTAACTGTAGGTTTATTGTTTGCTTTGGTTGGCGTAAGATGATCAAGTAGGATAGGTGGAGTGACAGATTATCAAATCAATTGGGCTATGGAGTCTATGAATTAATTGATATATCAATAATGAATCAGGGTACATCACAGGGAAAATATAGTGTAGTTAATGGATCTTTAAGGTTTATGTGTGAGGTGAGATGGACATTAAGTTTGGGAACCAAGGTAGGGAAAAGGGCAGTTAAGAATCCTTCGTCAAATACCTATGAACAGAGAGGTCTTGAATAATGATAATCAAAATATACTATTCATGAGGTAGGGCACACCAATTACTCAATACCAATACTTTTAAACAAATACACATTCAAGATATATGATCCAATGGAGAAAATGAAGACAACTTATCTAAATTCAATGATTCTACTTTCAAGGTTTGAAAACATATAAGAGACAAATAGAATTAATAAATGAAGAGGGAACTCCTAAACATCATTCTTTCAACTATAAATAACTTTGAAGCAAACTGATAAGCATATACAAAGGGAAAGATCGAAACAAGACCTCTTTGGCTTAACATAATCAACCAATACATCAAAGAGAGATTTCAAGACATGGTTTAGATAGCATCGAACAAGTAGGGCTCACTATGAATCATTTTTTTAAACTAGCATATTAATCCAATAATGAAATAGACAAGCTTAGGTGGGCCTAAGGAGCAACTAGGAATTTCTTAAACTAACCCAACATAATAAAACATGAAGGCAATAGTAAACAGGAGGACTAAGGTGCCTCTAACAAAATTTCTCATCCTATAATCTTCTGAGCTATTTCAATATAGAAAGATGGACATAAGACAAACAAGAAAAACATGAGCAAATAAGAGATACTTCACCATTAACTAAACTTAGGAATCCTGCAAGAAATCCTTCATCATTATCAACAAGGCAAATCATCCACAAGATCCACAACACTAGATTGTTCTTCAACTTCTAAAAACCATGTATTGCTATTAAACACATCAAAAGCCTCATTTACAATGAGTCTCCATGCTCTATTTATCAAGTAAGGAGAAAAAGGATCTAAGAGAGTATCTAGAAGCCTATTAGCCAACAACAAATATCCTAATTTGTATTAAATATCTTTTCGGCCATTTGTTGCAAAGAAATTGCCTTTGAGGCTTGACATGCCTCTGAAAAATTGATAAATTCAAATTTTGATTTTTCAACCACAGGAGCATAGCACTGTGCCTTAGGCTGATTTTCCAAGCCAGGAGCGCAGCACAGGGTCAGTAAAAAATGGTCATTTTTCAGCAGTGTTTTGGAGGCCTTCCTTATGTCGAAAAAGGCTACGCGATGGATATTTGGAAATCCCTTGAAGTATAATTTCCAAATCTACCATTTTATCTCGAAGATGAACTCTAAAAACTGTTTAAAAACCAAAAATTCCAAGACTAGTAGGAGCGCAACACATGTCCAGAAAAGCAGGTAGAATGGTGAAAAAATGGGTGTTTTTGACCCTTTTGGGGGACCAAAACAACTCCAATTTTTTTGAAACTTGGTGATCATACTACATCAGTAATGAGGAATCCAAAAAGGAAAGCCTTTCCTCGTGAAGATGCCCCAAAAAAAGAGCGTAACACAGGTGTGCTACTCTCCTAGCCTCAAAATTTGAAAAAAAAAATGTTGTCAAATTTTTTCCAAATTTGATGGAAGAGTGCCTCATGGGTTTTGGGAAACCTGTAGAGAAGCATGGGATAATATTCCAAGCCTAGCTTGGTCTTTTCCCTCTTTTGGTGCCGAGAGCTTCCCTTGAGCCTTGTTTAATTTGACCCTCGCAAATTGATTTCTTTGTGCATAATACTCAGTCATTCTTCTTTATAACTCTAAGACTTTATTAGCCTTTTCTAGCTTGGCCTCAACGTGTATGTTAGCCCGTTCAAGCCATATTCCCTATCATGTTCAATTTCCTTTGCAATTAGGTCATTGAGAGGAATTTGTTCCGCAAGGGCTGATTCTTCCTCTCTTTCCTTTGCCAATGCTTTCCTTAGACCTATAGTTCTAGGTCTCCTTCTAGTTTGAACTCCCTCATCACTACTCTCCTCATAAGTGCCCATAAACTCCTTTATCTTCATTTGTGCCTTTTGGGCTTCTATTTATCCAATGGCTGAGTTGATGTAGGTAGCAAATTCCCTTGCCTCTTAGAGGCAACAAACATTTGCCTTGATCCTCTTTGGTAAGTGAGAGTACAAGTTTGAACATGTTTCACTTGAATACCTTGATCATTGGTGACCTTAGGGCTGTTTGTTTTCCCATTGATGATTTTTTCATGTTTTTCTTCCTCACTTTTCTCTTGACTACCTTCTTGAGAGGAATTTTCAATTTCTCTCATGCTAGTATGACTGTCAAGATTTTCATGATTGTCATCCTCTCTATTTGCAACATTAGAGGTGTCTTCATCATTGCTTTCTACATCTGTATCTTCATGAATATCCTCCTCTTCATGATTTGGCTCACTGTCCTCACTTTAAAACTATGCCTCTATCTCTGCATTTGCATTTTTTTCTTCATCATTGACTTCTTCATTATGACTGTCATGTTGTATTTCTTCAAGGCTGTCATTTTCGGTTTCAATATGGAAGTCTTCTTCTTCATGGCTATGCTTACTGTCTTTGCTTTCAAAATTCGTTTCTCCATTATCACTATTGTGACCATGGTTATTGTAGTCATTTTTTTCATCTTTATAATCACTATTTTTACCATCAAAAATTTCCTCTTCTCCTTGGCTTCCATTTGTGTCTTTCCCTTTATCAAGCTCATTGTCTTCATCTTTATAATCTGTCTCTGTTTTTTCTTTTGTCTCTTCATCCTATGTGCCAATGCTTGAAATCTCTATGGGGTCACTGCTAGAGGCATCTTTATTTTTTTCCATGTCATCCCCTTTGTCCTCATCATATTCTTCATTTTTACTCTCTTCTTGACTGTCATGTTGTATTTCTTCATTTGTTTCTTGACTGTCATGTTCATATTGGTCACTGTTTTTGTTTTCATCTTCACTGTTTTTCTCATCAAATTCTGTATTTGTATCTTGGCTATCATTATTTTCATTTTCTGTGGGGTCACTTCCTTCTTCTACACTTTTTTCCTACTATCTCCACTTTCAAACTCTACCTCATTACTGCTGGCATAATTTTCATTGTGCTCACTGTCATGATTTTCTTCATATTTTTTGTCCTCTTTCTTTCCTTTGAAAATAAAACCCTGATCTTCTTGGGAGATGATATGGAGAGGGATAATGATATGTTAATGAAGAAGGAGAATATCTCTCAAAATTTTCATAGCTGAAACAAAGAGACACAGGAATGTAGCACGCGCCAGTCGGGTGGCTTCTGCATGAGGTGCGAGGTCCTCCTGGGTAGCCCTAAAAGGACAGGAGAGTAGTGGAGGCTTTTGGGTCCTCCTGGGTAGCCCTAAATGCACAAGAGTGTAGCGTAGGCTTTCGGGTCCTCCTGGGCAGCCCTAAACGGACAAGAGCACAACACCACCTCCCAAGAGCGTAGCACCATTTTGTAGAGGGAATTTGGAGGCTTTCATATGTCAGAATTGGGCCTGTAATAGCTCGTTTGAAATATTAAATTGAATGAATTCCAAATATACAATTTCTTTCCTGATTGAATTAGATTTTCCTTGTCAAAAGTTGATTTTCCCAAGACTGGTTAAAGACTGCTGAATAATGGTGCAGAAATTCAGAGTGTTGTTGCAGGCCATTTTTGGATGTCTTCCTCAAATCAAAATTGAGCTCATGATAGCTCATTAGAATTATATTCAAGTATAGTTGTCATTTGAATCATAAAGGAAGTCATTTGTGCACTCCAACTATGATAAAACCTAATATTCCCAAGGTCACTCCAACAGTGCAGAAATTCTCCTGAGACACCTGTATTTTTGACATTGCTCCTAAACCATGATACCTTTCTAAAACCAGAAGTTGGTTTTTCTTCTTGGGCCTATTATGGACAAAAAACTCTCTGAAATTTGTCAAATTCATCTCTTTTTGGTCAGAAATACAGTTTCAAGCAAAATTGGCCTTCGGTGTGACACATGGCTTGTCTCTTGGAAATAATTCCTGGAAAAATATGGATGCGTAATGTTTATGAGTTGGTATGGCTTCTTGATTGCTGATATTACCTACCATATGGATCCTTTTCTCTTATGCCTCCTTCTCATAGAAAACCCTAGCTTAGTTGGAAGAGGAAATTAGGGTTTGGTGTAGGGGATTTATGACTGCCTTGTAGAGGGAGGGGAATGAAGAGGTTAAGAGTTTTCTAAATTATTGAGGAAATTTTGGGGGATAGGGATAGATGTTAGAGAGTAGGGGGAAGTGGAATTTCAAGAATTTAGTGCAAGGAAAGGGTCCAAAAGGGCACAACACAGGCCTAGTCTCAAAAAGTGTCAAATTGTAGCAATAGGCTAGGCTTTGTAGAAAAATGATTATTTTGAGGGATAAGAGTGATGGGAAGTTTTTATGAAGGTATATTAAGGTTAGTGGGAGGTGTAAGAGGATCAGAATACAAGCATTGTTGATTTTCTAACCATGGAGGTCATGGAACCAAGAAAAATTTCCCTCAAAAACCCTAGTTGGATAATGGAGTCATATGCAAGGGACAAACAGAGTAATGACATTTATGAGTTTGAAAATGGGACAGATATGAGAGGCATGAGTCCATGAGGGATATTCAGTGAGTTATAGGCTGACTATGACATGATAGAGTAGCAGAACAATGAAAAATTTATCCTAAGGATAATGAAGGCAGTGAGAGTTCTAGAACCCACAAGATTCATGAATTGTGTTTCTAGAAATATAGGATGGACATTTAGTCATCTAAAAAGGAAAAAAAAATATTGATGAATAATAGTGGCTCCACTTGGGGAGTGCAACTACTTTTCAGGAGGTGTCTAGAACTTCATATCTCTAGTTTATTGAGACCAGTGCCTCATCCATTGGGCAGACTTTTCTTCTTTCATTTGCTGATGCTTCCTTGAAGTTGTGATTTCAATGATCTGAAAAAATTATTAGCTCAACTTCATCTCTACCTACCCAACCTACTTTCCTAACATTTTTTCTTCCTTCGGTGCACTTGAACTAGCAAACCCATTGACATCTTTTATTTTGAAAGAAAAAACAAACTATCTACTTCTACACTTATTTCTTCCAAGAATTCAGATTATGCTAGTGAACTCTTCTTATTCTCTACCTAGACTATTTGACTGTCAAGATTAAGCAGTATGACAAACTTCATTCTCTAAGCTACTAAAAATAAATTTAAAACATGATTTGAACAGGGATTAGACAATTTGATTCATCATGACTTGTGGCATTGAGACAAGCTGCACACAAACATTATTTTCATAAGAAAAAGAAACTAGAAGGTGTGAGGGCTATGTTTCATCATTTTATAATAATCCCTATCCTTCTCTTTGGTTCAGATTTAAACATGTGGAACCAATATTTTTCATTCCTAATCTATTTTCATTTGACAATCCAAGCACAAATGATTTAACCAGCATTCTTTCACTAGCCTATCAACAATAAATTGAAAACATGTTCATCCATGATTAGGCTAGATGACTGAACAAGACATTCTTTCAGAAAAAGTAGTGGAATTTAGGCTTGCACACTTTCAGTATCACTATTTTTTGGGTACGGGGCTATACCTTCTTTTCAAATCTGCCCTCTTTTTCATTTTTCCTTTTTTTTTTTACTTTTTCTCTCTTTTTCGTCAAAACAATCTAAAATTAAAGGTAGAAAGATGCTCATTGTGCTGAGATTATTTTCTTGCCTATCTATCGTAATCTAATCTATACATGATATACATTCAACTGGTGAACTCTCTTTTCCAATACAACCAATCAAGCAGATGATTCCATGAGGGATCTTGTTTCAATTCTTTGAGGGTTTTGAAAAAATGAAAAGGCCAGTTCCACCTCACTTGTGTTTGAACAGTAGTGCCTAAACTTTTCTTTAAACCTTGCATCAAACTTCTCTTGACATGTTTTACTCCCTCTTCAAAAGTCTCTAACAAATCAGCAAAGGGATCATGAAACAGTACCTGAAGATTTTGAAAATAAGCTTGACCCAGGATTGTTTCTTCCTCCACTTGGCTAAGCATAAGACTCTTTTAGGAAAGAAAATATTCCTCTTCCTCATGACCATCTGAACTAGTAGACTCATCATAGATTGCAATTTTGTCTTCTAGCATACTTGGTATGTTCTGATTGAGTGGGCTGAAATCTGTGTGAGAGTCATCATGCTGATGAGCAGGGATACTCTTTAGCAGTAAATCCTCTTGAGAAGGTAGTTGAAAAACACTCCTCTGATTATCAACTTCCAAGCCTTCATCTGCAATTGGAAATTCAATGGAACTTGGTGGCTGCTCATCTAGAACTGAGGAAATTTCTACGTCATAAATGATTTCCTCAACCATTTCAGGAGAAGGTTTCTCATTAACAACTTGCTCAAGAAGTTCATCATCCTCCTCAACCTCAACATCAAAGTTGAAAGACTACTGATTTCCAATTATGTGAAGGTTATTTTTGATAGAATAAAGTGAAGTAGAGCAAAGAGTCAGAGAGCCTTCACTTACTTCTAAACTTTCAAGGCTTTCCTCATCAGTGTCATAGGTGACTTGTCTTGGTTGATTACTACTTTCAATCTGATGATAGTGAAACTCATCCCACAAATCAACTGTTGATGGCTCTTCGAGGTTAGCTTCTGTTTGGACAACATCATCATCATCATCAGACTGATCAAAATTTCGAGAATCATCAACATAAACAATCTCACCAATCAAACATAGTGGATTACCAACTTTTTCTTCCTTGAATTAATCTACAAGTTCACATTCTGATTTATGGTATATGGGATTAGTAGGAGAAAAATCAAAAATGTTTGGTTCATATGAAGGTTTAGAGGCTGGCTGTATGTTTAGAATCAGATTTATTTCCTTTTTAGTCAAAAAAGGAGGCACTTTTCTCTTTTTTTGGATATAAGTACAACAATTATATTTCTCTCGTGAAGGTTGATTTTGGGGCAGAATGTTTTCTTGAGCCTCACCTAGAAGAGATGGTGAATCATAACTTGTGCCTCCAAAAATATCTTGTGGGTTTCCTTGTATTTCTTGATTGGGTTCTTCCTCAATTAACTCTGCTAGGCTCTCATGATAGCTACCTTGAGAATGAAATTGATGAATGGATTCTAATAGATCCTTAGGATGCCAATTTCCTAAACCTTCACCAATGTTTACAAGGTATTGTATGAGACCTTCAAATTGATCACAACAATTTTCAGCTAATGATAAAGATGAAAAATTTTCTTGATATTGTTCATAAAATATCTTGTGGAAGTCCTTTAAAGAAAACAAAATACCAGGATTCAGCCATTTATACCATTCTCTTGCATTTCCCTCTAATGTTTCCATAAACATTTTCATGAGGCAGTCCCCGTTCCATTCAACTTTTAACCTCCATACATGTTTATGAAATTTGATGAGATGTAACGAGAGGTCATCACATTTTTCATCTTTAAATATAGGTAGGTTTTTTATCCAATTTATCTGAGGAATTTTATGTGGGAATCCAGGGATATGGTCTCTGTTAATCGAAGCATATATCCTTTGATCCTTGGATCCATCTTTGTTAATTATAAAGGATCATTGTATATTTTCAACCAATCTAAAGTTCTCTACCAGTGGAGTCTTTTGGTCTATTGAGGGTTTTGGAGTCACCAGGTGGAAGATTTGAACTTTGATGTACACCATCAGCATGATTGGGATTGCTCAATGCATTCCCAAGGGAGTCTATGAGGACTAGTAAAATAATATGCCTACTGGAGGCTAGTGGAGTCGCCAGGTGGATTTTTTTAGTTGTTTTGTATATTTGTATGGTCCACCGCTAGTACTGACAAAAAACCAATCTAGGAATGTTTTGGGGTTTTCTAAATTCTATTAAGTATCCCTAAGGTTTCTATGAGTATCCTGCAGCTGAGGCATCATTTTTCTAGGATGGTGAAACAACCAGATTCTACTCTTTGGCTGACATTTTGATTTTTCTATGATTTGACTGAGATTTGAGAGTTCCTAAGGGATACCTAGGATTTTTTTAACTCAAGGTCCCATTGTGATCGCCATTATGTTGGTGTCCCATGATTTAGCAGATTGGTAGACCAAATGAAGAAGGTAACATCAGACTAGTCTTTGGAGTCCTAGGACCTAGACTTCCTAGACTTAGAGAGGGCTCTCTCTATTGTGTGAAGGTTGTGAGCTTGCTCGATTTAAGTGTTTGATATTAGGCTAGTAGTTAGGTGTAGGTTTATTGTTTGTTTTGGTTGGCATAAGATGATCAAGTAGGATAGGTGGAGTGAGAGGTTATCAAATCAATTGGGCTATGGAGTCTATGAAGTCATTGATATCTCGATAATGAATCGGGGTACATCACATGGTAAATCTAGTGTAGTTAATGGATCTTTAAGGTTTATGTGTGAGGTGAGATGGACATTAAGTTTGGGAACCAAGGTAGGGCAAAGGGAAGTTAAGAATCCTTTGTCAAATACATATGAACAGAGAGATCTTAAATACTGATAAGAAAAAGATACTAGTCATGAGGTAGGGCACACCATTTACTCAATACCAATACTTTTAAACAAATACACATTCAAGATATATAATCCAGTGGAGCAAATTAAGTAAGACAACTTATCTAACTTTAATGATTCTACTTTCAAGATTTGAAAACATGTGAGAAACAAGTAGCATTAATAAATGAAGAGGGAACTCCTAAACATAATTCATTCAACTATAAATAAATTTGAAGCAAACTTATAATCATATACAAAGGGCAAGATCAAAACAAGACCTCTTTGGCTTAACCTAATCCATCAATACATCAAAGAGAGATTTCAAGAGAGAGTTTAGATATCATCAAACAAGAAGGGCTCATCATGAATCATGTTTGTAAACTATCATATTAATTCAATAATGAAATAGACAAGCTTAAGTGGGCCTAAGGAGCAACTAAGAATTCCTTAACTAACCCAACAGAAGAAAACATGAAGACAATAGCAATCAGGAGGACTGAGGTGCCTCTAACAACATTTCTCATCCTATACTCTTCTGAGTTATTTCAATATATAAATATGGACATATGAAAAACAAGAAAAGCATGAAAAAATAAGAGATACTTCACCATTAACTAAACTCAAGAATCCTACAAGCAAGCCTTCATCATTATCAACAAGGCAAATCATCCACAAGCTCCACAACACTATATTGTTCTCCAACTTCTGAAAACCATGTATTGCTCTTAAACACATCAAAATCCCCATTTGAAATGAGTCTCCATGCTCTATTTATCTTTCAAGGAGAAGAAAGATCTAAGAGAGTATATAGAAGCCTATTGGCCAATAAGAAATATCCTAATTTGTCCTTGAGGCCTTGTAAGGCCCAAGGCACAAAATATCCAAAATAAATATCTTTTCCACCATTAGTGGCAAAGAAATTGACCTTTGAGGCCTAACATGCCTCTAAGAACTTTATAAACACAAATTTTTACTTTTCAATGACAGGAGCGTAGCACTGTGCCTTAGGCTAATTTTCCAAGCTAGGAGCACAACACAGGGACAGTAAAAAAGTGTCATTTGGAAGTAGTGTTTTAGAGGCCTTCCCAATGTCAAAAAAGGTCTTTGATGGCTTGTTGGAAAGCCCTTGAAGTCTTATTTCCAAATATACCCTTGGTTTTCCAATATTACCTTATCAACCTATTTAAAAACAAACAATTCCAAGACTGGTAGGAGCACAACACATGTCCTGAAAAGCAGGTAGAATGGTGAAAAAATGGGCGTTTTTGACCCTTTTGGGGGACCAAAACAACTCCAATTACTCCAAAAATTGGTGAAAATACTATATGAGTGATGAGGAATCCAAAAATTCAAGACTTTCCTCCTGAAGATGCCCCAAAAAAATAGCCTAGTGGAGGTGTGCTGCTCTCCTGGCCTCAAAATTTGCAAAAAACAAAAAGTTGTCAAAATTTTCCCAAATTTGGTGGAAGAGTGCCTCATGGGTTTTTGGAAACTTGTAGAGAATATTGGGATAATATTCCAATCCTAGCTTGGTCTTTTTCCTCTTTTGGTTCCGGGAGATTTCCTTGAGCATTCTTCAATTTGACCCTTGAAAATTGATTTCTTTGGGCATAATGCTTGGTCATTATTCTTTGTAACTCGAAGTCTTTATTTTCCTTTTCCAACTTGGCCTCAAGGTGTATGTTAGTGTATTCAAGCCATGATTCCCTATAATGTTCAATTTCCTTTTCAAGTAGTTCATTGAGTGGAATTTGTTCCGCAAGGGATGATTCTTCTTCTCTTTGCTTTGCCAATGCTTTCCTTAGAGAAATAGTTCTAGCTCTCCTTTTAGTTTGACCTCCCTCATCACTACTCTCCTCATAAGTGCCCATAAACTCCTTTATCTTCATTTGTTCCTTTTGGGCTTCTCTTTCTCCAATGGTTGAGCTGATGTAGATAGCAAAGTCCCTTGCGTCTTGGAGGCAACAAACATTTTCCTTGATCCTCTTTTGTAAGTGAGAGTACAAGTTTTAACATGTTTGACTTGAATACCTTGATCATTGGTGACCTTAGGGTTGTTTTTCTTCCCATTGATGATTTTTGTATGTGTGTCTTCCTCACTTTGCTCTTGATTTCCTTCTTGAGAGGCATTTTCATTTTCTCTCATGCTAGTATCACTGTCAAGATTTTCACGATTGTCATCCTCTCTATTTGCAACATTAGAGGTGTCTTCATCATTTCTTTGTACATCTGTATCTTCATGATTGTCCTCCTCTTCATGATTTGGCCCACTATGCTCACTTTCAAACTCTTCCTTCGTCTTTGAATTTGCATTGTTTTCTTCATCATTGACTTCTTCATTGTGACTGCCATGTTATATTTCTTCATGGCTATCATTTTCTGTTTCATTATGGATGTCTCCTTCTTCGTGACTATGCTTACTGTCTTTTCTTTCAGAATTCGTTTCTCCATTATCATTGTTTTGACCATGGTTATTGTGATCACTATTTTCATCTCTATAATCACTATTTTTACCATCAAAATTTGTCTTTGCTCCTTGGCTGCCATTTGTATATTTCCCTTTATCAAGCTCACTGTCTTCATCTTTATAATCTTCCTCTATTTTTCCTTTGCCTCTTCATCCTCTATTTCAATTCCTGCAATCTCTGTGGGGTCACTGTTAGAGGCATATTTTTTTTTTTTCATGTCATCCCCTTTGTCCTCATCATCTTCTTCATTTTTACTCTCTTCTTGACTGTCATGTTGTATTTCTTCATTTTTCCCTTGACTGTCATGTTCATCTTGGACACTATTTTTGTTTTCATCTTCACTTTTTTTCTCATGAAATTGTGCATTTGTCTCTTAGCTTTCATTATTGACATTTTTTGTGGGGTCACTGCCTTCTTCTACACATTTTGCCTACAGTATTCACTTTCAAACTCTGCCTCATTACTGCTGACATAATTCTCATTGTGCTCACTGTCATGATTTTATTCATCTTCTTTTTCTTCATTCATGCCTTTGAAAAAAAAACCTTGATCTACTTGGGAGATGATATGGAGAGGGAAAATCAGAGGTTAATGAAGACGGCAAATATCACTCAAAATTTTGACAGCTGAAACAAAGAGACATAGGAATGCAGCATGGGCCAATCAGGTGGCTTCTGCACATGGTGTCGGGTCTTCCTAGGTAGCCCTAAATAGAGAGGAGTGTAGCATAGGCTTTCGGGTCCTCCTAGGCAGCCCTGAATGTATAGGAGTGTAGTGCAGGCTTGTGGGTCCTCCTGGGCAACCCTGAACACATAGGAGCGCAACACCACCTCCCAGGAGTGCATCACCATTTTGTAGAGGGAATTTTGAGGCCTTCTCGTTGTCAGAATTAGGCTCGTGATAGATCGTTGGAAATCGCAACTTGTCTAATATCCAAATATAGAAATTTTTTCGTGGTTGAATTAAATTTACATTTTCAAAAGTTGATTTTCGCAAGATTGGTAAAAAAGTGTTGAATGATGGTGCATAAATGCAGAGTGTTGTTGTAGACCATTTTTGGATGTCTTACTAAAATCCAACTTGAGCTCATGATATCTCATTGGAAATATCTTCAATTATATTTGTCATTTGAATCATCAAGGAATTCATTTGGGCACTCTAGCTATGCGAAAACCTAATTTTCGCAAGGTCACTCCAGCAGTGCATAAATTCTCCTAGGACACCTGTATTTTTTACATTGCTCCTAAACCATGATACCAGTGTAAAAAATGAAGGAATTTTTTCTTATCAGGCCTATGAGGGACAAACAAATCTCTCACTTTTGTCAAATTCATCTCTGTTTGGTCAGGAATACAATTTGAAGCAAAACTGGCCCTGGGTGTGACACATGGCTTGTCTCTTGGAAATAATTCCTGGAAAAGGATGGAGGAATGATGTTTATGAGTTGGCATGCCTTCATGATTGCTGATATGACCTTCCATATGGATACTTTGCTCTTATGCCTCCTTTTCATAGAAAACCTTAGCTTACTTGGAAGAGGAAATTAGGGTTTGGTGTAGGGGATTTAGGACTGCCTTGTAGAGGGAGGGGAATGAAGGGGTTAAGGGTTGTATAAATTATTGGGGAAATATTTGGGGATAGGGATAAATGTTAGACAGTAGGGGGAAGTGGAATTTCAAGAATTGAGTGAGGAGAAAGGGTCCAAAAGGGAAAAACATAGGCCTAGTCTCCAAAAGTGTCAAATTGTAGCAATAGGCTAGGATTTGTAGAAAAATGATGAGTTTGAGGGAGAAGAGTGATGGGAAGTGTTAATGAAGGTATATTAAGGACAGGAGGATGTGTAAGAGCATCAAGATACAAGCCTTGTTGCTATTTTAACCATGGAGGTCATGAAACCAAGAAAAATTGCCTTCAAAAACCCTATTTGGATAATGGAGTCATAGGCAAGGGACAAACAGAGTAATGAGATTTATGAGTGTGAAAATGGGACAAATATGAGAGGCATGATTCCATGAGTGATCTTCCGTGAGTGATAGGTTGACTATAACATGATAGAGTAGTAGAACAGTGAAAGAATTATCCTAAGGATAATAAAGGCTGTGAGATTTCTAGAATTCACAAGATTCATGAATTTTGTTTCTAGAAATATAGGATACACATTTAGTCATCTACAAAGGCAAAAAAAATATTGATGAATACAAAATCATGAAAAAATTTAATCTAAATCAAGATAGATAATTCTACTCTATTACTCTAGGGAAATTAATTCACAATTTAGAACATAAATCAAGAACGTGCATCAATCACATACTCAATAAAACATATTTATTTAGAGGAATCTAACTAGTAGAAACCTGTTAAGCCTAGTTTTAGTAATTAGATGAATAGATAATGTATTACAATTTCTAGCTCACTCTGAGCTAAACCTGCAAGTGAATAACCTATCTCTCTACTCAATTAAAATCTCTGACCTAGACTTATTCAAATTTTTTCTCTACTTGAGCCCTTATTTCCTTTGAAAAATCTTGAGGAATTAGGCCCCTATTTTTTATGAATTTTCCTCCAATTTATTTCGCAATTCCTAAGGTTGATCCTCTGACTGGATGCAACACATGTACCCTCAAGACTAGTCTACTATGAACGTTACACTACCTTGAAATATCTAGCACAACTGGGTAACTCATATTATCTAAATGAAATAGCTATTTTGGGTTGATTATTAGTTAAATGGATGATCACTGAGTTAGACTATTGTCCCACTTCACAATTTACCTCCAACTAGTTCGATCAACAGTAAGAACTAGTTTAACTTAATACAAGTATAAATAATTAACCTTGTTGCTACAAATTGGCAATTACATATGCTTAATTTAACTCCAAGCTCTCTAATCAAAATCCACTGATCTATCTGAATGACAAGAGCCATGCCACATCAACTAACTACCTAAAAGTTGTCTACTAACGTGGAATTTCAATTTTTCTCAATTTGACCAAGGAAATGTAAAACTGAGACTTTCTTGCTACACTTTTCAACAACTTGTTAACAATTGAATTTCCTTATAACATTGTCATTGTGCGGACCTTATACATATAGATAAAATCCATAGATTCATTTTTCTACATAAATTTTGTTTACTTTGAAAATTTTCTTTTTGTTATGTTTGGTATTTAGCAACATCATCATTCATTTTTGAACTTGAATTCCTCTTATTGATTTTATTTCATAGTTCTAGGTTAGCTACATAGTATAATTCAACCTTCACAGTTCGTTATTTTCATACTGATATATATATATATATATATATATATATATATATATATATATATATATATATATTTATTTATTTATATTTATATATATATTTCATTTTTATTTAATGACTCTTTAATTTATTTTTATCTCAGCTCTATGACTGTCATAATTGTAGCTTTCATTGGAAGGAGTGAGTTCATTAAGCGTCTTCAAAGGATAAGAGTGAGATGGCAGAGTGAGAATTTTTTTATTCAATAGTTTTGTATATAATACACAATTACATCCAAATCTAAGACGAGCCACTATGAGTCTTAATGTATGCCATGTATGCCAATGCTACTTTCAAATCATAACATAATTTATTTCATCTGAGCCATATTATGTGGGTTCCTATGGACTCTTACATGCCACAAACCATTGCTGGAATAATGCGACATAGGTTTAAAACTACCAAAAAATGTATGTGATTGCAGATCATTATGCCATTCCATACAACTTAAACAATGTATATCGAGTCAGAGTATTAAGATGCTAACAATGGATATGTTGTATAATGTGAATACCACAAATAAAGCCATGTTTTTGAACTTGATATACAAACCATGGCTATATGAATAAATTCATAAAGAATAATAATCAGTGCAATGCTTAGTTTTTATATATGTGATTGATGTCGATTCAATTTTATAGATCAAATCACAATTTTGAGTTAGTGATCACAGTGCACAATAGGTCATGTGATGTTGAGATATTACTCTCACTGTCTGCTTGGTGTCATAGAAAGTTCATTTTTTCTTCAGTTTAGTAAATTTCTACTCCAGTAATTTATTATTGATATTTACAATGTAATCTATTTAGTTATTTTGAATATTGAGAAGAGCTATCTTTGCTCCACTTTTCAGTTTCCATTCTTTTTCATGGTACCAAAGCTTAGCCTTTGTAAGACTCCTTGAGTGAAACAGAGATCTGAGCGACATTGTATAAGACCCTAGAGAAACACCGTGAGTTGGGTAAGGGAAGTGTTTGAATCCTATTGAAGCACAGAGATCAAAAGTCTGCAAAGGAGAACATTTTTTTTTGGATGAAGGGTAGCCAAAGTAATGCACCCTACAATTAAATAAGGAAAGTTTATTAAAACATACACAACTCACTAGATCTGTGTTAGTGTAAAGGGGTTTGTGTTAGCCCAAATCCTTTGTTAAAATTGGACAAATAGGTCCAAACTCTGGGCTGTGCTGGTCAGATGACGATCACAATATTTTTATTGGATTCCTCCTTCAGAGAGGTGTAAGATTGATCTAAAGATCATCTCGATCGGATGAGCATAACATGTACTTTGAATTTATTCCACTTATGTGCTAGGTCGGCCTGGAATAAAATATAGATTTAAATGTCCTAAAGGACGTGTCACACACCCCCAAAGAATCCTATATATTGGAGAGACTTAGAATTCAATTGACACACATTGTTGTGGAGTAATTCTCTCTCTTTGGATAGCATTGGAGCTGTGATATATATATGGAATGTTCTTTGTTTGGGTTGTTCTGGGTTATGTGTGACATGCTTGGCTGAATGACCTATTGAAGACTTTGCTGGTAGAAGCATCCTATTGATCGTCGTAACGCCACCATTTATTATCTCTGTTTTGGCTTGTTTTCTATAGATCTATTAGTATGTTCTATCTTCTTCAGTATTGTGAATCTGAAATGGCATAGAACATATGCAGAAATTAACATGGTATCGGAGCCTGGAGAAGATGAAGCCCAATTTGAGTTACAGTTACAGAAGGTTGCCACCGTATTTGAGGGCAGATTGCATGTTGATTAAGGACTGTCTTATGGGCGGTCTATCTCTAAAAGAGAATGCCGCAAGCCACTTTAATTCTTTCCATAGAAAATGAAGGGAGAAATTGATCTCAAACACAGTCGTTGTAAAAGAAAATGTGTGTGACGTAAAGCTATGTGGTAGGCTGCAAGCCATACCACCACAGCAAATGGCAACGCATATTGTTTTTAAAATGCCGGAGGTAATAGCGCACGACCACGTATGAATCATGCTAGAGATACATATCATCGCATCACGGACATCTCACGGTGCATCAGCCTCCACACAGGCTTACACTTATTGGTAGTAGGGTTACTGCGCCTCCACCGTCGATTGAAGGTTCGAAGCCAGGCGAATGAAAATATCAGTGTCAGCGTCCATCAAAAGCCAAGCGTGGGATCATACCAGAGCATGAAGTGTCCTGTGAAGCCCGAACGAGATTGCGAGATCGGAAAAGGGCATTGCTGCATTTGTGGAATCAAAAACCAAGTACCGTGTGGGGCCGATCGAGCAACCACCACCGATTTCAAAGAAGCAAGTGATCTTTGTGGGCGGGGTGTTCGTTGTCAAGAAGATATTGATGCCGGACACGCCCTTGCATGACCCCAAGGTTTGGCTGGCCTCAGCAGTTTTCATTTATTTCTTCAGTGTCTCTGGCGCTATGCACAAAATTATTCAGAAGATGCCATTTTTCATGGAGGATAGGAACGATCCCAAAAATTTGGTCTTCTTTATCCAGGGCTTCGGCGTCTCGCTTGGCGCCGAGGGTTTTGCGGTATGGTTTTGAATATTTTGGTAGGGTTGCTGCTGGCCTTTGTCACGCATTTTTTGGTTTATGTCAAGAGCCAGAATGCGCAGAGGTTTCTCATGTTCATCACAATGGATGTCTCCTTCTGGGCGGTGAAGAAGGTCATACCTTTGGATAACTGGAAGACTGGCTATGGGATACATGGTTTCTGGCCTTCTGCCTGGGAATGAACGGAGCTCCCAATTGACCATAGATGGATATTTTCTCTGTGCCATGTGAGAAGGAGTCTGGATTCATATGTCATCATCTGAGCAGATTAATTATTTTTTTTGAAGCTGTTTGAATATAGATGCACTTCTTACAGCCGTCTGAGGCAATCGTCTCCCTGAGAAACTCCGCTTACAAGTTTCTGGAGAAATTCTATGACTGGTCGTGCTTATTATGAAGTGATATGTGACAATCTGAGGCCATTGTTATAATATAGTTAAGGGTTCTATAGATCCGCAGTAATTTTGTGCAGGATTTACGCCCAAGTACTTCAAAATTATCGTTTTATTCCCACGTTCGAAGCTGTGAATAACTTCATCAGACAGACCAAGAGATTTTAAAATAGATCAATAATGACGACCATTGCACAGCCACAAGGCCTCACGAAGACAGAAAAATACATCGCAAGGATGATATCCGTCAAGGCAACATTGTGTCCGCGAAGACTGTGGCCGACGGTGTGCGAACCAACTTGGGTCCCAAGGGCTTGGACAAGATGCTCTACACAGCTACGGGTGACATCATCAACATAAAAATCCATGTGCAAATAATTCATTCTCAAAGCTGGTTCTGTGACTCTTGAAAGGGTTTCTGAGGCCTGGTGTAAGGGTTTTCTGTGACATACCTCGTAACATTAATTGACAAAGCAAGAAATTGACGTCTTTAGGGCAGCATCGTTGTTTTTGTTCAAGCCTGATTTGGAAATGATAGTTACTGGCTGATAGTTCGTTGATCCTTAAGGTATGTGTTCATTTATATCCTAACCTCTGAGTTTAAGGGAAGAAACAAGGAAACCCTCTGAAGGACAACTTACCATGAACAATTTGACCAAAACTATTGGTTGTGTGATCTGAGATTATTTCACTCTATCATTTTGGTTGAAGAATAGATTTATGAATCTAAAATTCTTTGTTTGAATCATCTATCAGATTGGTTCCTATATCTGTGCAAATTTAGGAGGAAAAATTATAGATCTAAGCCTTAAAGAATGTTCTTTTTTTTGGAGTTGGATGTTTTTTTAAGGGTTGACTACAGAAGCCCTTGGGGAATTTCTATGTAGCAGTCAGATTCTTGACAATATGGGCAAAGATGTATGTCTCAGGAAGAGTGGAAAGGGAAATTGAATTTTCATTAAGCTAGGCTAATCTTAACAGCCTCTAAATTAACCATAAATATGACAAAATGGGTTGATCTGAAAGCAAATCAGGATGCAATGACTCAAGTGTAGGATAAATCATGACAGATTGGATCCCCAGTTCTGTAAGTTGCAATCTTAAAAAGCTTTTTGAGGAAGCCCCAGTAGATATCCTCAGGATAACAGGTAATTTCTAAAAGACACAAGCTAAGGCTTGTAGATACATTATCCCTGTTTGACAGCAACATATGGCAGAATATGTATGACCATGAAAGTTGAAATATTCAAATGCTATATGGTAGTGTGACCATGAAGAAGAATATAGTGACGTGTAAGATAAAATTATGACACATCATAATTAGCGATATCCCTGTAATCTGTATTAGTCTTACACTACAGTTTAATGATATAATGGGAAATGAGAAGTCTTTGCAGCCTTTAGTCATGTCGTTGGAGTCTTGAACCATGCTTAGCAAAGCCTGTAAAGTTATGAATAAATGATTTCCATTATTTGACAAGCGTATGATACAACTGTATATGTTCCTGAGCAGATACCATTGCTGAACAAAAGGAGATCCTCATGGCTCAGACACATATGGCTTCAGAGGGGGAAATTTTGGAGGAAAACCAAGAAGCCATATAAATACCAGGGGTATCTAGCAACCATGTGTACAATTTGAGCCTAAATCATCTGAAGAAGATGTAAAGTATCTAAATCTACAAGGATACGAGGGTGATGGTTCCTAGACCATAGATTAAAGCTATTGTCACCTCGATACAAAATCAAGCATGGATCTAATTCAAGGCAAGATTCATTGTTTGGTTGAAAGGCATAGACTATGATGACACACTTACACATGTGGCGTGATATACCACCATTCAATGAATCATAGTGGAATCTTCATCATATGGATGTAAAGACCACATGATGCGATAAAGGAAGAGATGTATGTTGAGCAAACACTGGGGTACGAAGTCCAGGATAGGGACACCCATGGGCTGAAGCAAGCACTCGGAGCTTGGTACAACAGGAAAGATAGCTACTTGATGAAGTCAAGCTTCATTTGAAGTAATGCTGATCCGAACCTTTAATTCAAGGTTGTCGAGGGGAAGCCTCTCATTCTTGTGTTGTATGTGAACGACCTCTTCCTGACAGTTGCTGACCCTCTCATTCATCAGTGTAAGAGGGAGCTTGCTGCTGAGTTCAAGATGAAGAACCTAGGACTGATGCACTACTTCCTAGGCCTGGAGGTCTGGCAGGAACCTGGAGAGATTTTCCTTTCTCAAGGAAAATACATTGTGAAAATTTTGGAAAGATTTGGTATGGTGGACTGCAAGTCTGTGTCAACACCAATGGAACTCAACTTCAAGAAGTTGAATGGCAATGTTGTTGGGCCCCTATTGGAAAATCCTACTAAGTATCGTCAACTCGTAGGGGCCTTGATGTTCTTAGTGAAAACCCATCTAGATATATGTTTTGCAGTGGACACTTTGAGTCAACAGATGGTTGAACCTCATCACTTTCACTAGGTTGGTACCAGGAATCTTCTAAGATACCTTCGGGGAACGATAAACCATGGGCTGAGATACACTGCCGGGAGTGTGACACTCCGTGGATATACTGATGCTGATTGGGCTGGCAGTGTGGTGGATCATAAGAGCACATCGGAATGCCGCTTCAATCTTGGTTCTCCTTCGATTTCATGGATGAGTAGGAAGCAGAAGTCGGTGGCTTTGAGCACCGCAGAGGTCGAATACATTGTAGCAAGTATGGCCTGTTGTGAAGCAGTTTGGTTGTGAAAGGTCTTTAGTGAGTTGTTTGGACATGTTCTAGATACGACTGTGATAATATGTGATAACCAGAGTGGGATTCGCTTGATCAAGAATCCTGTGTTCCACGACCAATCCAAGCATATTGATATCAGGTACCATTTCATCCGGGATATGGTACAGTGAGGCGCCATAAGGATCGATCATATAGGAACTGATGAGAAGGTCACGGATATTCTCACTAAACCCCTGGGGAAGGTCAAGGTCCTAACCTTTTTTGGGAGACTTGGTATCATGGAACGACCCTATGATGTGGGTCCTATTGGACAATGAGCTCGAGGAGCTCTGGGGGGGGCTTTGGGGACAACTTCTCGGAGTTA
Source organism: Pinus albicaulis (assembly GCA_034641835.2). Taxonomy (NCBI): domain Eukaryota; kingdom Viridiplantae; phylum Streptophyta; class Pinopsida; order Pinales; family Pinaceae; genus Pinus; species Pinus albicaulis. The sequence goes on along the minus strand of CM076580.1, from coordinate 1,272,658,446 downwards.
TGAGCAACCACAAGGTTGCACTTGGCAAACCTTGTTGGTGTGCTTGGACCCCACCATTGTGATTATTTAGTTGGTTCACCTCTCATTATCTGTGCCCCATATGCATCCTACCCAGTGAATTCAGGACTCATGGGAAGTAACTCTCATTTGGCCAATGAGGTGGGAAAAGCTAGAGACTAGTAGCAAAGACTGATGGATGCATCAGATATTGTCGTACTCTCTATCTAGGATGGCATGGTCCAACCACTTGATCTGGGATCAATTCTAGTCAGGTTTCGGACCTCCACCTGACTTCGGATTAGATGAACCAACTTTGGGTTGGTTGGAGACTCTTTCTGAGTCTGAGAGAGGTTTTGACCTCTGGGATGAATCTGTCAGCCAGGAATGATGTCTTTGTGATTGACCCTCTTCTATTCTGAAATAAAGAGGCCAGCAAAGCAAGCTACGGTAGGATGACGCACGATGTTTGGATTGCACTTATGGACGGATTTCTCCCTAGTTGAGAGGGAGTGTTAAAATTGGACAACTAGGTCCAAACTCCAGGTTGTGCTGCTTAGAAGATGATCCCAATATTTTTATTGGATTCCTCTTTCGGAGAGGTGTAATATTGATCTAAATATCATCTCGATCGGATCATAAGAACATGTACTTTGAATTTATTCCACTTATGTGCTAGGTCGGCCTGGAATAAAATATATACTTAAATGTCTTAAAGGACGTGTCACACACCTCCAAAGAATCCTATATATTGGAGAGACTTAGAATTCATTTGACACACATTCTTTTGGAGTAATTCTCTCTCTCTGGATAACATTGGAGCTATGATATATATATGGATTTTTCTTTGTTTGGTTTGTTCTGGGTTATTTGTGACATGCTTGGCTGAATGACCTATTGAAGACTTTGCTAGTAGAAGAATCATGTTGATTGCCATAACGCCACCATTCCTTATCTCTGTTTTGGCTTGTCTTCTATCAATATATTAGTATGTTCTATCTTCTTCAGTATTGTGAATCTAAAATGGCATAGAACATATGCATAAATTAGCGGCCTTACTAATTCTCAAGTCCATTGCGACGAGTCATGTTAGTTCATAGTCCTTACAACAATTTTATTCACACATATCCCGTAACAGTAACAACTGCATTAAATTAATTTACCAAAGGATGTGCCAAGAAAAAAGGACGTGCCAAAATTCATGAAGGTATTCCATGAATTTGTTTCGAATTTTTTAAAATATTCAAAGAAATTTTTTGATGAAACAAAAAGCCTTGAACCGTTTCATAAAAGGGAGGAAGCCCTATTTAAAAAAAGGGATACATGTTTTTTTAGTTACTTACAATTTAAATGAGTTTTTTTAGTTACATACTATTTAAAAAAAGGGGGGGGGGTTGAAAGAAGAAAATGCTTCTGTTGAAGTTTTTTTTGAAACTTTAAATTTGTGAAGGGTAAAAGAAACGAGAGGGTTGTGCTTCTTTTAAGGAGATACTTTTTTAAGTTTAGAAGGAGATTTAAAAGAAGAAGTTCAGATTTGGAAAAAAATACGAGTTTTGGTGTTTAAGAATGAAGACATATATGTAAACCCAAGAATGTTGGAATACCCTGTCAAATGGTTATGTAGAGCCAACCAGAAAACAAATAGCATCCATGAATAATAATCATAGTAATGTCGCTGTAGAACTAATGAAGAAGGAGCACATAGCCAAATGTTGGATACAAAACTAATTTGATGACTCTATCTTCGACAATATAACTAGCACATCAACAACAAAATAAGCTTGGGATATTTTGACTGCTACGTATCAAGGTAATGATACAGTGAAGACATTTAAATTACGAACATTGAGAGAACAAATCGAAACCCTAAAGATGACTCATATAGAGAATGTGGATCAGTTCATGAATAGAGTCATGGGAATAGTCAATGAAATAAAACTCATTGGTGAAACCATTACTAGTTGGTAGATTGTTGAAAAAGTCCCTTCAAGCCCAATAAATATGACATGATTGTAACGAAAATTTTGGAATCTAAATATTTTATAACATCCTGAGTAGAACTGTTGACTGGATCACTTATGGCACATGAAAGAACACTCAAGTTGGTAGAAGACTCCATGGAACAAGATTTCAAATCACAACTCGCATTTGGCAAAGGCACAAGATATAGAGGTGAAAACAAGTGAGGAAGAGGACAAAGGAAAGGAAGATCAGAACATCATTATGCAACAGAGTATTGGATACATACACAAAACCAAACTTAGAGAAGAAGACCATGGACCAACCCCAATGTCGAATGCCATTTCTATAATAAATTTGGGCATTATGAACTTGAATGCATAAAGAAATAGTCAAATGAGAAAAGAGGCAATGTCTATCTCTCCAACAATGAAGGAGAATACTCTGATACAATGTTTCTTTCCTACCATCTTTTTTAAGACAGTCACAACAAGGTCCTTTAGTTGTTGGACAATGGCTACAAAATTCATATGACAGGTAAGAGAAATATGTTTTCTTAACTTGATGCTTCCATAACATTAGAAATTACACTTAGATATTGTTCATGTATTAAAGTTGTGGGAAAAGGTATTGTCCCTATTCTTACTAAATAAAATTAGAACAAATACATTCCTAATATTTACTATGTTCCACATGTTAGAACATTTTCTTGCTATGTCATGACTCCATTCCATAGTTTTATTTTAGGATTAAAATTCAAAAATTCAAAAAAAATCTAACCTTTATCCTTTCTCGCATCACAAAATCACAAATTTCCTTGTCCCCGCCTTATGTTTTCCACTCCCTCTTGCGATTGCGATACCCTGATGTGATTTATCGCATTTTCGCAGATCGCAATCGCAGATTGCATTTTCCCATATCACAATTTCATATGGCATTATTGCCTGCATCATATTATCTCATTTCGCATAATCGCAAATCGCATTATCGCCCGCACGTTACTCAGCATTTAAGTGTTAGATCCTAAACCCCGATGTGATAATGTGATATATTGCATCACAATTATGCCAATTTGTTACCACTTTATGTTGCCCACTCCTAAAAATCCCCAATGTGATTGGTAGGATCCACCTTCTGCCACATCACTCATCACAATCGCAAATCACAAAACATTTTGTTTCTACCTTATGACCTCCACTCTTAAGCTCTGATTGCGAAATGTCATAACCCCTCTATCTTGCGATTGCAATATATTGCATTGCAATTCCGCCCCGATAATGTATTAACTCTGCTTCACTCTGTCATTGTGATTGCGATATATTTTAATGCACTTACTCCTCCCACTTATTATTGTTCCACTTACTATCTTCTACCTCTTATTGTTCAATTCCCACACCTTTCACTTACTTTCCATTCCCATAGTTCACTTCACTCCCCTCCACTGTCATATAGATACATGGCTAGTATCAACACGCTTTCAAAATCACAAGAAATATTTCAGAGGTAGTTACAGGGTTTTTCAATAATTTCTGACAACACTAGTTGTAAAATATTTTGATATCTATCAGAAAATGTAAAAACACCTCCTGAAAGCTCATAGACATATCTCTTAACTTGGTCAGGGTATGTATTGTTCAGTCATGGTCATGGACACCTCAGGCACATGATATTTTCGATGTATATCATAAAGCAGAGGTATTTTAAAGTTTGTTAGGTGTAATAAAGTATAGTAGACTCTTGTTAGGTTTCAAATTCCTAAAAATAGCAGATTTTTCCTTTCTGCTAGATTTCAAGGAGATAAGGATGTAACGTCTTTTGACACATAGGTTATGTTATAATTATTGTTTCCTAATTTTTATAAGAGATGGAATTGGTTCCTTTATTGCTATATATAGTAATTGTATATAGTATAACCCATTGGAGGTTGGATGTTAGTATACCTGAAGATTGAAAATAATAGAGAAGAACTTTTTTCTTCATGCTAGATGATTTTGTGATTCAAGGAACATCTAATGTGTGGTGTGTATCTTTTCCTTGTTAATTTCTTCTAAAATATAAATTGCAGCAACTAGTGAAGTGTGAGTGAGCAGATGTTAAAGGATTTAACAATAAATTATCTACTTTCACTTTTCTGCAAGTTATGTGTTTGTAATAGAACATGTTAGTGTAGGTTTCATAAAGTATTTGTGGAATAATTTATACATGCAATCTATTTTCTAGGGTTATTTTCTTAACATAAACAGATTTTATGTTAAAGGCCATAATAATAGTTGTGTGACTGATTTAGGATAGGAATATTACCTGAAATAGGTACTAGTTATTCATATTTCTTCCATTTGTGTACTTTGATCCCTATAATAGCTTTTACCCACATAATTTATACTTTCCACATCTTGCCAAATTCAAGAATGTGTTAAAGAAGATAAAATCATTTAAAAATATTTGAGAAACTTATCCTACCACTCAAATAACCCCTTTAAAATTTGAAATGAACTATGACGTGTAAAGCTTACTCAAGCAGTCAATGAGTGACTTCTTATGCTAACACCACATTTGAAGAAAAACCTTGTTAGTGTAGGACGATTGATGGAACATGGTTTTGATGTAATATTTCAAGGGAACACATGTTATATATATGAAAAACCTCCCAATAGAAGACCGATAAGAATGGTTGAAAAAACCAATAATATTGTGTTTTCATTGACTCTCAGAAGTCAAAATATCTCACAATATTTAGTCCACAATGTGTTAAGAATAGATGAGTCTCATCTACGACAATCTAGGTATGGCCACATCCCAATCAAGAGTCTATGTCCGCTTCAGAAACATTCAATCTTCATTGGTATCCTTAATATCAATGAAAAATATTGTAATTGTGACATTTGTGTTCCATCCAAGGATAAAAGAGATAAATTTCCCACATCTTCATCTAGAGAAGAAGAGGCTTTAGAGCTTGTCCATAGATATTTATGTGGCCCAATGCAGAAGCATTCTATTGGTGTTAGTTTCTATTTTCTAATGTTCATTGATGATTATAGAAGGAATATATGGTTGTATTTTCTTAAAAATAAATCAGACACCTTCTCAAATTTCCAATCCCATTTTAATTTGATTTACTTATTCATTCAGTGAGTTATTTCCAAAACATAACTTCTTGTAGCACTTTTGTAGCACTTGTAAACTCGACCATATTTTCTCCCAAAGCTTGGTTTTTTTCTCTTAGGCTTGAATCATGACGCCTATGATTTAAATCCATCATTGAGAAAGAATAAACACCACTTAGGACATCAATTTCTACAAAGTATATTAGGACTATTTATTTGAATTCATGCTCTTAGGATTTCAATTACAAGTTATTGTTCTTGCCTAGGATTAGTTTGATTTCCAAGAAACACTTCCATTTAAGAAATTAGTTTAGGATTTGATTTCATGACATTCACTCCATTACATCAGATAAACAAAATAAGGACACATTGTATGTTGCACATATAGTGTTGATACCTCTTAATTTTGTACGAACCCAGGTTGATAATTAAAGTTGGTATCCTTGGTAGTTGCAACATTCTTGTTGCAATACTGAGGCTCAGCACTTTTTGGCACCGTTGTCGGGGAGGTGTGAAAGCATGCATGGTTTTATTCCGTAGTTGAATCATGTCTTTTATTTCTGCCAAAACAAAAAAAATACATTAGGCATATTTCATTTCAAAAACAGAAAATTTCATTTCATTAGCATTCTTATTCAAAAAAAATATTTAAAAATACTTCTCCAATACCAACCCCCCATTTGATCATGTGGTGCTATAAGAACCACATAAGCATCCACTTTTGTAGGTTAAAGAATAATAGATGACAGAGAAGGTAGAAGAAATTAATGGAGATGATGACAATAAAGAAGATCCTCTTGGATTTTGCATTCACGATATTGATGCGAGTGTGCATGTGAAGAACATCCCTCCATATTTCCTTCCCAAATTCCATGGTATGAGGTCAGAGGATCCAGAAACCTTCCTCATTTAATTTCAAACACTTTTTGTACCTTATGGCTACTTATCACACACTAAAAAATTGAGATTGTTTCCTACAACATTGAAGGATAGAGCTCTTAAATGGTTCATGAGTTTATGAACTATTTCAATAAGATCATGGAATGATATGCAAAAAATATTTCTAGAAAAATATAAACATCATGATCTTAAAAAAAAAAATATTTATAATCAATCAAAAAAAATATGAGAGCCTTGAAGATCTAATACAGAGGTTCATGTATACTATTTAGAGGGAAAAATTACATCATTTAGGATTTGACAGAATAAAAACCCTCTTACTTAGAATAATTAGGGATGAGTGGATTGATCTCCTTAATCTCATGAGTAGAGTAGATGTATACCAATTATCATTTGAAGACATTTGTGAAACATGCAAGTGCATATGAAAAGGAAGGGAAATAGTAAGTAAATCACCATCAGCATTGGTAAGTCAAGTTGAACTTCAAAATTTTCTTGATAAATTTTAAAAAAAAATTCTTAGAAATCTAAGTGAACAAGTAGAAATGTTAAGAATGCAAAATGAGAAAAAATAATATCTTGATAATTGTGTTATCCATGCAGAATCATATGCTACTAAATATTTCCCATCATTACCAAGGTTGAAGGAATTGTATGAAGAGGACAATGGAGCAAGTCAATCACAAAAGAAACTATGCTATGTAGCTCAAAGAGGACGATGGCAACATAGTTAGCATGATATGGTGTAAGAAACTAATTCACAATTTCAAGGTTATGCACATCCATCTCAAAGTAATTATAAAATGCTTATTCCTTGGTAGCCTTGGTCATCTCAACCCCAAAAACAATCTTTGAAAAAATAATGACAAGGACCTTATGGGAGAAATCCATAATACCCTCAATATTTCCCTTTCATTCTCCAAACCCAAATTCCATGTTATCCGTACTATACAACTCCACCACAACCACAACCCGAACCACATCCATCTCAAAGATCCACTCCCACTCAACTACCTATACCACCATTTCCATACCAATACAAATAAGTAGCTTAACCCACTTACACTGTTCAAGTATAACACTAACAAACATCTCCTCTTGATCTAAATGATATTCATCTTAGATGAGGAAAGGTATTGAAAAAAAAGTGATTATCTTGATGTCATTGAAGGAAAACATTCAGAAAAAGAACATTCAAATGAGAATACCAAAGAATCATGGGCTACACTTGACGAAGAGAAAATATCATAATCACATATTAAGAATATTTCCCCAATTTTTACTGTCATATCCTCCATGTGTTCAAGAGAATAATCAACAAAAAGAGGAAGATTTGAATTTCATGGTATAAAAATACATGAATAATAATCTTGATGAGAAAGCAAACCAAGGGTATCACAACTATATTGAAATATGGTTCTAGACAATCATTAAGTTGCAGCAACACACTCTTCTTAAACAATTCTTGATCTCATATTAGTCAAAGAATGTGGAATCTCATATTTAGGTACATGTCAAAGCATACATTTTGAGCCTACACGAGTTTATTTGTCATCTTGATTTGTACATGGCTCCATTGGAAGTATTCCTATACTTGAAAGAGATTTTTTTTTCCCAAGTAGAGCAGGAAAGAAAAAATTTAACAAAAAAATGGAAAAATAGAAAAAAAGGAAAGAAAATAAAATAAAATCTCAGGTGAAAACCTCTTTTGAGGAATTTGATATCGGCTCACTAATTCAAATCCTCAATGAGGCAATCAATGAGTTGAAAAAAAAAGAGAAAAAAAGCCTAGGGGAAAACCTCCTTTGAGGTGCCTAGGTAGACTTACTAGTTCAAAACCTCATTGAGGTGGCTAGTAGGTCTAAGAAAAAACAAAAAAAAATGAAAAAATGAAAAAAACTTCTCCATGCATATCTCTCTAATGAATTTAGGTTCTCTCCAACCTTTGCAAGAAACGAAAACAAGTTGGCACCAAAAAAAGAAAAAAATGGTCAAAAATATAGTAAAAGGAAGTCAAACTTGGGCATTCTACTCCTTTTCTCAGATGTTCCAAAAAGACTAAGGTCATGTCAATCCATCACCCTCATCCATTTCCAAAATCCACCCATCATTTCCAAGCATTTTTTATTCATTTTCCTCAATGTCCTAAAATGCTATAGGAAATATTGTTTTTGCTATAGGAAGTCCTGATTTTTTTACAGAAACCTATTTCTGTTATCTATAAAAAACCGTGCATCCATTTACTGAGATGTTGCAAGGGGATATGCATATATATTATATTAACGTTCTCAAGCAATTTCAACAAATTCTAGTGCACATTTTGAGAAGTTGGCCCACATCACCTACAACCATTTTTAAGTTTTCTCAAGATTTTTAGATCCAATATCCGAGGTTGTTTATGGGGAGGTGAAAAAGGATGATGGCAACATGCTAAAAAAAAATTAGGTCAATCTAGTTTACCATTTGAGAGTTATGGATAAAATAATTTTTCTACAAGGTGTTGTCCCGAACTACTATAGGGAGTTTTGTAACTACTACCGGAAGTTACAACGAGGTACAAGAAGGTAGATCGAAAATAAAGAGCAGTCAATAACATTCATTTGCTCTAAAAAATCATGAAGAATTTCGTACTAACATTACCCATCATCCTCTTGTCACTCCATCTCACTCGAAGATATTTTCAACTCAATCCTTCACTCTCTTCCATCTGTAAAAAGAAAAAATTATGCAAAAATATATATTTTGTTCAAATCATTCTTCCAAGGCCACATTACTCCTTCTTAATATTAAAACATTCTCCCTCATCACCCCATGCATATTAGAAGTCAAACAAATACAAATAAGGCCTTCTACAAGAAGGAAACATTGTCCTCTGGAAAACCTGTGGAATCACTAGAAATCAATATAAGTGGTTTTTCGATCATCCAAGAAGATATGAAAATTTGAGAGGTGAATATGAAGAGGATATGGCACTCGCAGGAGGAATTTAACCGATAGAAAAAAGCTATACATTGAAGAGGCACCCACAAACTTATAAAAAAGGTATTCGTAATGGTATAATCAAACTTGAAGACATGCACCATAAACAATAAAGTGTAAACTCCCTTTGATCTCATGATGTATATGGTCGAGCTCCAGCATGCAAGCATCAAGTCAATCATCAACTAAAATTCTCACATCATGTGAATCTCAACAGCAATATTTAATTCATGGATGTGAAGAAGCAACAACAACAACAAAAAACCCTAGAAGACCTCCAGATTCAAGGCTATCAGAAATGGAACCTCCAACTAATTATGAAATGAATCTTCAATATCATTAGTAGCAGCTTCAAAACCACCAAATGTAGCTTCAACAGTCATATTAGTAGCCTTAATATCACCTGCAAAAGCACATCAAGGGTAAGTCTTAGGTATGTAATCATCTAAACCTTTTTTAGAATATATTGTAGCTTAAGAACAAATTACAAGTGTGATAAGGAAATTTTCTTTATAGCAAAAATTATCATCAGAGCATCCTCAACCTTATCTAGCAATAAGCTTCACTTTTTCACCAAGAGACACACACACACAATGGGAGAGAAACAAGACAAAAGTTAAGAAGAATTGAGGAAGTGGGAGGTAATCAGTTAGTTTTGATGGAAGACAAGGAGTGCCAATGGGTAATTCACAGAGATCTCCGTTAACAAAAAAAGAGCTTCGAGCTTATTTTGCATGCAATGAAAAATAATAAAAAAAATGAAAAAGGAGAAAAATAAAAAAAATAAAAGGTTGACCCACCATGTCTTGGAATGCAAATATTAGCTACTACTGGTGAAACAAAGCTGCTATAGGCACAATATTTTCTATTGGATGTTTCTATAGAAAAAACATATTTTCTACAACAAGGACATATTTTATATAGGATATTAACAGAAGGCTTTGTTTTGAGCTAAACTTGCACATATTTACCTACCTTTTTATCCCATTTCCCTTCCTCATTTGTATCATTCACTATCAATTTATGTCCTAACACACACAGGTATACCTCTTGTCATGTATTTATGGATTATTTAGTCAATGAGGCATAATTGTGGGGATTATTACCAAAGAAGCTTTCTAATTTTATTATTCTTTCAGATTCAGAGATCGGATGATCAAGTTCGTAATTCAGGGGAAAGATGTCTAGTTAGAAACACTATCTTGGGGCAGGACTGCAATGGTGGAACAACTTCAGATTCATCCCTCTGCTATCTTTTGCATTCGATTTTGTTTACCACAACCACTATGTAAATGTAGGCAAACATTTTCCATAATTTCATGAATTGTTAATGTAATAATTTGCATAAGAGTGGTTACAGAGCTAGGGATCGGAGGTTAGCTTATGAGAGAATTGAGAGTCGGTAACATTAATTTTTTCAATTGTAATGGAATTTTTCTTTCTGATATTTTCTTGAGTTTGTGATTATACCACAACCTTGATCATGGAGTTTGGCCTGCTCTCCTAACTAGGTGTTTTCGAATTAATGTGTGTGATTATTTCCTTTACTACCCCATATCTTTTCTTTATTGACGTAACAATTTAACTTGATTGGTGTGACTATTAATGTTGTGAATCTAGTATCTATTTACAATTTATTTCTATTATCATTTCATTGTTGTTACAGTGGTTTTTTATTTTTCATAGTCTATTGAATTCATGATTGGTACGAGATTGTGTAATTGCCACTTGCATGTATTTCTCATGTTAGCCTTGCAATAAAAAAACGCATCCCAGATTGATAATCAATGTTGGAAAGGGTTTAATAATATCATTCACACACATTTTTGCGCCGTTCTCGAGGAAGCTATCAAAAGTGCATATAAAAAACTTGTATTGATCTCACGATCAATCTATCCTCCTAGGGGGGGAAGTTAGCTTCCTTGCTCCAAGTCTTGAGCTTTAATTGATTTGTTTTTCTATTGATTTCCTAGGGGTCACTGTCTTGTCCTGGGGAGGGAAGTTTTCTTTCCCTTCTCGAGGTCTTGAGCTTAGGATTTCTTGATTTTTTTTCTTATTTCTTTATTTTTATGTTTTAAAAATTATTCTCGTCCTGAGGAGGGAAGTTTTACCCTACTCTAGGTCCTCAGCTGCAAGAATTGTTTAAATTTTTTTCTTTCATCAATTGCATGAACAAAGATTCAAATAAAAGGGGCAGGGGAGGACCCCCAAAGAAAAGAAGGAAGGATTTAAGAATTATTACCTAGATCCAATAGACCTGAAGTGAACAAAGTTTGTACTTCTCGTTAAATACTCCAGAAGACTTGGAATATGAAAATATCCATTAAGGATAGAAATATTATTAAAATGTGTGTTGAATGAATGATGATGAATGCTACAAATGAGGCTTGCTTATATACCTAGGTAGGTGCCTCTTCACGAAAGGCCATGTCCCATTTAGACATGCCTCTTCAACCAAATTACTAATTAACTAATCATTGTTTATTATTTACATTATTTATATTATTTTATTCATAACATTGCCATCCTCCTCACAAAGCTTTGTCCTCAAAGCTTGTTGATGAAATTCCTTGATATCTTTTTCTGCTATGAATGTCTTCTTGTCTTGAGGTATTAATCGTTGTCGATACCATTTTATATGATCCTCTAAGTGACAAACAAAAGTGTCGCATTGAGAAGGGATCAGACCATCCTAGATCAATCTTGTTAAATTTGGACAACTAGGTCCAAACTCCATATTAAGATGCTCAGATTAAGAGGCTAATATTTTTGTTGGATTCCTCTTTCTGAGAGGTGTAAAATCCATATAAAATATGTCTTAATCCGATGAGCAGAACTTATATTTTGAATTTATTATTTTAATAAATTATATGTGAAAGGTCGGCCAGTTTTGTAATGTAGGCTCGCATGCCATGAGAGATGTGTCACACACCCTCATGATGGATATATATACGGAAAAGTTGGAGGGTGTGTATATCATCACAGCTCATATTCTCTCTCATCTTGGAAATCTGAGGCTTCACAGAAGGACGAGTTTCGGCCACACGTGTGAAGGACGAAGAGGACAAAGCTGTACGAGCGGAATTGAAATCTGATTCTTGCTTAGGGTTATGGCTGACCCGACGTTGACTTTGGTGGCGCTTAGTCAGGCTAAGCTGAAAACTTGTGGAAGGTTCGATTTATGAAGGCAGGGCTGACTGGGAGCATGGGAGTCGGGTTGGCAGTGTTTTTTGGCTAGTTGACACCCAACACTGCCTGCGGGCTGACTTTCGGAGGTGACGTTCTTTTTGCAGAGTTGACTTGGGTTGACTCATCTACTGATTGAAGGGTTGTTGTGACACATGCTGGGCTGGCTGACCAAAGGAGACTTTGCTGGTTGAAGCATCCTGTTGACCGCCGAAACGAACATACACATTTTTCCTGTTTCTGATTTGTCTTATGTAAGATCTTCTTATATGTTCTATCTGCATTTTGCTTAACTACTTGTATGATTGCTGAAATAAAAGTGAAATTGCTACTAGCATAGAACATCTACAAAACTTTACATGGTATCGGAGCTGAGGTGAAGACAAACTCTATCTATAGCAATCATCACCGGAGGAAATGGGTTCCACTAGTCTTGAATTCAAGGAGAATGACAAGCTGACTGGAAGTGATGACTTCCATCCCTGGAAGATGATATTAGATCTTAAATTAGAAGATCATGATCTCCTGGATCATGTGACAGGGAGGATTCAAGAACCTCCATCCAATGCCTCCGCTACTGTTAGAAACAAGTATAAGAAGGGAGAAATCAAAGCAAAGCTGCTGATCAGGGAATCCATAAATAAGAGTCTGGTTGCCTACATATCTGAACTAGGCACATCCAAGGAGATGTATGACAAATTGATACTTATGTTCCAAGTAAAAAATGTGAACCAAGTGCTATTCCTCAAGAACAAGTTGAAGAATATGAAGAAGGGCAGAGACGAGTCTATTCAAACTTTCTTTATGAAGTTGACCGAAACCAGGAACAATCTGCTAGCTATTGGGGAGACAATAGCTGATCGTGAGATGGTTCTCACCGCACTTGGAGGACTTCCATATGAATGGCAAGTATTCACAACTACTATTCTCAACAATAATACCATTCCTAACTTTGATGAGCTTCTGTCAAGATGTATGCAAGAAGAAACAAGGATGAAGGAATTTGATAATGAAAAAAATGTTGCCTATGGTTCTCATTCCCGAAAGAAGAACTCTGGTGGTTCTAAGGAAAAAAGAAGGACAAAGACTCAAGAGAAGAAGGGTAAATGTTTCACCTGCCATAGGCCTGGACACTATGCTAGAGAATGCCCCTTCAAGAAGGATTCTCCCGATAGTGACGATAACAACAACAACCGAAGAAATGGGAATCGAAGAAATGACAAATCCAAAGGAAAGAGGAAGGCACACTTTGGAGAAAACCATCAACCTTCTAAGAGGTCCAGAAATACCAGGTATGAGGAGTCTAATGTTGTTGATAAAAGAAATGAGTATATTCTGGTATCTGCTCTCTCAGTTGCATCTCCGCCCGACACTATGGATGTCTGGCTAATTGATAGTGGTGCCTCAAGACACATCACCGGATTCAAGGAAGCACTTTCTGACATGGTTGAAAGGGATACTAATATAGAAATTATCCTTGGGGATAATGCCACTTATCCTGTGAAAGGGACAGGGACTGTGACCCTCCACTTGTCTCAAGGTCAAGTCCTCCGTTTGCAAGATGTACTCTATGTACCCAAATTGAAGAAGAACCTTGTGTCTGTATCTGCCATGGAAGACAAAGGATTCAATGTAACTTTCTCTGATGGAAAGGTGCTCATGTGGAAGAAGAGCTTCAAGGAAGCTATCTCTATTGGTTTTAGAGTTGGTACACTCTACCAGGTTGGAGGGAGTCCGTTGGGAGCTATGACTTGTGATACTATTCGACAAACCGAACTATGGCACCGAAGATTTGGACACCTTCATTACAAGGCCCTTCCCGAAGCAAGGAAGGTGGTGACAGGGATGCCTGACTTTGGAAATAATCATGAAGGTGTATGTAAGGGCTGTGTTGAAGGAAAACATACAAGGGGACCTTTCCCCTCAAGTGTCACAAAGACATCTGATATATTGCAACTGGTCCATTCTGATCTATCTGGTATGTTGCCCGTAACATCCCTGGGGGGATGTTCTTACTACATGACATTTACTGATGACTTCTCTCGCAAAACCTGGATATACTTCTTGAAGAAGAAGGATGAGGCTTTCATGTGGTTCCGTGCCTTCAAAGCCTTGGTGGAAAATATGACCGGAAAGAAGATCAAGATTTTGAGGACTGACAATGGCACTGAATATGAGTCAAATGAGTTCAAAGACTTTTGCAGAGAAGCTAGCATTAAGAGGGAGACTACCACTGCATATACTCCTAAGCAGAATGGTGTTGCTGAACGCAAGAATAGAACTATTGTGGAAGCTGCCCGTGCCATGCTATGTGACCAGGGTCTACCAAAGTTTCTGTGGGGAGAAGCTGCAAATACTGCTGTGTACATTCAAAACAGATGCCCTCATTCCGCTTTGGACTTCAAAACTCCCGAAGAGGTTTTCTCTGGTAAGAAACCTGATGTCTCACATTTTAGAATTTTTGGATGTCCTGTCTATTTTCATGTGCCGAAAGAAAAGAGAAGTAAGATGGATGCTACTGGGAAGAAAGGAATGTTTGTAGGCTATAGTGAGACTTCTAAGGCATATAGAGTCTATGTACCTGGTCAAAGGGAAGTAGAGATAAGCCATGATGTCACTTTTGACGAAGATGCTTCCCTGAAGAAAGAAGTAGATCTTCCTAGATCTGAAGAAAATCATGAAGAAAGACCTGGAAATCTGGAAGAACCCCAGGATGAGACTATGCCTGATATTGAAGGGCCAATGGACCCTATTGATCCAACCCCTTCACTAGGAAAGAGACCATCATGGCTTAGGGACACCCTCGAAGATGCTGAGGGTCATGCTGCCCCAAGGGGGACATTCCGAGAAAGCAAGAAGCCGTGTAGATACCAAGGGTATCTAGCTGCCATGAGTACTATTGTACAATCTAAACCTGGATCTTTTGAGGAAGTCGTAAAGCATCAAGTTTGGAAGGATGCTATGCACGAAGAATATGAGTCCATAATGAAGAATGATGTCTGGGATGTGGTCCCGAGACCGAAGGACAAATCTGTTGTCACCGCGAAATGGCTCTACAAGATCAAACATGGATCTGATGGGAGTGCTGAAAATTTCAAGGCAAGGTTTGTTGCTCGTGGCTTCTCTCAAAAGGAAGGAATTGACTATGATGACATATTTGCACCTGTGGCACGATATACCACCATCCGATCAATCATAGCCCTTGCTGCTACACAAGGATGGAGTCTTCATCAGATGGATGTCAAGACCGCTTTTCTGCATGGTGCAATAAAGGAAGAGGTGTATGTAGAACACCCTCTGGGATTTGAAGTTCAAGATCGAGACACTTATGTCTGCAGGTTGAAGAAAGCCCTCTATGGGTTAAAGCAAGCACCCAGAGCTTGGTACGAGAGGATGGATAGTTACTTGATGAAGCTGGGCTTCACTCGAAGCAATGCTGATCCGAACCTATGCTTCAAGGTTGTGAAAGAGAAGCCTCTCATTCTAGTGCTGTATGTGGATGACCTCTTCCTGACTGGTGATGACCCTCTCATTCATCAATGTAAGAGGGAGCGTGCTGCTGAATTCGAGATGAAGGACCTAGGACTGATGCACTATTTCCTAGGCCTGGAGGTCTGGCAGAGACCTGGAGAGATTTTCCTTTCTCAAGGAAATATATTGTGAAGCTTCTGGAAAGATTTGGAATGGTGGACTGTAAGTCCGTGTCGACACCGATGGAACTCAACTTTAAAAAGTTGAGTGGCAGCGCTGCTGGGCCTATCTTGGCCAATCCTACTGAGTATCGTCAACTCATAGGAGCTTTGATGTTCTTAGTGAACACCCGACCGGATATATGTTTTGCAGTGAAAACTTTGATTCAACAGATGGTTGAGCCTCATCATTTTCACTGGGTTGGTGCCAAGAATATTCTGAGATATCTTCGGGGCACGATAAACCATGGGCTGAGATACACTGCCGGGAGTGTGACACTCCGTGGATATACTGATGCCGATTGGGCTGGCAGTGTGGTGGATCGTAAGAGCACATCGGGATGCTGCTTCAATCTTGGTTCTGCTTCGATCTCATGGATGAGCAGGAAGCAGAAATCGGTGGCTTTGAGCACCGCGGAGGCCGAATACATTGCTGCTAGTATGGCCTGTTGTGAAGCAGTTTGGTTGCGGAAGCTCTTTAGTGAGTTGTTTGGACATGTGCTAGATACCACTGTGATACTCTGTGATAATCAGAGTGGGATTCGTATGACTGAGAATCCTGTGTTCCACGACCGATCCAAGCATATTGATATCGGGTACCACTTTATCCGGGATATGGTACAGCGAGGCGCCGTAAGGCTCGATCATATAGGAACTGATGAGCAGGTCGCGGATATTCTCACTAAGCCCCTGGGGAAGGTCAAGTTCCTAACCTTTTGTGAGAGTCTTGGTGTCGTGGAAAGACCCTATGATGTGGGTCCTGTTGGACGATGAGCTCTGGGAGCTCTGGGGGGCTTTGGGGAGAGCTTCTTGGAGCTATGGGCAACCACAAGGCTAGGCTTGCCAACCTTGGTGGTGTGCTTGGACCCCACCGTTGTGATTTTGAGTTGGTTCACCTCTCATTTTCTGTGCCCCGTATGCATCCTACCCATTGAGTTCGGGGCTCATGGGAAGTACCTCTCATTTGGCCAATGAGGTGTGGAAAAGTTAGAGACTATTAGCAAAGACTGATGGACGCATCAGAGATTGCCGTACTCTCTATCTAGGATGGCACGGTCCAACCACTTGATCTGGGATCAAGATTTGTGAGGTCTGGGACCTCTGGACTGACTATGTCAGTCGGGGGATGATGTCTTTGTAACTGACCCATTTCTGTTCTGAAATAAAGAAGCCAGCAAAGCAAGTTTCGGCGGGAGGACGCACGATGTTGATTGCACTAATAGATGGAGTTCTCCCTAGTTGAGAGGGAGTGTTAAATTTGGACAACTAGGTCCAAACTCCATGTTCTGATGCTCAGATTAAGAGGCTAATATTTTTGTTGGATTCCTCTTTGTGAGAAGTGTAAAATCCATATAAAATATGTCTTAATCCGATGAGCAGAACTTATATTTTGAATTTATTATTTTCAATAAATTATATGTGCAAGGTCGGCCAGTTTTGTAATGTAGGCTCGCATGCCCAACAGATGTGTCACACACCCTCATGATGGATATATATACAGGAAAAGTTGGAGAGATTTTTATCATCATCACAACTCACATATTCCTCTCTCATCTTAGAGTACGAGCTACCAAGAAGGACGAGTTTCAGCCACACGTGTGAAGGACGAAGAGGACAATGCAGTAGCCCGAAATACGATTTCTGCCCTGCCAAATTTCCATGAGAAGAAATACTTTGACATGTTAACACCCATTGTGCTTAGAGTAACTAGTGAAAACTTGTGGAAGGTTCGATTTATGAAGGCCGTACTACCTGGCACAAAAATCGAGGTCAAAGGGTTGACCATTTTGCTGCTGCGTTGACTTTTAGCTTGCTGCCCCTGCGTTGACTTTTCAGGACAGCGTTGACTTTTGCAAAGTTGACTTGGGTTGACTCATCTACAGATTGAAGGGTTGTTGTGACACATGCTGGGCTGGCTGACCAAAGGAGACTTTGCTGGTTGAAGCATCCTGTTGACCGCCGAAACGAACATACACATTTTTCCTGTTTCTGATTTGTCTTCTGTAAGATCTTCTTATATGTTCTATCTGCATTTTTATTAACTACTTGTATGATTGCTGAAATAAAAGTGAAATTGCTACTAGCATAGAACATCTACAAAACTTTACAAATCTTCTGTGGAATCTTGCAGTGACTCACAACTTGTTGTGAATTGTGATCACATGAGTGGATTGCATCGACTTTAGTATTCTTTAGAACATTAGTTTTTTATTTTATTTTTGAATACTTAGCTTGATCGAGTTATATACTCTCATGATTCAGATGTCTATATGGAACCTTTTTGGTTTGATTTTCCCTTATTAGGTGTGTGACACTGTTTTAATTTTTGTCTAGCAAGGATGTTGTTAAGTTGGTTACATAACCTTCAAATGGGATGTTCATCATCTAAACTACAACATCTAATTTTGTATTCTTTTCAACTTCCTTGTCTTCTTCTTTAGTTGTGACATTCACTGGATCAATATCTGTTTCTTCAACTTGGACTTCTACATTCGATGCTTTGTTTTCAATAAGTTGTTGCATGTTGTATTTCAACAACTTCTTATCCTTCTTAAGCTTCTTTATTTGTGTTGGTAATTATTAATTTTGGAAAAATAGGTACAAAATCCATGTTGTGATGCTCAGGTGAATATGCCTATATTTTTATTGGTTTCCTCTTTCAAAGAGGTGCTAGATTGATCTAAAGATCATCTTGATCCAATGAGAAGAACATTTATTTTGAATTTATTCAAAATATGTGCAGGTCGACCTTAAGGTTTTATGCCCCAGCAGTTGTGTCACACACCCTCATTTATGGATATAAATTGGTCAGCTTTGGAGGACATTTTCACTCATCTCATCCTCACACATTTCTCTCTCCTCATCTGATTGTTTCAATGACCTTGGAGGCTCTTCTCTCAACACATGGGAAAATTTCAGCAGGAACACATTTCTATTTTCGGCCTAGGGTTTTTGCAGCAGAGTTGAACATCATTGAATTTGGTCAATGCATGGTGAAATGGACTTAAAACTCTCCTAGAATTTCAATTTTACAAATGCACATTTTTGGGCACTATTCCCGAGGCTAGACATTGAATTTGACTTGGATACGTTGACCTAGCTACTGCTACTATTTGCGTTGACTGTTTACTGACAACATTGAATTTTGGTTTACTTTTGAGTTGACCATTTTGGTTATCCTAGAGGGTTGTGTGACATTGCTGGTTGGCTGACCATATTCAGAATTTGTTGGTTGAAGCATCCTGCTGATCGTCATAACACACCATCACACTTATATATTTTTGGCTTGTCTTTTGTCAATCTACTGGTATGTTCTATCAACATTTTACTTTGTTGTTTATGTTATTTCCAACAAATATTGAGATAAAAATTAAAGTTGCATCAAACATAGAACATCTACAAAAATTTACATGGTATAAGAGCTGAGGTGAAGACAAAGCCCTAGTTTGTAGAAATCACTGAAGAAGAGGATGGGTTCCTTAAAATACAATGGCTTTAAGGCTGATGACAAATTGACTAGGAAGGATGACTTGCATTCTTGGAAGATGACATTGGATCTTAATTTTGAAGACCAAGATGTCATGGAATATGTGAAGGGTAAAATCCAAGAGCCTCCATCCACTGCAACTACTACTTCCAAAAAAAAGTAGAGGAAGGGGGAAATCAAAGAAATGTTGATGATCAGGGACTCAATTAATAAGAGTTTGGTTGCCTACATCTCCGAGCTGGGCACATCCAAGGATATGTATGATAATTTAGTCAAGATGTTCAAGTCCAACAATGCAAATCAAGTCCTATTCTTCAAGAACCGATTGAAGAATCTGAAGAAAGACAGGGATGAGTCTGTTCAATCATATTTTTTGAAGCTAACTGAGATCAAGAATAATCTTCTGGCTATTGGGGAGACAATAGCTAATCGGGAGATGGTTCTCACCGCACTTGGAGGTCTCTCATCTGAATGGCATGTATTCAACACTACCATTCTCAATAACAATGTGATACCTGAGTTTGATGAAGTACTATCGAGATGCGTACAAGAAGAGATAAGGATGAAGGAATATGAAAATGAAGGTAATGTTGCCTTTGATGCTGATTCTAGAAAGAAGAACTTTGGTGGTCCAAGGAACAAAGGAAGAGTAGGGGCCCAAGGAAAGAAGGGAAAGTGTTACACTTGTCACAAGTTGGGTCACTATACTAGAGAATCTCCTTTCAAGAAGGATTCTCCTGATGATGATGAAAACAACAACAAATAAAGGAATCACAATCAAGGGAACAACAGGTTCAAGGGGAAGATGAAGGCTCCCTACAGCGGAAATGGTCAACCTTTCAAAAGGTCGAGAAATTTCAGGTATGAGGAATCAAATGTTGTTGATAAAATAAATGAATTCATTCTTGTATATTCCCTCTCTTCTTCATCTCCAGCCAACACTACAGATGTCAGGTTGATAGATACTGGTGCCTCAAGGCACATCACTAGGTTCAAAGAAGCACTCTCTGATATGGTTGAAAAGGATACTAATCTGGAAATTATCCTTGGAGATAATGCCACATATCTCGTGAAAGGGACAGGGACTGTGACCCTCCACCTTTCTCAAGGTCAAGTCCTCCGCTTGCAGGATGTACTCTATGTAGCCGATTTGAAGAGGAACCTTGTGTCTATCTCCACCATGGAAGACAAGGTTTCAATGTGGAATTCATTGATGGGAAGGTGCGTATGTGGAAGAATAATTTCAAGGAAGATATCACGATTGGGTTTAGAGTTGATACACTCTACCAGAGTGATGGCATGTGATACTATCTGAAAGACTAAACTATGGAAGTGGAGGTTTGGACACCTTCACTACAAATCCCTTACCAAAGTAGGGAAGGTGATGACAGGGATGCCTGAGTTATCAAATAATCATGAAGGTCTATGTCAGGTTTGCACCGAAGGAAAGCATTCAAGGGGACCTTTCCCCTCAAGTGTCACAAATAAATCTAATGTTTTTCAATTGATACATTATGATTTGTCTAGTATGCTGCTCGTGACATCCTTGGGAGGATGTTATTATTATATGACATTGATAGATGAATTCTCTTGCAAAACCTAGATATACTCATTGAAGAAGAAGAATGAGGCTTTCATGTGGTTCCATACCTACAAAGCCTTGGTGGAACTTTTACAGGCAAGAAGATCAAGATATTGAGGACCGATGATGGAACTAATTATGAGACGAACGAGTTCAAGAACTTTTGCAGAGACGATGGCATCAAGAGGGAGACCACAAATGTCTATACTCCTAAGTAGAATGGCATTGTTGATCGAAAGAATAGGACCATTGTGGAAGTTTCCTATGCCATGTTATGTGACCAGGGTCTACTAATGTTTCTGTGGGGAGAAGCTGCAAACACTGCTGTGTACATACAAAACCGATGCCCACATTCCGCTCCAAATTTCCTGAAGAGGTTTTCATTGGTAATAAACCTGATGTATCAAATTTAAGATTTTTTGGATGTCCTATTTATTTTGATGTGCCAAAGGAGAAGAGGAGGAAGCTAGATTCTTCTGGGAGGAAAGGAATTTTTTTGGGCTACAATGAAACTTCGAAGGCCTATAAATTCTAAGTTCCTGGTCAAAGGGAAGTGGAGATATTCCATGATGTTACCTTTGGCGAAGATGTGTCCTTGAGGAAAGTAGTCAATCTTCCAAGATCTGAGGAAGATCATGAAGCAAGGCTTGGAAATAAAGAAGGACCGAAGGATGAGATGATGCCCAATGTTGAAGGACCGATGGACCCAATTGATCCACCTCCTTCGATGGGGAATAGACCATCATGGCTTATGGACACTCTTGAACATGCCAAGGGACATATGGCCCCATGAGGGACATTCCATGAAAGAAAGAAGCTGAATAGATACCAAGGGTATCTAGCAGCCATGAGTACTATCATACAATATGAGCTTGGATCTTTTGAGGAAGCCATAAAGCATCAAGTCTGGAAGGATGATATGCAAAAAGTGTATGAGTCCATAATGATGAATGATGTCTGGGATGTGGTTCCAAGAATGGAGGACAAAGAAGTTTTCAGCTCGAAATGGATGTACAAAATTAAGCATGGATATGATGGAGGTGCTAAGAAGTTCAAGGCAAGATTCATTTCCCATGGCTTCTCTCAAAAGGAAGGCATAGACTATGATGACATATTTGCACTTGTGGCCTGATATACCACCATATGATCTATCATAGCCCTTCTTGCTACACAGTGATGGAGCCTTCATTAGATGGATGTGAAGACATTATTTCTACATGGTGCGATAAAGGAAGAGGTGTATGTGGAGCAACCTCTGGGGTTCGAAGTCCAAGATAGGGACACCCATGTTTGAAGGTTGAAGAAATCCCTCTATCGGTTGAAGAAAGCACCCAGAGCTTGGTATGAAAGGATAGATAGCTACTTGATGAAACTGGGATTCACTCATAGTAATGTTGATATGAACCTTTACTTCAAGGTTGATAGATAAAATCCTCTCATTCTGGTGTTGTATGTGGATTACCTCTTCTTGACAGGTGGTGACCCTCTCATTAATAAGTGCAAGAGGGAGAATTTTGCTAAGTTCGAGATGAAGGACCTAGGACTCATACACTACTTCCAAGGCCGAGATGTCTGGAAGATACCTGGCGAAATTTTCCTTTCTCAAGGAAAATACATTATGAATATTATGGAAATATTTGGTATGGTGGAACGTAAGTCCGTGTTGACACCGATGGAGCTCAACTTCAAGATGTTGAGTGGAAGTGCTACTAGGCTTGTGCTAGAAAATCCTACCAAGTATCATCAACTCATAGGGACCCTGATGTTCTTAGTGAACACCTGTCCGGATGTATGTTTTGCAGTGAAAACTTTGATTCAACATATGGTTGAGCCTCATCACTTTCACTGGGTTGGTGCCAAGAATCTGTTGAGATATCTTCGAGGCATGATAAAACATGGTCTAAGATACACTACCGAGAGTGTGACACTCCATGGATATACTTATGCCAATTGGGTTGGCAGTGTAGTGAATCATAAGAGCAGATCGGGATGTTGCTTCACACTTGTTTTTTCTTCGATATCATCTATGAGCAGGAAGTAGAAGTCGGTGGCTTTGAGCACCATGGAGGTCGAATACATTACAACGAGTATGGCCTATTGTGAAGTATTTTGGATGTAAAATATCTTCAGTGAGCTATTTGAGCATGTGCTAGTTACCACCATGATACTTTGTGATAACCAGAGTTGGATACGGTTGTATGAGAATCCCGTGTTCCACGATCGATCGAAACATATTGATATTAGGTACCACTTTATCTAGGATATGGTATAGTGAGGTATCGTAAGGCTCAATGATATAGGAACTGACGAGAAAGTCACGAATATTATCACAAAGCCCCTTGGGAAGGTAAAGTTCCTAACCTTCCATGAGAATCTTGGTATTATGGAATGACCCTATTCTGAGGGTCCTGTTGGACAATGAGCTATGGGAGCTTTGGGAAGATTTGGGGATAGCTTCTTAGAGATATAAGCACACACAAGGCTAGGCTTGTTGAACCTTTTGTTCCTTCTACGCCACCGTTATGATGTTTGAGTTGGTTCACCTCTCATTATCTGTGCCCCTTATGCATCCTACCCATTGAGTTCAAGGCTCATGGGAAGTACCTCTCATTTGGCTAGTGAGGTGGGAAAAGCTAGAGATTAGTAGCAAATACTGATGGACACATCAAAGATTGTCATACTCTCTATCTAGGATGGTACGGTCCAACCTCTTGACCTAGGATCATGTATAGTGAGGTTTAGGACCTCCATCTGACTTCGGGTTAGGTAAACCAACTTTAGGTTGATATGAGACGCTTTGTGAGTCATATAAAGGTTTCAAACCTCTCAGTTGAATCTTTCAGCCGAGAATGATGTCTTTGTGACTAACCCAATTCTGTTCTGAAATAAAGAAGCCAACAAAGCAAGTTATGGTGGGATGACGCATGATGTTTGGATTGCATAGGTGGATGGAGTTCTCCCTAGTTGAGAGGGAGTGCTAATTTTTGACAAATAAGTCCCAAATCCATGTTGTGATGCTCAGATGAGCGTGCCAATATTTTGATTGGATTCCTCTTTCGAAGAGGTGCAATATCGATCTAAAGATCATGTTGAACCGATGAAAAAAAAATTTATTTTGAATTTATTCAAAATATGTGCAGGTCGACCTTTAGGTTTTGTGCCCCAGCAGTTGTGTCACACACCCTCATTGATGGATATAAATTGGTCAACGTTGGAGGAAATTTACAGTCATCTCATCCTCACACATGTATCTCTCCTCATCTAATTAGTTCGATGACCTTGGAGGCTTTTCTCTCCACACATTGGAAAATTTCAGCAGCAACACATTTCTGTTTTCTGGTTTCTACAGTAGTGTTGACCAGCATTGACTTTGGTCAACGCAAGGTCAAACAGACCTAAAAATCTCCCAAAATTTTGATTTTCCAAATCCATTTCTTTTGGCACTATTCCTGAGGCAAGACGTTGACATTGACTTGGCTGCATTGACCTAGTTTCTGTTGTTGTTTGCGTTGACTCTTCATTGACAATGTTGACTTTTGAGTTGACCATTTTGGTTGTCCTAGAGGGTTGTGTGACATTGCTGGTTGGCTGACAATATTGAGACTTTGCAAGTTGAAGCATCCTACTGATCGTCGTAACGCACCATCACACTTATATATTTTTGGCTTGACTTCTGTTGATCTACTAGTATGTTCTATCAGCATTTTACTTTGTTGTTTATGTGAATGCTGACTAATATTGGGATAAAAAGTAAAGCTGCATCAAGCATTGAACAACTACAAAAATTTACAGTAATATTTTACTATGGTATTTTAGTCGCGAAGCTTCTTCATTTTTTTCAACAATGTTTTTTTCAACACCTTTTTACCTTCTTGAAAAATTACTTTCTAAATTTCTTGTATGTCTTTAGGCATCACTAAATATGGCTTCAAGTTAACATCGTGTAGTGTTAGTTTTTTTATTTTTGTGCGAAAATGTCAAAAAGATATTTTTCGTATTTAGGGTAAAGGATTCTAAATTTTTTATCTAGGGTGAACCCAACACAATGTCACTATCGTTAAGAAATAAGGATTGAACAGAGAGTTTCGATATAAATGTAAATTTGCCAATGTTTTACTGTAATTCAGTTATTTTCCATTGTTTTGTGCCAGGAAAGTATAATTTTTTTTATTATATTTAAACGAGGAATCACCAATTGGTTTGAAATATTAGATGTTATATAATATTTATCCTCGGAAAGTGAGATAGAAATCATGACATCTTTTACCGCAATAGACCCTTTAGTTCTAAATAGCACTGAACAATGGTTACATGAAATTTATGGGTATCTTTCTTCCTTCATTTCCAAAATAGATGTCATCTTTCTTGTCGAGGTGAAATTCGGGTTTCTAAAGGTAAAATAATAGTTATTTTATATATAAAAATTTTAAAGTCACCCTCCTTTAATGAAAAATATTTTTATATATTTAAACCCTTTTCCTCTCTTGTTCCTTTTTAATTTTTCTTTTTTTATAAATAAATTTATTTATGTAATGGTTTTATGATATTGTAATATAATCGATCTATATAACAAAGTTGACTCTAACCACTATTGTAATCAACTTATAATTTTTGTCTAATTAATGTAATAGTTGAGTCCACATCAGAATCGTGTATGCCTTGATCAAAGGTCACGACCTCCTCAGATGGAAGAACAGATAAAGCATAATAGAGTTGATGGCAGGAAGACGTGGCAAGGAGGTTGTGGCTTACTTGGAGCGAGCTGGATAGAAAACGATCGACGACTCGTGGACGTGTTGTTAGGGTTCGAAGACATGTTGTGTATGGTAGCAGAATTATGGAGTGAGTACTACGGTCACCTGTGATGCGTGGATAGTGTTTTTCAGGGAGCTTCGGGCTTGACAGGATGCTTGGGCAGGCAATGGTGGAAAACGATTTAGATTGTGTAACGGTGTTAGAATCTTCTCTTTGCACAATAGGTAATGCATTTTTTTCCTTTCATCATGGCAATCATTGGTGCATGGCGTTGTGGGTATATGAATGTGCTTGAGTTGCAGTAGGAAGGCCTCAACAACAGTGGGCTTCTAGACTAGATGACTCTTGGGAAGATTTATTATAGGGTTGTTCGAATAGTTCTGTGATTCAAATAGTGATGTGGACTATTATTGTTGGTTGTTTTTCAATGGTGTGGTTGTCTTTTGGCATCCTCAATGGTGAGCCTGATTGTGGCAGCTCGGGCAATAGTGTCGATGGGAGAGGGCCAGTCGTGGACTTGTCGAGCGGCTGGTAAACATCATTTTTTTTAAATTTAATATATATATATATATATATATATATATATATATATATATATATATATATATTTATTTATCCATTTTGTTAATATTTTTTTCTATATTATGTTTTTTATTTTTTATTTTTTTCAATGACCCTTTTTTAGTAATTTTTTTCTTTTAGTTTCTTATATATATATTTTTGGTCTCTCTCTTTTCTTTTTTAAATGGCCAATTGCCTGATGTTAACATAGAGAACCTCCAAAATCTTATGGTGAAATTCTTCAACGAGAACAATGTTGACAAGTTTGACAGTGAAGGTCCTGGATTAGAGAGCGTGGTTCTATGCAGCGGTGAGTGGCTAGAGGATCGAAATGATATGATACCAAATGAGGTGAACAAAGGTCATACTTCTTGTTAAATACTCTAGAAGACTTGGAATATGAAAATATCCTTTTAAGATACAAATATTATTAAAATTTTTGTGGAATGAATGATGAAGAATGTTATAAAGGAGGTTTGATTATATACCTAGGCAGGTGCCTCTTCACGAAAGGTCATGACCCATTCATACGTGCCTCTTCAACCTAATTAATAAATAGCCAATTATTATTTATTATTTACATTATTTATATTATTTTATTCATAAGAAACTCATTGCAAAAGCTGAATTACAAGCATCTTCGCGAGTCACTGTCAGGGTGAGAACTCAGACGAAATCAGAAGGGCACTATGTTGTGCAACCATTACTACTCTCAGTAGCAAAAGAACCCATTTTGGTGAATGAAAGAGAAGAAGTAGCAAGTAGGGTACTAAGAGAAGAATAAGTACTCCTTTTGACGGTAGAATGAGAGGAATTAGAAAGTAGGGGATCAGATAAATTGAGTATTCCATGTGTCGCAGAAGAAGACTAAAAGGAATTTTCTTTACCACGCGATCAGGGAAGTGATGTTAAAAAGCCTCAAATTTATGTTGAAGAAAAGCCTCAACCATCTATTGTAGAACCACCAGAACTTGTTGAGGTCCCAAGTGAATATTGGAAAGGATTCATGTCACCTGCAACTTCCTCAATCAAATTCCTAATTGGAGATATTAGAGGTGATGCGCCAATGAATCCCATTCCTTTGACAACAATGACTAATTTTCATGGGATTTCCTCTGAAGATCCAAACACATTCCTTTTTGAATTTGACATTGTCTGTCGAGAGTATGACTATATAGTTGATGCTCAAAAGTTTAAAATATTCCCTGCTACTTTGGAGGGATGGCTTTGTGATGGTTTATGGGTTTGGGGGGGAAAAATATCACCTCGTGGGATGACATGAAGAAGATTTTCCTGGAGAAGTATCAGGATTACTACAAATATTGGGATATCAAGGAAGAAATATTTACATTTATGCAGAAGGAGGACGAGAATAGTGAAGATTGTGTGGAATGTTTCAAACATACTTTGCAGAGATCAGGCCATAGTGACCTAGAGAAGGACATCTTGAAAATCATCTTTCTCTAGGCATTAAGGGAAGAGTCTCTGGAACTTTTGAATATAGTAGGAAGAGAGGATATGTGAAAATAAATTTTTGACACCATCTGAATTATGCATTCATTGTTCACAAGGAGATCTAAGGAATAAGTAGGGAATTCAGACCCTAAAGACATCCAACGGGGGAGTTACGAAGGAAGAAATTGGAAATCTGTTGGAAAATTTAACGACCGATATCTTGAGTACATTATCTTCTTAGATCGACACTTTACAAGAAAAAGAAAAGGAAAATGAAATTGGAGAATACCATGGCCATATTCTTCCCTCAATTTAGGAAGAAAAATTCGTTGAATGAATGTCCATTTAACACTATAGAGGTTTGTGCAATATGTGAACATATTCATTCTACCAGCTCATGACCTTCTATTCTTAGAATAAAGGCATACTTTCATGGAGCGAATGAAGAGGTAGATCAAATTTACTTCATGGGTTCTAAGAAGCCATGGCAACCGCAACCACCAAATATGAATCAATATATGCCTCATGACCTTTCTTAATATTTCAGTAATTTAAATATTGACCCTTAGTCAGTACCTTTTTCACCTGCATGGCCTTAGTATTTTCAACACCTACCTTGGCAGCCCTGGTTTCCTCTGTCTAGCTCGAACCCTTCATGTTCTAAGAATTGGCATGAAACTTCTCCTCCTAGATAGTTCCCCCAACCTATGCCACAAAAAAAACTACAACTTCCTTCTAACATTCCCTCCAGTAATCCTCCCCTTCATCCTCACCTTCTAACCCAACCTAATATAAATACTAAAAATAAGGGAGTTCAACAAGCTGACACTCTCGACCTTCCTTCGTATAACATTTCTACTATAGATTGTAACGAGATAAATATTCGAACTGGTTGGGTAGTGAATGATTATACTTCGCCAATTATCATTGAACAAATTGAAGACAAATTTTCAGAATGAGAACCTTGGATAGTTGGGGATGAATTAAACCAAGACTCTATAAAGCAACCCCCTCCTCGACAAACTATTACTCAGGGATGTCAAGTTAATCCGCCTTATCCTGAAAGACTAGCCCTGAGTAAAAAAAACCCTCGATCAGAGTTTGACTTCGTAGGGGAACTACAGAACTTGTTTGTCAAAATCCCCTTCAACTTATGAGGTATGTACCAATTTACGCTAAGACAGTCAAAGAATATTGTTCCAAAAATCCTGGAAATAAATAAAAGGATTCGTTCACCATTCATGTTATGGGGAAGATGTCTGACATCATGCTTGGTAAGTCTATACCTATTAAATATGGGGATCCAGGGAACCAAATCCTGACAATTAGATTAATGGGGTTGACATTCTGAATGTGGTGGTAGATTTGGGAGCCGTAATAAATGTTATCACCTCTGGAACTATGCTTACAGAAGGTCTACAAAATCTTAAACTAACTCCTATTGTCTTAGAATTGCAAGACATATCAACAATAAGACCAATAGGGAAGTTGGAAGACATCACCATTTCAGTGGAATCATGGCATTATCTCATTGATCTATTGGTATTAAAAACAAATTCCCCAGCTGGTGGCCACCCTTTAATTTTAGGAATACCTTGGCTTGAAACTGCAGATGCATACATTAGGTTCTGGTCAGGGAACATGGTAATGTCTAATGGGAAGGTGACAAAGAATGTCATTCTTTATCCCCCTACAGAACCAAGCCCATCAAAAAAATAAACATTTAAACGAAATCCCCTACCTTTAGAAGGGTCAGAATCTGAAAATGAAGAAATCATACCAGTCCTTATCATTGGAAAATCCTTGTATTTTAAAAATTAAATGGAGGATGATGCCATCAATACTTTTATCAACAACCCCCATTCAATTTTTAACTCAACTCATCAATTCCTAGAATCCTTTATAAGCTTCAATATGTAAGAAACCACTGAAGTAGAAACTGAATTTGAAAATATACCCGTAGTCTCACCTCATGATAGTATCCCCATTGAAATCTAACCAGGGAAGACATTGAACATTGACCTAAAACTTTTGGCATCTCGGACCGAACAAATCCTAAAATTCCTTTGAGACCATAGGGAAACCTTCACCTAGGATTATACAGATATGAAGGGAATATTTGCAGATTTATGAACTCAGCATATATAAATTAAATATGATTTTAGACGTGTGAGACAACCCCAGAGAAGAATGAACCCCGCCCTAAAGAAAATTTTCAAAGAAAAGCTTCAGAAGTTACTAGATATAGGATTTATTTATCCCATCTCAGGCAGTGAATGGGTATCGCTGCTAGTTATTATTCCTAAAAATAATGGTAAGCGGTGGATTTGTGTGGACTCTATGGAGTTAAATAAAGAAACCCAAAAGGATCATTTCTTGTTGCCATCCATTGATGAAGTCCGGGATACTTTAGCTCGAAATATTTTTTTCCCCTTTCTAGATGGGTTTAGTCAGTATAACCAAATCCAAATAGCTCCTGAGGATTAGGATAAAACTACTTTCACATGCCCTTAGGGAACTCTTACATATCAAGTCCTTCTATTTGGTATTTTTAGTGCACCTGCAACAATTCAAAGGGAAATATTAGGAATTGTTTCTGATCTAGTTGATGAAAGTATCGAGATCTATATGGATGAATTTACCCTATACGGGGATTCATTTGAAGAAGGGTTGGAAACTTAGAAATGGTACTCAAAATATGCAAACAAGCTCATGTTTCTTTGAGTACCATAAAATATCACATGATGAGGAAAGAGAGAATAGTTCTGGGACATTTTCTCCCAGCCGCTGGAATTCAAGTTGAGCCTTCCAAGGTAGAGGTAATATTTGATTTTCATGTAACCAAGACACCAAGCCAGGTACAAATTTTTATTGGTTGCGCAGACTATTATAGATGTTTTATAGAATTTTTTTTCGAAAATAACATCCCCAATTTTTCATTTTTTGACTAAAGATGTGGAATTTATGTGGATAGATGGCTGTGAAGTATCTTTTGCAAATATCAAGGAACTAGTTTTTGAAAATCAGATCTTATGAGGTCATGTCTAGAAACTCCCATTTCATATCCACATTGATGCTTCTCAGACAACAGTTGGGGAAAATTTGGGAAAACAGGAGGAAAAAAGGTCATATGAATTCTATCATGTTAGCAAGAATTTGACCCTTGTTGAATTAAACTAGAAGGTAACTAAAAAAAAAATTCTTGGTTGTTATTTATGATGTTAATAAATTCCAGCATTACATTATTGGATATCCTACTTTTTTTCACATTGATCACGCAACAATGAGATACTTGATGAACAAAACTATCACCCTTGGTCGTATTACAAGATGGTTATTTTTAATTCAAGAATTTTACATTACCATCATAGATAAACTAGGGAAGGATACTCTAGTTGTTGATTTCCTGTCTAGACTGGATACTAGCAATGAAGGTAAACCTATAGAGGATAGTTTTCCTGATGAACATATTTTTTCAATTTCTACTCATACTCTATGGTATGCAGATATTGCTAATTATCTTTATACAGGGAAGGTGCCTCATCATTTGTCGTACAGGACACAATGAAATATTATTCATCATACTGCCTCATATTCTTGGATAGAAGGATATCTTTCTCATTATGGTCTTGACCAACAAATCCAATATTTTGTAGGAGAAAATGACATCTATGATGTCCTGAAGGCTTCTCATTATGGTCTCTCTGGAGGACACTTTGTAGATAAGAAAACAGGTCATAAGGTGTTTTATATGGGATACTATTGTCCCTCCATCTTCGAGGATGAGAGAAATTATGTGTGAGTGTGTGATAGCTGCTAGCGGATGGGTCATCCTGGTCGATCATATGAATGATGTTACAACCCCAAGTAATCCTTGAGCCCTTTGAAAAATGGGCTATTGATTTTTTCGGCCCTTTCAATCCATATTCACATCATACAGTTCATATTTTGGTCTGCACAAATTATGTAAAAAATTGGGTAGAGGCCAAGGATGTTGTGAAAGAAATATAATAGGTTGTTTCAGACTTCTTATTTGGTGAAATTTTTTCTCGATATGGTGCTCTGAGAGAGATATTTTTAGATGGGGTAGCACAATTCACATCACATATGATAGAAAATATTATGAAAATGTATGGAATCAAGCATAGGGTGACATCTCCAAACCATCCACAGGCGAACATTCAAGTGGAAAGCACGAACAAGGTATTAGAAAATATTCTCACAAAGACTGTGGAAATACATCACTGAGATTGGGCTGAAAAAATCCCTGAAGTTCTCTGGGCATACAGAACAATGTGGAAGAATACAACATGTTTTTCACCATTTGAGCTTGTCTATGGAAAATCCCCATTGTTTCCAATAAAGTTAGATATTAACACACTCACAAATTCTCTTGAAGTAGGACTAGATATTTCAAAATCCTAGTAACACCGACTGGAAAAAATAAATGGGCTGGATGAAATTCAATTAATGGTTGTACAAAAAATTTCCGCAATCCAGCAGCAGCAAAAAAAATGGCATGATAAATTTAACACGAATAAGGTGTTTCACAGAGGGGATTGGACATTACTCTATGATTCTTGTTTTAAGGATTTTAAAGGAAATTTATGCTCTCATTGAATGGGACCTTATGAATTTGATGCGGTGTTTGATAATGGAACTATCAGACTTGTGACAATTGAAGATACACATGCTTGTTTCATAGTAAATGGACATTGTCTAAGATTGTTTCACTGCCCAGCTTCTAAGGACGCCTTCATCAAACCTCTACCCGATAAATATGGTTTGAAGGTTGCTAGTGTAGATAATTCCTCCTCTACACCCTCTAATTGAAAAACAAACCATATATAATAATCTATATAAATAGCATAGTGTTACTATGAAATTGTTTTATTGCAGGTAATATCACTCACGTGAAATTCTCTAGAGATTGAAGTTTTGTTTAAGTACCCAGTGTTGTTACTCCTTCAGTGTTGATACTCTGATGTTGTTACTCCTCTGAGTGGTGAATTTTCTCTAAGTACCCGGTGTTTTTACTCCTCCAATGTTGTTACTCCTCTGCTGTTGTTACTCTATAAAATTTCTCTAAGTACCCGGTGATGTTACTCCTTCGGTGTTATTACTCCTCTAATGTTGTTACTCCTCCGATGATGTTACTCCTCTAATGTTGTTACTCTATAAAATTTTTCTAAGTACCTGATGCTATTAATCCTCCAATGTTGTTACTCCAATGTTTTTACTCGGTCGGTGTTGTTACTCCGTAAATTTTTTCTAAGTACTCGATGTTGTTACTCCTTCAGTGCTATTACTCCTCCGATGGTGTTACTCCTCCTACACAGTTACCACCATCAATGTGGTTACTCCACTGAAGTTGTTACTCCGCCTAGGTAGGTTGTCAGGTACATCCTCGATCGAATTTTGTATATTTGATTAATAATTCATTTGACATGACCGTGGATGATCATCCCTTAGTTGGAGGGAGGTATTTTCATAACTGAAATAACAGTATAATAAAATCATAAGAATGATTTTCCGATGGCATCATTAGAACTTTTTCTAATACGTACACTCCACAACCCTTACAATATTCCACACAATTATTAATATGCATCAAGACATGAGATAATTAAGTTTAAGTTAGTTAAACAGTCGTCTCCAACTTTGCAGAATAATTACCATAATTATCCTCCTTCATTACCATAATCTGCTGGTTTTTCCCATTTCCCCAAAAACTACCTTCTATATTTTACTATTATCGCACTCAATTTTCTACCATTCTGTCACCGCAATGATTACCTGTCGATACTCTTCTCTAACTGTTCTCTGATACTCCAAAGTATTGCTACTGATCAATCGCGTAATGGATGGACTAGATGTAAGACATGAACCAGAGAATACAACTCTAGATTGCAACAATGCAAATGTATGGAAAATAGTTTTAAACACAGGCTGGGATGTGTACTTTGACAAATTGGAAGGATTTGACAAAAATTTCATAGCCGAATTTGCATTAAAATTGGACGTAAATAATTACAGAGTGCGTGGTTTGGAAATGTTTGTCAGAGAGGAAGCCATCTCGATTGTTACTATATTTCCACAGCAAGGGAAGAAATGGTTTTCCTAGAAATCCCTTTTTCCAGAATTACTAGAATTGTTTTTTATAGTCTAGGGAATCAGCAGTTCAGAAGGGAAGGGGATATGATCATAATTCTCTTCCATATCCATGGGGAAAGGTGGAATATTTTGTGATAAGGTACATAACCTGTGAAGGGCGAATTGCTACTATGTTCAAATACCACTTCAAGCTTCTGGCACATCTTCGGTTTCAGTAGACACAAATCCATTCATTGGATATGCCTTTCTTCCTATGGAAGAGTCTTTAGATGATGGCGCAATCCACCTGCCTCTCTCGACAGGTATTATAAGTCCTCGCAAATCATGGGTTGGTTCAGTTATTGGTAATGAATGCACTTTCTCAAACTCTTATTCCTTTGTCAAAATTCGTTGAATTGTTGGGAAATTAATTTGGGGTTGTTATATCTACAAGTTAGGAGGATGAAGGAAAAAAAATTTAAATAGAAGGGATCATATTTGATGCTACTCCACAAGAACCAGCGTCGCGTATTGGTTTAGTGGGAATTGATGCAATGGAAACAATAGAATACATAGTCGATGCTGCTCCACAAGAACCAACATCACCTGTTAGTTCAGTAGGAATGGAGGAAATGGAAATAAAAGAAGCCATAGTCGATGCTGCTCCACAAAAATCAACATTTTCTGTCAGTTCAGTGGGAATAGAAGAAATATAGATATAAAATTTAGTCAAAACTATTCCACAAGAACCATCATCAACTAAAAATTCACAGGGAGGATCATCACCAGTTAGAGGATGAATAGGTGGTTTTGTTACACAAGAACTAGCACCACCCATTGATGTTACAAAATAACCAACACCACATGTCCAAGAAAATTTGGGACTTGAAGCAAGGATCTAAATTGGTGATTTCACACAAGAAACAACACCACTAGCTCAAAATAATCAGGAATATGTAGAAGAAATAGGCCCTGCAGTCGGCACTACTCCACAAGAACCAGTGCTGACTAATGGAAAAGGAGACCATTTGGAAGGAAGCTTGGTTCAATTAGTGAACAAGAGGATGAAAAGGGAGAATCTAAAGCATCACGCATAGTAAGGGTGGAGATTGAAGAAGATGTTCCTCATTCCCTATTTCCTGCAACTTTACCAAAAGGGACAAAGAAATTTTGTACCCCACAGCACTTGGTGGAAGAAGAAGATATTACCTCAATTTTGGAATTTGTTGGAATGATTTTGGTTATAGTAGTTAATACAAATATTTAGGTACTAGTACTCATGTGCACGCAGAAAAAACAAAATAGAAGCATAAAGGTTAGCACTGACACATAAGAACTAGTGACAACTGGAGAATGGGTCGAAGAAGTAATAGCCGATACCACCCCTTGAGGGCCACCAAAAGAAAATAATCTTGCTGAGACTGACCCACAAGGGTAAAAACAATTCTTGGACAATTAGGAGATGGTCATGTGAAATAACAGATGCAAGGTAAGGATGTAGAGGGCACTACACTGTCAACCACAGTGATTCTAGAACTAGAAAATGGAAATTACGATTTTGTAAGACCCATAGAAGGAAATAAAGAGGTCATAATACTTGAAGAAGGAAATGAAGGGGTTACTCTAAAAATGGAGGAACAAATCAAAGAAGTTAGGGTAATGGAGGAGACGGTAGACACGTTTTTTGACAATAATCCACCAAATCCCACAACAACTACATGACTAGCAAAGGAAGTCATTGTCAAATGTGAAGTCATCGAACAATGTGCAAAAAGGAGACCCCATCTTAAGGAAAGGTACGAGTGCCAATTTAATGAATTCATGCAATTAAAAATAGAAAATTGTAAATTGAGAAAAGGGGTACTGCACTTATAGAAAAAATCAAGGAGATAGGGGAAAACAGCTACAAAATCCAGGGCCAGAGCCATCTCATCAACAATCTAGATAGAGGATAATCTTAAGAATTCTGCTGCTACACAAACCGAGCCCATTTATTATTTTTTTGAGTCTTAAGAGCTATTTTTGGCCTCAAAAATTTATAAGTGGCGAGTTGTTGCGTCTTGTCTCCAAAAAGGGACAATTTCTTTGAAAACCCACCAAGAAGAAGTGAAAAGGATTTTTGAACAGGCTGCACACACCATCATTGGTTACATAGAACAAATGGACAGAGAGAAGAAAAAGTAGGAGAAAGAAGAGGAGAATATCAAGGACTTGGTGGAGCAGGTACGAATATGAAGGCCGATAGAGAAGAGATGTTCACATTATCACAATAGGTAATGGCTTTTCGACCCCCTGCTCACAACTATGATTTGTTTCTTCATGAACAATATATTTTCTTTTGTTTGGAAAGTATTCGTCATAAGGTCAACCACGAGATAGAAGATCCTATACAATTTTTGTGCATATTGAGAATTCATGATGTTTTGAATCAACACTTGATGTGAGAACTGAATATGCATGATTACTTCCTGAGTAACAATGAGACATTCAATCTTTCTCCATTTGTGGGAGATGTTTAATTAAAGCCTTTAACTTCTATACAATCAATCAGGTTAAATGGAAGAAAGCCTTTGACACATTTGAAGGAAATCAAGCCACTAAGGCACTTGTCCTTAGAAGGAAAAATGGTCAGTCTATAAATATTTACAATAACAATGCCATATTTTTAAATCTTGAGGGACATAAAGCCAAAATGTTGACAACCTAGAAGTGATGCACTAATTTGTGTACAAGACAAGTGGTCACTTGTTAATATGAGGTTCGAAACAACTGTTAGAAAATGTGGATTTTATCATCGCCAGCTATCAGAATTCGGGAACCTTTTTGGGCTCCTAATTTTGCATGGGAATTAGAAAGGCTGCCATGTTATGTTTACTATATACACACTTGTGGGGTCCAGTGGATGGGTTTGAGGTTCCAATTTCCCATTATTTGGCAGCCAGCAGATCATTACACTTCAGCCTACAATGTGAATATTGATTGGTCGAAGTAAGTCCTCATGACAGATCAATAAAAACCTCTAGGAATAAAAATGGCTCGGAAATATTATGTCACTCAGCCTCCTGTTGATCACAACCACTCTAACCCAGACTTGGTAGGTGATGAGCTGCATGAGGACATGTATAAAGACTAGTTGTGGGGAGATGTCGGGAGCTAAACCTACACATATTTACCTAACCTTTTATCCTATTTCCCTTCCTCATGTGTACCTTTAAGAGTCAATTTATGTCCTAAAGCACACATGTATACCTCTTTTCATGTATTTATGGATTATTTATTCAATGAAGCATAGTCGTGGGGATTATTACCAAAACTTCTTGCTAATTTCATTATTCTTATAGATTCATAGGTTGGATGACCAAGTTAGTAATTATGGGAAAGGTCGTCGAGCTGTTAGCACTATCTTGTGATATTGTTGCAATAGTTAAACAACTTCAGATTTATCCCTCTTCTATATTTTGCATTCACTTTTGTTTATCACAAATACTATGTAGATGTAGGAAAATAAATGTCATCATTTCATTAAATTTTAATATAATAATTTGAATAAGAGAGGTTACAGAGCTGTGCAGCAGAGGTTAGCTTATGAGAGAATTGAGAATCTGTAACAGTACTTTGTTCAATTTTAATGAAATCTAACTTTCTAATATTTTCTTGAGTTTTTGATTATATCACAACTGTGATCAGGGAGTTGGGCCCGCTCTCCTGTCCAGGTGCTCTCGAATTAATGTGTGTGATTAGCTTCCATTACTGCATCATATCTTTCCTTTATTTCTATAACATTTTAATGTGATTGTGTGAATCTTAATTATGTGAGTCTAGTCACTATTTAGAATTGATGGAATTTATCATTTCATTGTTGTTATATTGGTTCATTGTTTTGCATAGTCTATTGAATTCATGATTGATACAGAGTTGTGTAATTATCACCTGCATATATTTTTCATGTTAGCCTTTCAATAAAAACAATCATCCCAGATTGATAATTAATGTGGGAAAGGGTGAATAATATCATTCACACTTGGACACCAAAAGGTTGCAAGAGAAAATATTTTGCTACTAGGTTGTTGGAAAATGATTAATTAATTGTTAAAAGGTACAAAGAAACACAATAGAGTTGCAAAGGATTTTCTACACACGTTTTGGGATACATAAGGGTAAAATTTCCAAGGGTGAAAGGTATCCAATTTAGTAAATTAGTTTAAAATCATTCCTTTCTCTTGCTTTAGGTTATTCACCATCATTTCATCATCTATAAGAATAAGGTGCTTTGTGTTAGTTTTTTTCAATTTTAGAATATAATGAGAAAAAAAAATTCAAATATCTAGTCAAGGGTGTTCATACAAATTTGATGAATAGTATGATGTGTCATGGCCAAGAATCCAAAATTCACACTTGCAATTAAAATATGAGGCCACCATTATCAAAATTATTCATTTGTTAGAGCTACAATAGGAAGTTTCCTGTAGCATCCCTTGGTTTCCACCAGATTGCTTGTTTTTTTTTTCTTGAGAGAAGTTTTACAAAGTATGGAAGTAAAATGCATTGGGAAAAAATTTAGGTGTGTTATTGGAGGTATAAAGGAAACATAAACTCCTATAAATTAAAAAATGAGTGGTACAAGTAAGACCCTATATTTGCACATAACATTTACTGAATTCATAGTCTAAAAATATGGGTGGAGGATTTAACAGGAGAAAACCTATCAACATAGCAAGAATCTGTGAACATCCTAAAGTGTTTACCATTTTCTAAAATTTCACAGAGATGGGATTATTTGAAAGGATAAGGGGTTATAATGACAGGTTTTCACTTGAGGTTACAATCAATTTACAATATCCAAGAGGAAAAGAAGGTGAACCAAAAGCAAGGTGTTACCTTGAAAAAATAGGACCCATTACAGTTGAAAAATCACTGGAGAGAAAGAAGAAGCCTGAACCTACATTATAAGTTCAATGGGAAACTAAGATAGGGGAAAAATGAAAACACAAGAGTAGAAATAAGTTCAACAGGAGGAGCAACACATGGACCAAATAAACAGAGAATGAAATAGGCCCACATACATGAAGAACCACAGGGCAAGGAGGATGAATAGGTTGCTTAGAGGATGAGCAACAGTTTCAGTAGGGGGTATGATGTGGCTCTAAATTAGACATAAATTAAGGCCGATATAACCTTTCTTAGGAACATAAAGACTATATTAAATCTCTCCTTCTACACTAAATAATGTTTTTTAACGTTTAAATTTTTCTTAGGAATGTTTAGAGATAATTGCATATTTGTGCCTAATATTTTTTTTTTGAAGGATATTGTGAGAATATTGGGCAGATTATGAATATATGGAGAAGGATATAATTTATGGAATTTTTCCCTACAACAACACAATAAATATTGGTGAATAAATAAACAAAATATCATGAAATTATTGAGATAATCTGGAACTTCGATGATTGAGAAAATCTAGGAATGTGATCATGTCATTTACTGTGAACTCGTAGTGTTGGGAACCAGATCAACTATTTGAGGGATTTTGCAAGGGAAATATTCCTCCTTTCAATGAGAATACTTCCTCATCATTTTTATAAGTACCAATTCTAATTCTCCTATAGGGGCATTGATTGTTTAGTCTTATTGTGGAGAAATTTTCTTTTAGTAGCTCCACTTTATTTCATGCAGGGGTGTACTTGGATTACTTCAAATAATGAAGGTTAACACCATTTTATATTATAAGGTTTGGTTTAGTCCATAGGAGTTTTATTCCTCCTTTACCTTGACCATCCCATGAGCCTTAGAGCCCTCTTGCAGAATTTCTTTATGTTCTTTTCACTTCTTATTCACATACATCTCCTATTTCTTTTTTGGATATCTCTGTATTTAGTATTGTTTCTTTTCTTGATGTACAATTGAGTTAAATAATTGAA
The DNA here is from genome assembly GCA_034641835.2 of Pinus albicaulis. Lineage (NCBI taxonomy): Eukaryota > Viridiplantae > Streptophyta > Pinopsida > Pinales > Pinaceae > Pinus > Pinus albicaulis. The sequence goes on along the minus strand of CM076580.1, from coordinate 1,272,618,778 downwards.
GTGAGTTATTTTGCAGGTTTTTTATCGATTCAAAAGAATTATTCATTCTTATAATAACTTTGGAAGGTAGTCTTAATCATTAAGCTACTTGGATTTGGTTACTAGTTCACAAATATAATATTTCTGAAAATGCCTTGTAGCGAAATAGTAGTAAATTTCTGCTATTTTTTAGAATGGGTTAATAATATTCATTTGACTTGATTCCACTTGGATTAGTTCAAAATAATGCTAACGTTAATAAAAAAATGCCCCCCATTTCATTTTCACTTTATCAGGTTAGGAATTTGATAGATTAACTAGGTCACTAGTTCTTTCATTTCCATATTTTAGAGTAGTATTTTTCTATTATTTTTTAGCACCTGTAAACAAGATAATTTTGGAGTGATTCCACTTGGAAATGATACCAAATAGATCATAATTAATAAAAAAAAATTATCATTCCATTTTAATTTTATTTACTTAGTCATTCGGTGAGCTATCTTCAAAACATATCTTCTTATAGAAAAAACAAAAATTCATGTAGCACTCTTGTAGCATGTGTAAAATCGACCATATTTGGTCTCAAAACTTTCTTTTTGTATCTTAGGCTTAAATCATGACCCCTACGGTCTAAATCCATGATTGAGGAATAATAAACACCACTTAGGACATGAATTTTTACAAAGTATATTAGGCCTATTTATTTGAATTCATGTGCTTAGGATTTCAATTACAAATTGTTGTTCTTGCCTAGGATTAATTTTTTTTCCAAACAACACTTCCATTACATCATATCAAAAAAAGGAAAAATTGTATGCTGCACATATAGTGTTGATACCTCTTAAGTTTGTACGAACCCCGAGTTGATAATTAAAGTTGGTCGCCTCGATATTTGTAACATTCTTGTTGCAATACTGAGGCTCATCAGCTTTTGGTGAAGTGTCGGGGAGGTGTGAAAGTATGCATTATTTTCTTCCCTAGTTGATTTATTTATTTTATTTTTGCAAAAAAAAAAAAATCGCATTAGGAATATTTCATGTCAAAAACAAAAAATTGCATTACATTAGCATTCTTATTAAAAAAAAAAGATTTAAAATACTTCTCAAAAACCAATTTTGCAACACCAACCCCCCCATTTGATTACGTAGTGTAATAAGAACCACATTGCCATCCACTTTTGTAGGTTAAAAAAGAATAGCTGGCAGATAAGGTAGAAGAAATCGATGGAGATGATGAAAATGAAGAAGATCCTATTGTATTTCCCATTCAAGAGACTGATGTTAGTGTGAAAATGAAGAAAATCCCTCCATATTCCTTTCCCAACTTCCATGGTATGATGTCAGAGGATCTAAAAAAATTTCTCTTTAAATTTGAAACACTTTTCATATCTTATGGTTACTTATCACACACTCAAAAATTGAGATTGTTTCCCACAACATTTAAGGATAGAGCTCTTAAATGGTTCATGAGTTTGTAGGAATTTACAAGGTAAGTTCCTTAGATCAAACATCAAAGGTCACCTCTCAAAAACATATCATGGATCAATACACCAGTGTTTGATGTGGTTAAAACCCTCAACGAGGGAAACAGTTCACGACCTGAGCCAATGTGACCACTTTAGGTTATTAATATAAAGAATGAAAATTTACATAAGATTCTCTCATAAATGGTTATCGGACAAATGAACCTCCATTCTCTTTAAATAGAGATCATGGAACTATCAGGTGTTAAGCCATGGATCAAGTTTCTCTAATACCAAGGAGAGAGTGAACCTTCGTATCACTACATATCATGACTGTTAGATTATAAGTTACAAATGTACATGGTAAAGAAACATACTTTACGTAAATCTAAGCTAGACCAAGTTATACTTAAATATTTCTTATGTGTCAAAATATCCTAACATCCCCCCTTAACATGGGATAGGATTGAAGGATTTACTAAGGTGACAAAATAGGATAAGGAAGGAGGCATTAGAGTCTATCCCCCCTTATGATAACTTTCCTGAACTCCAAGTATAGATCAATTTTTGGTAAACATTGATTCTATGAGAGCCTTTGTAAAGACATCAATAACTTGATCATTGGTTGAACAATACTACACTTCAAGAGCGAAGGAAAATTTTAAGGATGGAAGTTTATCATAAAGTTTAGAGACCTTGGTGAATATTACAAGTCACCAATATGTAAATTGTAAAAAAATTGATGATATTTTTGTAAAAAAAATTAGGCTTATAATTATTTTATATTATTATATATAAAATTTTGGCAATTTTTCGGGTAAAATAATTTTATACTATAAACTTTGGGCGAATCAATTTAAAAAAATGGAAATTGGTGAATCTTTTTTTTTGAAAAAACATGGAAAATTAGCCCACCTGCAAATATTAGCCCCTAAAATTTTCCATCTCAAGAACAGGATCATGAATTATATTTCTGATGAAGTGTATGTGTAGCTCAATGTGTTTCATGTGCTGATGTTGAAATGGACCTTTGCATAGCCGAATGACATTATGATTATCACACCAAAGTGTAGTTGGATGCTGTTGATGAAGGCCAAATTCATAAAGGATATGAGGAAACCACATGGCTTCCATGCTAGCTTCAACTACACCATGATAATCATCTTCTGTCGAATAAAGAGAGATAAAACTTTGTTTCTCACAAGACCATGTAATGGGTCCTAAACCAAGAGTGAATAAATAGCATGCAGGGGAATTTTGGTCATCAGGGTCCCCAACCCAATCAGAATTAGAGAAACCAATCAAAAATGGAGATGCTCTTGCATTGTAATGAATCCTGAAATGAACTATACCTCGAATATATTGAATTATTATTTTAGCTACTTTCCAGGGACTTTCATGAGGTTTGTGCATAAACCGAGCAACAAGACCAACGAAAAAGGAAAGGTCATGATAGGTATGGCTTAGATACATAGGTTTACCAACAAGTTGATGGTATAAGGTAGCATCAACTTCCAGGGAAGTAAAAGTGACTAAAATCTTGAATACAAACTGAAAGGGAGAAGGGGCTGGCTTACAGTGGCATAGAAGATCATAGGCATACCTGGACTGAGAAAGGGTAATACCTTCTTTGGATTGAAAGACTTGAAGACCAAGGAAATAATGCAAGTGTCCTAATTATTTCATTTAAAATTTATTTCTGAGGCTAGAATTCACATGGTTTGTATGGTTGGGATCAATACTTGTAAGGATAATATCATCAACATAAATCACAAAAATGATTAAGGACTTACCCACTTTCTTGGTGTAGATAGTGTTGTCGGAATGGCATCTAGAAAAGCCATTATCTAAGAGAAAGCTATCCATTTTGGCATACCAAGCCCGAGGGGCTTGTTTGAGACCATAAAGAGACTTCCTAATGTTACAAACAAGGCTAGAGTCGTTTTGGATAAAGACAGGGGGTTGTTTGATGCAGATTTATTCATGCAAATCACCATGTAAGAAGGAGGATTTAAAATCCATTTGATTGACTTCCCATTTAAAGGAGGTAGCAAGGCAAAGAACAAGGCAGACAAAATTCATTTTTTCAACAAGGGAGAAGGTTTCAATATATTCAATGCCTTCAACTTGTCAAAATCCTTTAGCAATAAGATTAGCTTTATGTTTATCCACTTTTCCATCTAGTCCAAACTTTGTTCTGTAAACCCATTTGCATCTGACAAGTTTTCTTCCCTTTGGAAGAGGAACAAGATCCCAAGTATCATTTTCCAAGAAGGAAAATTATTATTCATTCATATTTGCACCCAAATATGGATGAACTGAAGCTTCTTCAAAGGTGTCTTGATCAGGATTTTCTGGAACTTGAGCCAATAAGGAATAGGCTCTATCAAATTGAGAATGTGTACGACATTGATCCACAAGGTCACTTGCAAGAGAACCTTCTACATCCCGAGTAGAGAAGACCCATTTTGGAACCTGTGGCGCTGAAGGAAGATATTGAGGAGGTGGAGGAGGATTTTCATCCTTACTGTCATCACTCGAACTAGAAGGAATTTTCTTAAAAATAGAAGATATAGAGAAAGGTGGCACATATTGCGAATCAGGCTTGCAGGGAAAAGGTGGCACACTCACTGAAATAGGCTCGCAGGGCGATATATTTTAATCAAATTTACATCTCTTCTAATGACTAAATTTTTGGATTTTCGTTGAATAAGCCTGTATCCTTTGACATCTTCAGAATATCCAACAAAAATTCTTTTTTCACTCTTAGGTTCTAAGGCTCTATGTTTTGCATCTGGAATATGGGCCGAAGCTTCACTTCCAAAACCACAAAATTGACTTACATCTGGTTTGATTGAGCTCCGGGATTATTCTAGAGTTATATTCCTTAAAACCTTAGTAGGAGTGTGATTTACTATGTAATTTTCATAGTTGATTGCTTCTTCCCAAAAATTAAGAAAAAGTCCTTTAGATTGAAGCATACAATTAGCCATTTATTTTAGAGTGTGATTTTTTCCTTTTAGCTACACCATTTTTTTGTGGAGTATACGAAACAATATGTTGCATTTGAATGCCATGCTAAGTGAAGAAGTTGATAAATTTTTTGGTAACATATTATCCTCCATTTCCAGATCTTAACTTAAGAATTTGATGTCTATATTGTTTCTCAAAAAAGGCCTTAAAGGCCAAGAACAAGTTAAAAAATTCACTCTTGAGTTTTAAGAAATATACCCAAGCGCATCTGGAAAAATCATCAATTAAAGTTAAGAAGTACTTGTAGCTAGAGAAAGAAGCAACTGGAATTGGACCACATAAATCATTGTGCACAAGTTGTAAAGGGATTGAAGTGTGCCAAGAGCCACGTTTGTCAAAACTATCCCGATGATGTTTTTTGAGTACACAAACAAAATAAAAACCACGTGAATCAACATATCATAGGAAGACCTGTTAGCATATTTTATTTACAAAGAGTTTGAAGAGAGCGATAATTTAAGTGACCACATCTCTCATGCCAAATTTTTATAACTTCATTGTTATGAGCAACAAAAATGGAGTGAAGACATGATGACCCAAAGTTTTCAAAATTATATAAACTTGTGGAATCATTAGCAATTCTAGTAGCTAAAATACGTCTAGGATATCTTAGGTCCTTAATTACAACATCATGATGTGAGAATTATACTATCTTTCCTTCACCTGAATGATTTATCTGATAAATATATAGAAGTTTCCAGGACGAGGAAGGAACACATTATGCATTATTAAACTAATCGTTATCTAGATCAAAGTTTCCAGACCCTAGAACACTAAAATATCTATCATCAGCAACATAAATATTTTTGGTATTACAATCATTTAAAGAAGAAAAAATGGCTTTATTTTTTGCCATGAGGTAAAAGGCTCTAGAATCAATGAGCCACTCATGAGAATGAGAAGAGGAAGATACATTTAATGCATAACCAGATCTTGATTGTTGACAACCACATGCAAAAATTTCCATTCCCGAATATGAAGTCGAAGAGTTCTCCAAATGGATGTTGTGCTTTTTCATTGCTTCTTCCAAAGCTTACATAATCTTAAAAAAATTTGACTCTACGTGGCCATCACAATTACAAAAGTTGCAATTTCTATATATCTTCTTCCCTTTGTTTTTATTTTCCTTATCAGTTTGTTGAGTTGATTTTTCAGTTTTGTGGATGAAATTGCTTAAGACCCTCATTTGGTTTAGGACCATTCTTTTTAGGATGTTGCTTCTTAAGATTATTTAGATATAGTTTTTTTTGGGCTGTTAAGCCTTTCTTAGAAGAGTTTCAAGTATTAATAAGACCAATATGTAAGAGTTTTTATTGGTCTCTTATCAAAGAATCACAAAATGCATCAAAAGACAGGGAATTGTAGGTTGTCTCTTAAGAAATGAGAGCTTCTCTAGTGGAATGGAAGGTGGAAACAAATATAGAGTATGCAGGACCTAGCTTAGCAAAAATAGAATAGATAATACTACCATCTTCATTTTTAACCTTACAACCTTCTAAAAAAAGTCTAAGGGTCTTGAATTTGGACAAAATATCTTCAATACAGGAGAAATTATTGGGGTCCAAAGTAAGAAATTCATTTTCAAGCCGGTGGGCTTTGATTTGATTTTGAATGCCAAAAAGAATATTTAGCTTTTTCATAGCTTCATGAGGGGAGTCAATTTATTGGATATGAAATCTAAGATCTTGAGCAATGGACAATCCTATCAGCCCTCGTGCTTGATCTTGGCTAATTTCCCATTTATCCTTTTTATCTTTATCAGTAAGTGTAGATTCTTGTCATGAGGCTATTCTATAAATCCATTTACTTCTAAGTAAGTCTATAATGTAGGATAGCCCTTGGAAATAATTGGTGATGTTAAGAATAACCAGGCATGCACTTTCCATTTTTAAAACCTGAAGCTGTAAAGGTTGAAACTAACTGCTCCAATGGAAATATCTTGGAAAATTAGGATGGTTAAAAAAATAGCTCTAAAAATGGATTCCATATGAAGAAGCTATGCATTTTTGAAAAAGAGTGTAGTAGACACTGAATAGTTACATGATATGTTGAAATTGGATGATGAAATTGTACTTAAAAAAAAACAAATCATCCCCCTTTTCCAAAAACTATATAATAAGCTCACTTAAAAAAACTACTTTATGACACACACTTTTATAAATAAATGAAAGTCACTTTGACAATGTTACTTTTACATGTGCTTTTTAAATAAAAATCCATTTAAAAAAAAAACAGAAACTTGCTAGAAACCTTTTTAAGAAAAAGTAACTTAACAAAATTATTTTTAGAAAAGGAAGCTTAACAAAGAGACTTGAACCCAATACCTTTTTTCTCGTAAAGTAATTTTACACTATGTGGGCTAATAAAAGGATTATGTAATTATTTTAAAGGAGGAAGGATTTTTTTTTCTCTTTGGTTTCCATGTTTTTTGCTGCAAAAATAAAAAACCTTCCAAACAAAAATAATAAAGCCTTACGACAGAACGTTATATTTTTTATTAGTCTTTCGAGCTAACTATATATTTTTCTTGCTATTTCTAATTTCCCCATATCACACAAAGTTGCGAGGAAAGAGAATACGTAGAAAAAAACCATCTTCATGTTTCTGGTTTGTGAGGTCACACATAATGTAAAGCAAGGAGCATATGCAGAGAAGAGGGTATAGATTTGGTAATAAAAAAATAATATAAACCGAAATAAATAGAGGGATAAATAAATAAAACTGCAAAAAATGCTTTGTACCTCCAGACATAAAATGACATAACTTGGGAAACCGAAAAGCTTTTCACATGAAATGAAAGGGGTTCCTCGCTGCAACAGACGCTTCAGACACAATAGAGTAGTTCTCCTCACTTAGAAGTGGTCAAAAGAAGTAGATATGGAAAACGGGAATCACATGCAGTCAAACCGGCTTCAGATTTGGGTCAACAACAAATGCGACCCTCAAAAAAACTTTGATACCATGTAGGAATTTATAGGGTAATATCCTTAGATCAAACACCAAAGGTCACTGATCACAAACAGATCAGATATCGGTACACCAATATTCGACGTGGTCAAAACCCTCGAAGAGGGAAATAGTCCACATCCTTAAAGAACGTGGCCACTTCAGGAAATTTATTAATATAAATGACTAAGATTTACATAATCTTCTATCATAAATGGTTCATGGACCAATCGAGTTTCAGCCACGGATCAAGTGTCGATAATACCGAGGAGAGAGTGAACCGTCATATCACTACATATCGTGACTGTCAGAATATAAGTTACAAATGTACATAGTAAAGAAACACACTTTACCTAATTTTATGATAGAGAAAGTTATACTTAAGTATTTCCCATGTGTTGGAATATCCTAACAGACATATGTAGTAATTCAATAAGATCATATAATGACATGCAAAAGATATTTCTAGAAAAATATAAATATCATGATCTTAAAAAAAAAATCTTTGGAATGAATCAAAAACAATATGAGAGCCTTGAAGATCTAATAGAGAGGTTGTTGTATAATGTTAAGAGGGAAAAATTACATAATTTAGCATTTGACACACTAAAAACCCTCTTTCTTAGAATAGTTAGGGATGAGTGGATTGATCTCCTTAATCTCATGAGTAGAGAAGATGTATACCAATTATCATTTGAAGAAATTTGTGAAACATGCAAGTGCAGATCAAGAGGAAGGGAAACATTACGTAAATCGGCATCAACATTGGTAAGTCAAGCTAAACTTCAAAACTTTCTTGATAACTGTAAAACATAAATTCTTAGAAATCTATGTGAATAAGTAGGTATTATAAAAATAAAAAATGAGAAAAAAGAATATCCAAATATTTGTGTTATCCATGCAGAATCATATGCTACTAAATATTTCCCATCATTACCAAGGTTGAAGGATGTTAAATTTGGACAACTAGGTCCAAACTCCATGTTATGATGCTCATATTAAGAGGCTAATATTTTTGTTGGATTCCTCTTTCGGAGAGGTGTAAAATCCATATATAATATGTCTTAATCCGATGAGCAGAACATTTATTTTGAATTTATTATTCATAATAAATTATATGTGCAGGTCGGCCTTAAGGTTTCACCCCCCCAGCAGATGTGTCACACGCCCCAATGATGGATATAAATACGAGCCAGGATTGAGCATTTAACGACAACAGCGACATCTTCTTCTCTCCTCGATTTAATCCCAAGAACACCTCTAGCCAGGGATTCGGCCCACGTGTACTCCAAGCCCTTCCCAACATAAAAATTTGTCTGGTAGTGATGGGCCAATTACTGCAGTTGAGGTTGCGAAAAGTTTGACAGGCGTTGACTTTGGTCAGCGCATGGTCGAGATGAGCTGAAATTTGGTGAAGTTCGATTTTGGAAGGCCGTACTGTTTGGCAAAGAAATCGAGGTCAAAGGTTGACCAATCTGCTGCTGCGTTGACTTTTAGCTTGCTGCCCTGCGTTGACTTTTTCTGGACAGCGTTGACTTTTTTGGAGTTGACTTGGGTTGACTCGTTTGCTGATTGGAGGACTGTTGTGACACATTCTGGGTTGGGTGACCAAGGAGACTTTGCTGGTTGAAGCATCCTGTTGACCGCCGTAACGCACCACCACATTTTTCCTGTTTCTGATTTGTCTTCTATAAGACCCACTTATATGTTCTATCTGCATTTTACTTAACTATTTGTATGATTGCTGTGAGAAAAGTAAAGTTGCTCCAAGCATAGAACATCTACTAAAATTTACATGGTATCAAAGCTGAGGTGAAGACAAACTCTATCTTTAGCAATCACCACCGAAAGAAATGGGTTCCACAAGTCTTGAATTCAAGGAGAATGACAAGCTGACTGGAAGGGATGACTTCCATGCCTGGAAGATGATATTAGATCTCAAATTAGAAGACCATGATCTCTTGGATCATGTGCTGGGTAAGATTCAAGAACCTCCATCCAATGCTACCGCTGCTGTTAGAAACAAGTATAAGAAGGGAGAGATCAAAGCAAAGCTGATGATCAGGGAATCCATACATAAGAGCCTGGTTGCCTATATATCTGAACTAGGCACATCCCAGGAGATGTATGACAAATTGATCCTTATGTTCAAAGTAAACAATGTGAACCAAGTGCTATTCCTCAAGAACAAGTTGAAGAATATGAAGAAGGGCCGGGATGAGTCTGTTCAAACTTACTTTCTGAAATTGACCGAAACAAGGAACAATCTGCTAGCTATTGGGGAGACAATAGCTGATCGTGAGATGGTTCTCACCGCACTTGGAGGACTTCCATATGAATGGAAAGTATTCACAACTACCATTCTCAATAATAATACCATTCCTAACTTTGATGAGCTTCTGTCTAGATGTATGCAAGAAGAAACAAGGATGAAGGAATTCGATAATGACAGAAATGCTGCCTATGGTGCTCATTCTCGAAAGAAGAACTCTAGTGGTCCTAAGGACAAAGGAAGAACGAAGGCTCAAGAAAAAAAGGGCAAGTGTTTCACTTGCCATAGGCCTGGTCACTATGCTAGAGAATGCCCCTTCAAGAAGGATTCTCCCGATAGTGATGATAACAACAACAACCGAAGGAATGGGAATCGAAGAAATGACAAATCCAAAGGAAGGAGGAAGGCTCACTTTGGTGGAAACAATCAACCTTCTAAAAGGTCCAGAAATACCAGGTATGAGGAGTCTAATGTTGTTGATAAAAGAAATGAGTATATTCTTGTGTCTGCTCTCTCAGCTGCATCTCCGCCCGACACTATGGATGTCTGGCTAATCGATAGTGGTGCCTCAAGACACATCACCGGATTCAAGGAAGCACTTTCTGACATGGTTGAAAGGGATACTAATCTAGAAATTATCCTTGGGGATAATACCACTTATCCTGTGAAAGGGACAGGGACTGTGACCCTCCACTTGTCTCAAGGACAAGTCCTACGTTTGCAAGATGTACTCTATGTACCTAAATTGAAGAAGAACCTTGTGTCTGTATCTGCCATGGAAGACAAAGGATTCAATGTAACTTTCTCTAATGGAAAGGTGCTCATGTGGAAGGAGAGCTTCAATGAAGCTATCTCAATTGGTTTTAGAGTTGGTACACTCTACCAGGTTGGAGGGAGTCCGTTGGGAGCTATGACTTGTGATACTATCCGTCAAACCGAACTATGGCACCGAAGATTTGGACACCTTCATTACAAGGCCCTTCTCGAAGCAAGGAAGGTGGTGACAGGGATGCCTAACTTTGGAAATAATCATGAAGGTGTATGTAAGGGCTGTGCTGAAGGAAAACATACAAGGGGACCTTTCCCCTCAAGTGTCACAAAGACATCTGATATATTCCAACTGGTCCCATTCTGATCTATCTGGTATGTTGCCCGTGACATCCCTGGGGGGATGTTCTTACTACATGACATTTACTGATGACTTCTCTCGAAAAACCTGGATATACTTCTTGAAGAAGAAGGATGAGGCTTTCATGTGATTTTGTACCTTCAAAGCCTTTGTGGAAAATATGACCGGAAAGAAGATCAAGATTTTGAGGACCGACAATGGCACTGAATATGAGTCAAATGAGTTCAAAGACTTTTGCAGAGAAGCTGGCATTAAGAGGGAGACTACCACTGCATATACTCCTGAGCAGAATGGTGTTGCTGAACGCAAGAATAGGACTATTGTGGAAGCTGCCCGTGCCATGCCATGTGACCAGGGTCTACCGAAGTTTCTGTGGGGAGAAGCTGCAAATACTGCTGTGTACATTCAAAACCGATGCCCTCATTCCGCTCTGGACTCCAAAACTCCCGAAGAGGTTTTCTCTGGTAAGAAACCTGATGTCTCACATTTTAGAATTTTTGGATGTCTTGTCTATTTTCATGTGCCGAAAGAAAAGAGAAGTAAGCTGGATGCTACTGGGAAGAAAGGAATGTTTGTGGGCTACAGTGAGACTTCTAAGGCATATAGAGTCTATGTACCTGGTCAAAGGAAAGTAGAGATAAGCCATGATGTCACTTTTGACGAAGATGCTTCCCTGAAGAAAGTAGTAGATCTTCCTAGATCTGAAGAAAATCATGAAGAAAGGCCTGAAAATCTGGAAGAACCCCAGGATGAGACTATGCCTGATATTGAAGGGCCAATGGACCCTATTGATCCAACCCCTACACTGGGAAAGAGACCATCATGGCTCGGGGACACCCTCGAAGATGCTGAGGGTCATGCTGCCCCAAGAGGGACATTCCGGGAAAGCAAGAAGCTGTGTAGATACCAAGGGTATCTAGCTGCCATGAGTACTATTGTACAATCTGAACCTGGATCTTTTGAGGAAGCCGTAAAGCATCAAGTATGGAAGGATGCTATGCACGAAGAATATGAGTCCATAATGAAGAATGATGTCTGGGATGTGGTCCCGAGACCGAAGGACAAATCTGTTGTCACCGCGAAATGGCTCTACAAGATCAAACATGGATCTGATGGGAGTCTTTGAAAAGTTTGAGACAGAGTTTGTTGCCGTGCTTCTCTCGAAAGGAAGGAATTGACTATGATGACATATTTGCACTGTTATTTTGACCTTACAAGTCGATCTATCATAGCCCTTTTTGCTACGCAAGGATGGAGTCTTCATCGGATGGATGTGAGGACTGCATTTTTGCATGGTGCGATAAAGGAAGAGGTGTCTGTGGAGCAACCTCTGGGGTTCGAAGTCTAGGAACGGGATACCCATGTCTGTAGGTTGAAGAAAGCTCTCTATGGGTTGAAGCAAGCACCCAGAGCTTAGTACGAGAGAATAGATAGCTACTTGATGAAGCTGGGCTTCACTCGTAGTAATGCTAATCCGCACCTTTACTTCAAGGTTGTGCGACCTCATTCTGGTGTTGTATGTGAATGACCTCTTCACGACGAGTCTTGACCCTCTCATTCATCGATGTAAGAGGAGCTGTTCTTGAGTTCGAGATGAAGGACCTAGAGCTTCTTTTGCTATTTCCTAGGCTTGGAGGTCTGGCAGAGACTTGGCAAGATTTTCCTATCTCAAGGAATATATATTAGGAAGCTGCTGGAGAGATTTGGTATGGTGGACTATAAGTCCGTGTCGACACCGATGGAGCTCAACTTCAAGAAGTTAGGTAAGAAGTAGCCAATCTTGAGCCTATCTTAGCCAATCCTGAGTATCGTCAACTCATAGGAGCTTTGATGTTCTTAGTGAACACCCGTCCAGATATATGTTTTGCAGTGAAAACTTTGAGTCAACAGATGGTTGAGCCTCATCACTTTCACTGGGTTGGTGCCAGGAATATTCTGAGATACCTTCGGGGCACGATAAACCATGGGTTGAGATACACTGCCGGGAGCATGACACTCCGTGGATATACTGATGCCGACTGGGCTGGCAGTGTGGTGGATCGTAAGAGCACATCAGGATGCTGCTTCAATCTTGGTTCTGCTTCGATTTCATGGATGAGTAGGAAGCAAAATTCGGTGGCTTTAAGCACCGCAGAGGCCGAATACATTGCAGCAAGCATGGCCTGTTGTGAAGTAGTTTGGTTGCGAAAGCTCTTTAGTGAGTTGTTTGGACATGTGCTAGATAACACCGTGATACTCTGTGATAACCAGAGTGGGATTAATATGTTGAGGGCTGTGTTCGGCAAGTCGCATGTCTTAGTCATCGGTGCCACTTTATCGAGATCTGCGTCTGACCAAAGCCTTAATGAGCTCGATCATATAGGGCTGATGGCTGTCGCCGGATATTCTCACTAAGCCCACAGGGAAGGTGGGTTCTAACCTTGCGTGGAGTCTTGGTGTCGTGGAAAGACCCTATGATGTAGGTCACAGTTGGACGATGAGCTACAGGAGCTGTGGGGAGCTTTGAGGATGACTTCTAGGAGCTATAAAGCACTCCAAAGCATACGCCCCCACCATTGTGATTATTGAGTTGGTTCACCTCTCATTATCTGTGCCCCGTATGCATCCTACCCATTGAGTTCGGGGCTCATGGGAAGTACCTCTCATTTGGCCAATGAGGTGGGAAAAGCTAGAGACTAGTAGCAAATACTGATGGACACATCAGAGATTGCCGTACTCTCTATCTAGGATGGCACGGTCCAACCACTTGATCTGGGATCAAGTTTAGTGAGGTCTGGGACCTCTGCCTGACTTCGGGTCAGATGAACCAACTTTGTGTTGGTTGGATACTCTTTATGAGTTTGATAGAGGTTTCGAACCTCTGGACTGATTATGTCAGTCGGGGGATGATGTCTTTGTGACTGACCCACTTCTGTTCTGAAATAAAGAGGCCAGCAAAGCAAGTTACGGCGGGATGACACACGATGTTTGATTGCACTGATGGATGGAGTTCTCCCTAGTTGAGAGGGAGTGTTAAATTTGGACAACTGGGTCCAAACTCCATGTTATGATGCTCAGATTAAGAGGCTAATATTTTTGTTGGATTCCTCTTTCGGAGAGGTGTAAAATCCATATATAATATGTCTTAATCTGATGAGCAGAACATTTATTTTGAATTTATTATTCATAATAAATTATATGTGCAGGTCGGCCTTAAGGTTTCACACCCCCAGCAGATGTGTCACACGCCCTAATGATGGATATAAATACAGGCAAAGTTAAGAACGTTGCTGTAACTCAACTCATCTTCTTCTCACTGTCGATTTGGTACAGGCTCCTTGAAGGGACGAGTTGACTAACGATGTGAAGGAGAAGAAGGGACAAATCTATCTGGTGGGGTGAAGGATGAATTTACAAGTTAGGTTTCTGGAAAGTTTGACCAGCGTTGACTTTGGTCAACGCATGGTCCGAATGGGCTGAAATTTGGTGAGAAGTTCGATTTTGGAAGGCCGTACTGTTTGGCACAGAGATCGAGGTCAAAGGGTTGACCAATCTGCTGCTGCGTTGACTTTTAGCTTGCTTCCCTGCGTTGACTTTTTCTGGATAGCATTGAATTTTTTGGAGTTGACTTGGGTTGACTCGTTTGCTGATTGGAGGACTGTTGTGACACATTCTGGGTTGGCTGGCCAAGGAGACTTTGCTGGTTGAAGCATCCTGTTGACCGCCGTAACGCACCACCACATTTTTTCTGTTTCTAATTTGTCTTCTATAAGATCCACTTATATGTTCTATCTGCATTTTACTTAACTATTTGTATGATTGCTGTGAGAAAAGTAAAGTTGCTCCAAGCATAGAACATCTACAAAAATTTACAAAGGAATTCTACCAAGAGGACAATGAAGCAAGTCAATCACCAATGAAGCTATGTTTTGTAGCTCAAAGAGGACCATGGAAGCATAGTCAAACTAAAATAATGAAATAAAATACTTTACAATTTCAAGTTATGCACATCCATCTCAAAGTAATTGAAACACACTCCCTCCTTGGAAACCTTTGCAATATCAACCCCAAAACCAATCTTGGAAACAAGGTTGGAAAGAAATTTATTGGAAAAATCCACAATATCCTCAATATTTTCCTTAATATCCTCTATACCCAACTCCATGCTATCCCCACCTCCACCAAAACCACAAATCCAACAACATACATCACAAAGATCCACTCCCACTCAACTACCTATACCACCATTTCCAAACCGATACAAAGAAGTAGCTCAACCCACTTACAATGTTGAGGTACAACACTTCCAAACATGTCCTCCTGATCTAATTGGTATTCATATTTGATCAAGAAATGTATTGTAAAAAAATAATTCTCGTGAGGTCATTGAAGGACAAAATTCAAAAAAATAAGATTCAAATGAGGATACCAAAGAATCATGGGCTCCACTTGACGAAGGGAAGACATCATAATCAGATATGGGAAAGTTCCCTAATGTTTACCATCATATCCTCCATGTGTTCAAGAGGATAATTAGCAAAAAGAGAAAGACTTGAATTTTATGGTAGAATAAGACATGAATAATTATCCCAATGAGCAAAAAAACCAAGGGTATCACAACTATATTGAAATATGATTCTAGGTAGTCATTAAGTTGCAACAACACAGTCTTCTTCAACAATTCTTGATCTCATCGCAGTTAATGAATTTGGTATCTCATATTCAAATACATGTCAAAGCATACATTTTGAGACTACACATGAGTTTATCTTTCATATTGATGTGTACATGGATCCATTGGAATTATCCTGATACATGAAATAGTTTTTGTTTTTTCAAGTAGAGTAGGATAGAAAAAAAATTAAAAAAATAGAAAAACAGAAAAAAAAAGAATAAAATCTTAGGTGAAAACGTATTTTGAGGCATCTAAGATTGCCTCGCTGATTGAAAACCTCCACAAGGAATTCGATGAGTTGAAGAAAAAGGAGAGAATAAAATAAAA
This sequence comes from Pinus albicaulis, assembly GCA_034641835.2. Lineage (NCBI taxonomy): Eukaryota > Viridiplantae > Streptophyta > Pinopsida > Pinales > Pinaceae > Pinus > Pinus albicaulis. The sequence continues at coordinate 1,272,602,976 of CM076580.1, read as the reverse complement.
AACATCCTAGGTGAAATTCTCTTTTGAGGCACCTAGGCAGACCTACTAGTTGAAAACCTCATTAAGGTGGCTAGTAGGCCTAAGAAAAAAGAACAAAAAATGAAAAAATGAAAAAAATTCTCCATGTATCTCTCTCTAATGAATCTAGGTTTGTTATCTAGATTAATCCCTCTTGCAGACAAGAGGGATCTCCCTAGTATTCAATGAATAGCTAGAAACAAACGTCCATTTGAAAACCTTTTTTCTACATTAAATACATTTCATAGTTATTATAAGAAAGTATAGAGGACATTTTCCTATCTTGAAATCCAACGTTCGGTGCAGTATTTTATCTAGTCGCTCCAAAGAGGCTTCTCCAATAAGAAGAACCTGCAATCAAAGACAAGACAAAAGAATCAAAGCATCTGCAACATATAATAATCAAGAAAACTTAACCCAACTTAGTGATCAAGGAGTCTAAGTATTGATGTCATTCAATAAGCATAAGAACAACTCAATCATAAAAAGAGATCCTTATGTATTATCTTGTATAAAAAGAGTAATATTGCAACCTGATGCCTTGATGTCGTACAGATTTCTCTCAGGGTCCTGAACAATCGTTTCTCCTTCGGTTTGACAAGCCTTCCTCTCTGAATACTATCATGGAGTTATGGACATAAGGTGGTGATAATTCTCATGTCAACAACATCTTACTAGTGTGGAAAGTATGTACTCTTGAGAATTCTCTTTAGCAATTACCTTTACAAATCTATAATCAACAGTCTCTACAATCCACCTTTGAGATTGAAACTTGAGCTCAATTTATAGGGAAATGGTGTTAGTTTTAGTTCCATGAAGAGGGGGATGGATTACTCTCGTCAAGGGATTTGAACTCCATGGACCAAGGGATAAGCTCCATGAGTGGAGGGATAAATCTCGAACTGATCGCGCTTCTAGAAGCTTCCAGTTGGGAGAATATTCGACCAACTATGGTTCTAGAACTTAATTTTTCTTTTATTTGACTTATTTCGGTGGTCCAAAGGTTTTAGTAGTAGAATGTGTGGGAGTTTCCGCAATTTATAGACCAAGTATCTGCAAACCCACAGGAAAAGGCTAGAAAAAGTGAGGAGGTAGAATTTTAAGGGTTTTATAGAGCGTTTTTCCAAGTCCATGACTTGGTTTAGGAACATTAGGGATTTTTTACTTCTAAGGGAGCATAATATAGGTAGTGATAGACCTATATGGATAGTAAAATTTCATGGTGAAAAAATAACATGTAACAAGGTTCTCTCCAACCTTTGCAAGAAACAAAAACAAGTTCGCACGAAAAAAGAAAAATTGGTCAAAAATATAGTCAAAGGAAGTAAAACTTAGACATTATCCTCATTTTCTCAGTTGTTCCAAAAGTATAGGTCATGCCAATCCATCACCCTCATCCATTTATAACATCCATCAATCATTCCCAAGCTTTTCTCATTCATTTTCCTTATTTTCCTAAAATGCTACACGAAATCATGCTTTTGCTACATGAAGTCTTCGTTTTTAGAAGAAAACTGTTTTTATTATATCTCAAAAACTATGCATCCATTTAGAAAGATGTTTAAGGGGGATATGAATATATATTATGGTAACATTCTCAAGTAATTTTGGCAAATTTTGGTGCGCACTTGTTTAGAAATCAACCTCCATCACCTACAACCATTTTTATTTTTTTCTCGATATTTGTGCATCCAATGACCGAAATGTTTTATGGGTAGGTGCATCAGGATGATGCTAACACGAGAATAAAATTTCGGGTAATTATAGCCTACCATTTGAGAGTTATGGATAAAATAATTATGCTACAAAGGGTTGTCTTGAACTGCTACAAGTAGTCTTGTAACAACTACAAGAAGTTTCATCGATCTACAAGAAGGTATATAAAAGACAAAGAGGAGTCATTAAGGGTCCCGTGGTATAAAAAATTGTGAAGGTATTACTATGATTACCATCATCCTGTCATCACTCCTCCATCTGAATCAAAGAGATTTTCCACTCAAGTCCTTCACTATGTCCCATCTGTAAAAAGAAAAAAATCTGCAAAAAGATAGATTTCCTTCACAACATTCTTCCAATACCACATTACTCCTTATTAATCTTACCACACTCTCCCTAATCACCCCATGCATATTGGAAGTAAAATAAATATAAAGAAGGCCTTCCACACGAAAGAAACGTGTTCCTCTGGAAAACCTGTGTAATCACCAGAATGCACTATAAGTGGTTTTATCGATCATCTAAGAAGACACGAAAATTTACGAGGGGAATATGAGGAGGCTATGGAACTCTAAGGAGGAATTTCACCAGTAGTAGCAAGCTAGACATCATAGAGTCACCTATAAACATACAACAAAGGTATCATTAAATGTATAATCAAATTATGAAGACATGCAGATGAAACAAAAACGAGTCAACTCCCTTTGATATCATGATGTATATGGTCCAGCTCTATCATGCAAGCCTCAAGTCAATCATCAACTACAACACTCACATCATGAGCATATTAGCGACAACATTTATGCCAGGGATTTTAAGAAATAATAACAAGAAGAAAATAAACCCTAGAAGACCTCCTGATTCAAGGCTATCAACAATGCAACCTCCATCAAATTATCACATGCAGCTTCAAAATAATTAATATAATCTTCATAACCACCAAATGTAGCTTCAACCATTATATCAGTAGCCTCAATAGCACCTGAAAAAACACATCAAGGGTAAGGTCCAGGTATGCAATCATCTAAAATTTTCTTCGAATCTATTGTAGCTTAAGAAAACATTAAAAGTGTGAGAAGGAAAGTATTTTTATAGCCAAAATCAATAGCAAACCATCCTCAACCTTATCTAGTAGTTAAATTCACTTTTCCACAAATACACACACATATCTGGGAGAGGAAAAAGACAAAATTAAAGAAGACTTGAGGAAGTGGGAGGTAATCAGTTAGTTGTGATGGAAGACAAGGAGTGCCAAGGGGTAACTAAGGGTGAACTCAGTTCAAAATAAAAAATAACTCCGAGTTCATTTTGCATTCAATGGAAAAATAAATAAATAAAATAAAATAAAAGGTGGACCCACCATCTCTTGGCATGCAAATATTATTTTCTATAGGCGAAATTTAGTTTCTACAGGCATAAGACTTTCTACAGGAAGTTGCTACAGCAAGGACATATTTGTTAGAGGAATGACATATTTTATATAGGAATTTAAAAGAGGGCTGCAAGAGAAAAAAATTTGCTACTACGGTGTTAGAAAATGATTAATTAACTATTAAAAGGTACAAAGAAACACAATAGAGATGAAAATGATTTTATACACACATTTTGTGCTGCATAAGGGTAAACTCTCCAAGGGTGAGAGATGTCGAAGTTAGTAGATTAGTTTCACATCATTCCTTTCTATTTCTTTAGGTTATTCACCATAATTTCACCCTCTATAAGAATAAAGTGCTCTATGTTAAGTGTTTTCAATTTCAAAACGTAATGAGGAAAGAGAATTCATATTTCTAGTCAACGGTGTTCGTACAAATTTAATTAATAGTATGATGTTTCATGGGAAAGAATCCAAAATTTGGTCTTGCAATTGAAAATAGAGGCCACCATTATCAAAATTATTCATTTTTCATAGCTGCTACAGGAAACGTTGTTTCATGTAGCATCCCCTATTTTCCACTAGATTGCTTATTTTTTTTCTTGAGAGAAGTTTTACAAAGGCTAGAAAGAAAAAACATTGGTGGGGAAATTCAGGTCTGTTGTGGAAGGTATCAAGGACACATACACTCGTATAAATTAAAAACCAAGTGGTACAGGTAAGACACTAGCTTTGCACATAAAATTCACATAATACAGGGTGAGGATTTAACAGGAGAAAACCCATCAACATAGAGAGAATTTTTCACCATCGTAAAGTGTTTACCATTTTCGAAAATTTCATCGAGATGAGATTATTTGAAAGGATAATGGGGTATAATGATGATGTTTCACTTGAGGTTGTAGTCAATTTACATGATCCAAGTGGACAATAATATGAACCAAAAGCAAGGAATTACCTTCAAAAAATAAGACCCATTATAGCTCATGAATCACTTGAGAGAAAGAAGCATCCCGAACCTACATTATAATCTCAATGGGAAACTAAGATAGGGGAAGAAATTCAAATAGAAGATTAGCAATAACATCAACATGAGGAGAAGCATATAGACCAATAAATAGAGAATGAAATAAGCCAGCATACATGAAGAACCACGTGGCACGAAGGATGAATAGGTTGCTCAGAGGATGAGAAACCGTTTCAGTAAGGGGGTATGATGGGCCTCTAAGTTTGACATACATTAAGGCCCATATAGCCATTCTTAGGCACATAAAGTTTATATTAAAAATCTCCTTTTACACTTAATAATATTTTTTAAGCTTTAATATGTTCTTAGGAAGGTTTAGAGATAATTGCATATATGTGCCTAATATTATTTATTTTTGAAGGATATTGTGAGAATATTGGGAAGATGATGAAGGTTTGGAGAAAGAGATAATTTAGGGACTCTATTCCTATTACAGGAGGATAAATATTGGAGAATAAATGAACAAAATATCATGAAATTATTGGGATATTCTGGAACTCTGATGGTTGAGAAAATCTAGGGATGTGTTCTGTGTCGTTTACTGCAAACTACTAGTTTTGTGAACCAGATCCACTATTTGAGGGATTTTAGAAGGGAATTTTTTTTTATTTCAATGGGAATTCTTCCTCATCATTTTTTATAAGTACCAATTCAAATTGGCCTCTAGGGGCATGTATTGTTTAGTCCTATTGGGGAGAAAACATTTTGTTTAGTAGCTCCACTTTATTTTCTTATAGGGATGTACCTAGACTGATTCAAATAATGAATATTGACGCCATTTTTAGCTTCTAAGGCTTGGTTTATTCAATATTAATTTAATTCCTCCTTGGTTTTTGCCATCCTATGAGCCTCAGAGCCCTCTTGTATAATTTCTTTATGTTATTTTCACTTCTTATTCACATGCATCCCTTATTTATATTTTTCTTATTTCTTTATTTAGTATTGTTTCTTTTCTTGTTGTAGGATTGAGTTCAATGATTGAAGTGAGTTAATTTTTTTTCTTTTATACATATGAAAAATCATTTTTCATCCTTATAATAACTTTGGAATGTCATATTAATCATTAAGCTACTTGGATTGGGTTACTAGTTCATGAATTTAATATTTTTGGAAATGCCTTGTAACGAAATAGTAGTAAAATTATGCTATTTTTTAGAATGGGTTAGTGAGATTAATTTGACTTTATTCCACTTGGATTAGTTCATAATAATTTTAAAGTTAATAAAAAAATTTACCCCTTTTCATTTTCACTTTATTAGGCGAGGTATTTGATAGATTAACTAGCTCACTAGTTCCCAAACTTCCAGATTTCAAGTAGTAATTTTCTCTTATTTTTTACCACATGTAAACAAGGGTATTTTTGAGTGATTACACTTGGAATGGAGACCTAATACATGATACATAATAATAAAAAAAAATTCTCGTGCCATTTCTATTTTACTTGCTTAGAAATTCAGTGAGTTATTTTCAAAACATAACTTCCTGTAGAAAAAACAAAATTTCATGTAGAACTCCTGTAGCACCAATAAACTTGACCAAATTTTATCCAAAAGCCTGGTTTTTGTCTCTTAGGCTTGAATCATGACTCCTAGGATATAAATCAATGATTGAGGAAGAATACACACCATTTAGGACATGAATTTTTACAAATTAGATTAGTCATATTTTTTTGAATTCATGCTCTTAGGATTTCAATTAGAAATTGTTGTTATTGCCTAGGATTAATTTGTTTTCAAAGAAACACTTCCATTTATGCAATTATCGTAGGCTTTGATTTCATGAAATTCAATCCATTACATCAGATCAACGAAACAAGGACACATTGTATGCTACACATATAGTGTCGATACCTCTTAATTTTGTTCGAACCCTGGGTTGATAATTAAAGTTGGTAGCCTCGGTAGTTTCAACATTATTGTTGAAATAATGAGACTGATCAATGGGAATCCAAGAAATAGTGAATCATTTCAATATCTTCTGCAAAGAAAGAATATGTAGTAGAAAATTCAGCAGCCTTTCAAGCTATGTTGTTGAGAATATTATTGAAATATATTTCAAATTCTAGAAGGATCCAACTAAAATTTACTTTGACAACAGTTCATCGATTTCATTATCAAAAAACCATGTTTTCCACAAAAAGAGAAATCACATTGACACATGTTTCCATTTCATCCACCAACTTGTCAATGACGGGGACATAGTAATTTCTTATTGCGGTTCCAAATATAATATTGCAGATATTTTCACAAAGCCAATGCACAAGAATGTATTTGAATTTCAAAGAGAGAAAATAGGGATTGTAAGTGCCTCTACATGCAACAATTGATATTAGGAGGGGATGTTGAGATATTACTCTCATTGCACACTAGGTGTCATCACATTTAGTTATCTTGTCTGATAGGTGTCATAGAAAGTTCAATTTTTATTTAGTTTATTCAAGTTCTACTCCAGTCATTTATTATTTATGTTTACAATGTAATCTATTTAGCTATTTTTAATATTGAGAATACCTATCTCTACTCCACTTTTCGGTTTTCATTCTTGGTCATGTGAGAAGCCTATGAAGATGATCAAATGATATAATGAGAAATTAAGAAAACGAACCATGAATTTATGTAACGAGTCATTGTGATATATAGGTGTGAGTGCTCTTTATATTATGCAAAAAGGTTAATGTAATTCCACAATGCGATGTCAGAATGTTACTTTATGAGTGATAGGGTTCTTTTTCACAACATAGAGAACCATAAGAGAAGTGATATCCAAAAGCTACGATACCATGTCGTGTGAACCAAAAGTTTTTTTCACATTCATACCATAGTCATGTGAATTGAAACTAGTCATAGTCATATGAACTACATGGTATTGACCCAACGAGATAGATGTGAATGATTTTACTGAGTTATTAAAACATAGATCCAAAATCATTGAACTCATACTTTTTCACAATCAAGCTAGTGCTCCCACTGAAATTCAATGTCCAAAATTTCTATGAGAAAAATCATAATTCCATTTGACATCATTAGATATAGATAACGATATGATCCAATTCATATACTATAGTTGTAAGTGGACCAACAAGTCATATCATTATTCACATAAATAATCCACTTCAATCTATATACATCGCAAGAACTGTCACATTGAGGATGTTGCAAAACATATGCTAGAAATGTCATATATGTGTAGCCACAACCTTAGGAATAGATGTAATATACTTGTTATTTCAAGAAGTAGTGCTAGAAATTGCCCAAAATCTTGTTTAATTCATTGAAATTCGTTAATACTTTGTTAGAGAAATTTATACATCGATTATAAGCCAAAAATATGTGATATTTAGACTTCTTAATTCATACCTTAGCTCTGAAACCATGTTGGAAAATTGGGAGGATTTATAATTAGATTAGATTTTACATTTTTAGATAACTTATTGTGAAAATTGTTGGCTTCTTATTTATTTAATAATGTTCTTCTTCATCAAAAAAAAAAAAACGTAATGATGAAGATCACAAGGAAAAAATGAACAAAAGATATAGGCTCCAAGCCACCGAAAAACCCTCCAAGGAAAAAATTGTAATATTCCTAATTAACTTTCAGCTAGTTGGAATATTAATTTTTTATTTGTTAATAAGATAGATGAATAAGAGGATAGAGAGACCTATAATTCTATTTCATAGGAATAAAACCACTTCTAATATGAATGTGGATCATTGTATCAGTTGAATAAAGAACTGTTGGCTGTAAATAGGATTTAAAGCATGTGGATGGGGTCAAGATTGACAAAATCAACAATGTTGTCATGGAGGGAGTGGAGATAGTGAAGGACATAGAAGTTATGATGGAGGATTGTATGCATGAGAGTAACATATTTAATGAGTGCGACCAAGGGGGAGGAAGCTCAAAAAGAATATAAGGAAGGGGATGAAAACCATAGAATGCATTCTGAATATTGTTTATGTTTGGTATTTTAAAAATTTCGACATGCTTCATCTACTTAGCGGAGTCTACTGTGCTATTTAGCACAAGGGTGTTTCCAAGGAGAAATCACACCCTCATCATCGGGGGACTGCGAGTGCCCACACAAGAGAGGTTTCTTTGAGCTTCATTCCTCTATCTGGCACAAGGCCAAGCTTCAACCATCATCATTAGCATAGTCTCCTTCATTAAATGTGTTATTTCACAAGGAATTTTCCATTTTTAGCCATTTTCATATCATATTGGCCACCTCCTGGCAATTATTCAATTGCAATGCGTAATTAAGCCGTAGGACTGCAATTTATGTATTTCCGGAAACCCCTTCTGGGTTGTCTTGGAATTGTGCTAGAGAGCCTAGATATCTTCTCCCAAATTTTTATAAGCACTATATCAATGGTTATATATATTTTTATCTTTATCCTATAGTTATTCTCCATAGGACCATGTATTCATGGCCTTTCCGCAATTTGTGTAGCTGCAATATTTCACATTTTATGTACTCGGTTTATTTGAGGCTTGTTTTTCCTAGCTTTAGTGTCCTTTTCCTCAAGATCATGTACTCACGTTTTTGATATACTATCTAATAAAGTGTCTCTATGATCTTCTCACGTTGATGTATTGATATTTTACAACATTTTCGAGTTTAATGTTCTATACTCCTATTTTCCTAATTTGGAATATTAGAATGGTATCAGAGCATAATCTTGGCTCAACCTATGTAGCAAAACATCTATGCCATTAGAATAAGGAGAGTCTCTCATAGAACAAGAGAAGTGATATCTTAATAGAAACTAGAGGTTTTATTATACAGACAACGAAGACGACAAATCCATGTTGAGAATTTGGAGGGCTAGAGATTATTACAAATTCTCTTCTTGATAATTACTTGTGAGCATGCTTGAGTTACTTATGTCTTTCCATTCTTTATCTTAGTTAGTCTTTCATCAAGTCAATTATCAAAATGCACGAGCCATAGAATTAGGCTCCTAGAGCCAGGGAAAAACCTCTCCCTCTTGGACTGGAAAACCCGCAAAGAATTATTCTTATATATCTTCAAATGACAAGTACCATAACCAAGACTCAAACCCTTGACCTAGGAATGTCTTCAAGACCTTGTCAATGCTTCATAGTATGCTTACAACATTGATCCTTCTCTTTTGTATCAACTAACCTGCATCATCATTAGAGAACTCGGTCTCTCATTAAGTCTACCTTGATTTAGTCTTCAATTTCCCAAACACTTCTTTCTTCATACTCTCTTGAGATATATTGCTTTCTTTCATGTATTGAAGATTCTATTCTCACACTCTTTCATCACATCAGACTTTAGATACACAATATATATATTAGAATATATCATCTGAACTTTCGACCCAATCCGCAGCTTCTATACTGTGATACACATTCTTCTACGTTGTTTATATCATAGAAATCCTCAATAGATTTATATCTTTCAACACTTGAACACTGTCTTACATATTCGTATTTATGCCAGACTTACCACGTTGTCAAGCCACAAATTTATCCATAGCTTCTATGTATTATGACCACACTTTCTTGCTTAAATATGCATTGTATCTCTATAATTCCTCAGGAATATCCGCAATCTCTCTTTAGAGATGTTTGAACTTCTTCACAAGTATAAAATGCATTGTCACATGTATTTTTCCGCACTTATTCATAGTATAACCCACACTATCTTACATGTAAATTTTTCACTTCTTCATTGATGTAATTGTCTGCTCAACTTAGTGTTCCTAATTTGAGGTCATAAATTGTCAACCAGGGTTAGTAAACTGTTGAAGTGAAGTGCACTATATGTGCCTAGGTATTTGTTTCTCACTACGTTGTGTTTAGTGTTTTTCCAATGTTTTTGGTTTTGTGTTTTTATTCTAAGAGGGAAAAGAACTAAGTTTTGGCAAAGAGAAGTTTTTGGTCACACTAAAACAGAGCAAAACCTATTCTAAATTATGTATGACTCTTGGGAACAGAAAATGCAATACTTTAACAGGAAAAATAACTCATAGCAAGAACTCAATAACTCACAACATGAACTCAATAGCTCATAACATGAACTCAATCCCATTCATTCATTAGAAATATGTTGGAATAGATTTGAGAAAATGATAAGTTAATGCCATGATGTTCTTCTAAGTAAAAAACCACCTACAAGATCACAGAGGAAATCTTATCCATGGCTAGAAATTTGTTGGAACATATTTGGAAAAGATAGTCTGCAACACAGTGAGGAATTCTACTCTAAATTAACCTATGACACTGGAATTGACCCATTCTTCAACTTGAATTGTCACTACTAAGCCTTATTCAGAAATTAGAAGTCTTTTGGAATAGTTTTTGGGAAAAAAAGCCATTTGCACAATTATAAGAGATTGCAGAACAGTCAAGGCCTTGAACTGATATCACTAATTCCTGTCCATATGATAATGTATTGGAATATATTAATAACAAGAGTATTTTGTAAATAATTAAGGCCTTGAAATTTAATGGAACAAAACTAGCATACAACTGACTAATAAAACTAACAATACAATGGATAAAGCTGAACTAAAATGCAATCATTCAAACTTGAAATACAGTGACCACAACTGTACTAGAATTCCATTATCCTAACTTGAAATAAAGTGAATAGAATCTGAGCTAGAGTGCCATTAATCTAACTTGAAATATAGTGAACAGAAACTGAACTAGTGCACCATTAATCTCCGAAGTACTACAACTACACTTATAATGCAACTAATCATTGAAATGTTCCATCTCTGTCTCATTCGAGGTTAGTGGTATTTTGGAATAATTCATAGAATAGGACTGGCTGTAACATGTGATGTAAATGAGCATAAAAACATAGAGTTCAACAAAACGCAGTAAGCTCTGAAACACCACAGCTATGTCTCATCCAGAGTTAGTGATATTTTGGAAGAGATTAATAAGAACAAGACTAGTTGTAACAACTGATGTAATTGAGCACAAAAACATAAAATTCGAAGAAATGCAACTAACACCTAAAATACTATAGTTATACCTCATTCAATATTAGTGATATTTTGGAATAATTCATAATAACAAGAATAAACTGTAGCATCCAATGCAAGTGAAGATAAAACACAAAGTTTATAAAATTGCTTAAACTAGGAATGCAACAAGGCTAAAGTTACTTATCTAAGTAATGTGCACAAAGCTTCTCGGGCAGTAGGGGCCGTCTACCACCGGATCAGCATACAAATATCCTCAAGATTTCCTCAGATCTTGCAATAAAGCGATGCTTCTTTCATTAAAGGAAAAGTATTTCAGAAACAGAGTATCATGGTTTTCTGAGATCTAGCAACAAAACATAAATCTAGCTAGTTGTTTCTTGGTCTCCTGAGTCATTCTTATAATAAAATTACATAAATGTTCTTGAGATCAAATAGGAGTAAATGTATTTCCCAAATAAAATAAAATTATAACTCTCGTGGTGGTCTTGTACTATGATTAAAGTCATCTGTACAGTCATTATCCTATTAGAAGTCTATCTCCTAGTTTTGGTTTCCCACGTGCATAACCACCTGTAGAATTCTGCTCAGACTTCGTAGGGAGCAAGGAATGATGTGGATGAAGTCTGGAATTCACCCATATGTGTTTTTCTTTTAGTTGACACTTGGAACCTGTGAAAACATGAAGACGGCTGCGGAATCGGCAACTAGCTACAGAATGGCTGCATTTTGTAGCTAAATCTAGTCAAAAATTACTACAATAACAAAAACATGAAAGTGTAGCAAGTTAGTCATTATATACATTCTTAAAGAAACTTTAATTAATCCTATTGATCATTTAAGCCTGTAATTGATAAGGAACAAAGGAAATGAAGTGAAATGTGCTGGAAGAAAAGGACATCTTTGGGGCTCAACATACCCCCACTGCAAAGTTTTTGCATATCCTCATGCAATCAACCCATATATTCTGAGATTTCTGCTAGGACATCTAGGCTCCTTCTTCTACTTTTCCTTATAGTTAATGGCCTCCTAGGCTTTTTTATGATCAACTTGAATCTCAAATTTATAAGTGCCCTGCTCAACTTTTTGTTTTTCTTCTTCAACTTCTCACTAGCCTTGTACAACTTTTCCATTTGCAGAGAGAGATTTGTATTCATATCACTTTTCAACTTAACCTGCTCCCTTAAAATTTCATTCTCATTCTTGATATGCCTATTGAGTACTTCTAACTCATATTTGTCTCTTCTTAGTACATCAATTGCAGATTTTGGTGGGCTAGGAGTTCTGTCTCTACTTTCTGAGGCTCTCTTCTCTAATGTCTCAATATAATTATAAATTTGTTGTTGAGATGGGTCTATCTCTAGAGTTTCTTCATCAATATTATGTTCATATTGGTGCTCAGGTGATCTAGTAGTTGGTGTCTCTTCATCCTCAATGTTTATGATTCCCGTTTGTCTAATCCCCGTTTTCTTCAATATACCTCTAAGTCTCTGGCTTCGTCTTGGTTGAGATGGTCCTTCACCTGTCTCTTTGGCATACCTTCTTATCATCTTCTCCTTTTAATATGTTTCCTAATTTCAGTCAATTTCTCAGAAATTATCTCTTCACTGTCCTCTTGTATAGACTTACCAGTTTTAGTTTCAACAAATTTGGAAATTTTCCTTCTCCTGCTTCTTCTTGTAGGCTTTCCTTCAGATGGGAGTTCCTTGGGTTCTTCAAAGTGATTCCTTACTAGAAACTCATCCCAATTGTCTCCCACTTTTCTCAAATGATGTTCAATTAGGATTTTAACTAGGCTGTGGTGGTACAAAGTGGTTTCCAGGAATTGAACCTTCTTTGTACATTAGAGGCCATTCTCTTCAGACTATGAAGTAGAGAAAATGGTAAATTAATTTCTTCATCTAAGAAATGCATCATTAACCGAATATGATAAACATAGAGGGTACCAAACCTTCCCTCACAAGTTATAATTTTTTTCAAAATGAGCAACATATTCCACCATTTATTCTTTAGTGCTGAGCTAGGAATACCCTTCTTAAAAATGGAAACATCCATACCTGGTGTTTTAAGCATTTGCCTCCATGCCTCATTATGAAATTCCCTATTTTTGAACCACCGTTCTCCTTACCTGGGTAATTCCGTTGCTTCTGCAATGAAAGCCTCTATAATAGTGAACTTAATATCTCCTATTTCAAACTCTGCTCCATTGAAGGAGTGTGCAAATGTTTTAGTTACCTCCTTATGAAAACCATTAAATTTTTCCAAAAATTGTAACCACCCAGCCTGCTGTAGAATTTCTCTGATTTGTGGATAACCCTCCAAGTACTTGGTTCCAACTGGTTCGGATCTCACTATGAGACCCATAGCTTCTCTTTTCAACCTTCAATTTACTGCCCTTCTATCCACTGTGGAAATGGTTGTCAAAGAGTTGTTTTTGCTCCAAAAGGTGTTGTTCTCTGTTTATGCAGTAAGAATTAGCTACGGAAGGATGATATGAAGAGATTATAGAACGAGTGAAATGTGGTGGGGGTGATTTACACGAGTTAATGAATTTGAGAACCATCATGGAAGAAAATACTATGGAAACATTTCGTGAGCAATTAAAAATCATCACTGAATACTTCGGCTGGTGACATGACTGATTAGGTCACTTCAGTACTTAACCGTTAAGTTTTGAATGATGATTTGAAATGGCGGAGCGGAAGGGATTTTGTCCAAAGTTTTTATGATAGGTTTAATAGGCATGATCAAAACGAATAATTAAGAAAACTTTTTGAATCATACATGACTTAACTAGACTAAAAATTTCATATTCTGTCATCATAATAATTTTACAACTTTACCTTTTCCTTTCCTTTAAATTTTGTGATTTTGATATGCTTTGTCCTCCTTTGAAAATCATTAATTGTTTAGTCTTCATAATTCCTTTGATTTTTCTTGTTGACATAGGTGTGCAGGGTCGATTTTCTATTGGATAATTGTCTTCAGGATGTCTGGCTGCAAAATGTCTAGCTGGCTGCAGAATGTCTAGCTGGCTACAGAATGTCTAACTAGTTGTAGAATGTACCTGTAGGAACTTTGAAACATGGAATCTTCATTAACTTTGAAAATTATTCTTCATTAACTTCACATCACTGTTTTCCTGGAATCTCTTGACAAATTCTTCCCTTGAGAGTGGCTTATGATACAGCTTCAATCTAAAACCATTTACAAGACAAGTGACCTTCTCTTCATCTATTGTCCTAATTTTTATTGCTCCATTGTCAAAAATTCTTATAATTTCATATGGCCCAAGCCAATGTGTTTGGAATTTACCTTGAAAATCCTTGAACTTTGAATCAAACAAGAGAGCAAAGTCACATTTTTTGAACTTCTTTTCCTTGATGTACTTATCATGCCATCTAGTCCTTTGCTGTTGACCTAGACTTGTTTTCTGAACTGCATCTTGTATGATCTCATCCAATTCATTAATCTGCTCCAATCTGTGCTTTTGTGCCTCTGTTAGATCAAGTCCTAGCTGAACTGCCATTTTAAAAGTTTGAATCTGAAACTCTATGGGAAAGAAAACTTGTTTTCCATAAAAAATTTCATAGGGAGTATGACCTTTTGTGCTTCTCCATGTAGTTCTATAGGCTCACAAAGCGTCAGGAAGCCTATCTACCCAATCTCTTCTATGTAAATGGACAGTCTTTCTTAGGATCATTTCAATGACTTTATTGGTAGATTCCACTTGACCATTTTCTTGTGGATGATAAGGAGTAGATTTTCTGTGTCTGATTTTGTACCTCTCCATCATTTTTTCCACTAGCTTTGATGTAAATTGAGCTTCTTGATCTGTAACAATTTCCCTTGGGACACCAAAACGAGTAAAAATATCCTGAAAAAGAAAATCAACTACAGAAAGTAATGTATTGGCTTCTACCCATTTGGTAACATAATCAGTGCAAACTAATATATATTTCTTTTGCTTTGATGGAGGACTAATAGATCCTACAAAATCTAAAGCCCATTTTTCAAAAGGTTCAATATGTACCTGAGGCTGCAATGGCATCTCACCTGAAGGAGAAGGTTTCCCTACCCTTTGGCAACTGTCACACCTTTTGACATACTCTTTAGCATCTTTAAAAAGGGATGGCCAATAATATCCTAAATGAAGGATCTTATAAGCCGTTCTTTTATCTCAGGCATCTCATCTTCCTAAACACATCTCCTAATGATAAAATATGGACCTATTTTGTATAACTCATTAGCAACCCATGAATATTTTGCACTATCATAAATGATCTTTCTTTTATCTTTTGTATTCATTATTGAAGGAAATTTCCTTGAAACTAAATAATTACCAATGTCAGAAAACCAAGGAGTTTGAGTAGAAATTGAAAAAAGATATTCATCAGGGAATTGATCTTCCACTGGGGTATTATCTTTGATGTTTTGGAGTCTAGATAGGAAATCAACTACTGTGTTTTGTTTTCCAAGCCTATCGAGAATGGTAATGTTGAATTCTTGTAAAAGCAATAACCATCTTATGACTCTGCCATTAGTAATTGATTTTTTCATTAGATATCTAATTGTAGAGTGATCTGTGTGAACAAAAGTTTCATAGCCTGTTATATAGTGTCTGAATTTGTTTATGGCATGAACAACAACTAAAAACTCTTTTTCAGTTACAGTATAGTTTAACTCTGAAGGAGTCAAATTTTTACTAGTATAATAGATGGCATAAGGAATCAGATCTTTTTGTCCCAATACTGCTCCTAGAGCTGTATCAGAGGCATCTGTTGAAATATGAAAAGGTAACTTCCAGTTAGGTCCCCTTAAAATAGGTGCTTTAGAAATTTTTGTTTTCAGGGTCTCAAAGGCTAACTGGCAATCAGGATTCCACTTGAATTCACAGTCCTTGGTAAGTAATTTGAAAAGTGGAGATGCTATCTTGGTGAAGTTTTCTATAAACCTTCGATAATATCTTGTAAATCCTAGAAAACTCCTAACATATTTTTGACAACTTGGAATAGATAAGTTAGAGATGACTTCAACTTTTGACTCATCAACTCTAATCCCATCCCCTGAAATGTGATGTCCTAAAACAATTCCTTCAGTAAACATCATAAAACACTTCTCATGACTAATTGAAAGATTTTCTTGTTTACATCTCTTTAAAAAAATTTCCAAGTTTGTTAAGGCTTCTTCAAATTTGTTTCCATAAACTGTGAAATCATCCATATATACCTGTACACAATCATGTATTAGATCTAAAAAAATTCCTAGTACTACCCTTTGAAATGTTGCAGGTGCATTGCATAATCCAAATGGCAATACTCGGTAAGCATAGGTACCCCAAGGACAGGTAAATGTGGTTTTTTCTTGATCTTCAAGTGCTACTTGGATATGATTATAACCACTAAACCCATCAAAAAATGAGAAGTACTTTTTTCCAGCTAATGTATCCAATACCTGATCTATGAAAGGTAGGGGAAAATGATCTTTAAGAGTAGCTTTGTTTAATTCTCGATAGTCAATACATACCCTCCATTTACCATTTTTCTTTGGCACAATTACCAAAGGAGAAACCCACTGACTATCTGAAATTGGATAGATAAAGTTAACATTTAACAATTTCTGCAATTCTTCTTTAACAAATTCCCTAAGATTTGGATTCATCCGTCTTTGAGGTTGTCTGATTGGTTTACAATTTCCCTCTATATAGATGTGATGAGTGCAAGTATAGGGGCTTATCCCTTTCATATCAGTGTACTCCCATGCATATGCAGAAGAATGTCTCCGTAATATCTTGACTAGCTCTGCTTGTTGAGATTTCTCTAGGTTCTTGTTTATGTTTAAAGTTTTTCCTGGAAATATCTCAATTATAAAGCTGCCAAATTTATCCATGGAATAGAGAGACATCTGTCTTGATGATAAAAACTCAATGTTGGATTATTCTTGAAATTTTTCATGTTTTTATTCCGAAGATGATTCAAATTTTTCTAAGGTATTCAGAATCTGGCTATCTTCCCTAATTTTTGAAATTGTGAAGAGAGGTTGTAAGTCTTCTTCATCCTCTATCCATTGAGTATCATACAATTCTGTGATTGTTCTTGCTAGAGGATACAAGGTAAATTTCTTGGTTGAACTACCATCAGAGATGTACATATCACCGGATCTACAACTAATGAAAGCATCAACTGTAGCTTACCAAGGTCTTCCTAATATAATAGGATGTCCTCCTAGATTATTCTTAGGAGTTAGGATCATAAAATCCACGGGATACTCCCAATAATCTAGGGACACTGGAATGTCTTCTATTACCCCATCAGGTTTGATCATAGATTTGTCTGCTAATTGTAATAATGTGGGTGTAAAAAGAAGATTAGCAAGTTTTAGTTTATCCATGATTTGTCTACTCATGATATTGATTGCTACTCCCAAATCAATAAGTGTGTTTTTGATCTCAATTCCATTGATGTGTATTTTAACAACTGGATTTCCTGGGTCTAGATACTTTGGAATAGCAATCTTACCCATCATGATATCTGTTATTTTTCCTGCCAGTTGAATTTTCTTTATCTCTCTTATTATTTTTCATGTTTTCTTCATGCTCAACTCCTTTATTGTCTTTGCTAAGATTGGAATTTCCTTGATAGCTTGCAATAATGGGATCTTAATACAAACATTTCTCAGCTCATCCAGGAAATCATAATTAGGCACCATAATTTGTTTTTCTACACCCCTATCAATTGGTAATCTTTCTGGAAAGGGAGGTGTAGAAGTGGATGTTGATGGCTGCTCTAATATAGGAGTTGAAATTACTGGTTCTTTTTGTTTTTATTTTTCAATGTTTGGGTCTTAGAAAGATGTGTTCTCTTCAAGACTTTTATTTATCCATAGAGAATCTTCCTCAGAATTGTCTTTCTCTTCTATGATTACAAAAGGTTTCCTTTTTTCAAGTATTCTTCCAGACCTAAGTTGAACATCACTAAGGTCTAAAGGAGTGATCAAATAAGTTGGAAAATGTTGGCCTTCTATCATGTATGTGTTCTGAGGATTTTTATTGTTGGGGTTTGGTATAGGTTGGGTAGGAAACTGATTTTTTTTCTGAGGAAATGGTAATGGAAGTGGTTGATTGTGATGTTGTGGATTTTGAGGATTATGTTGAGGATTTTGTTGAAAATTATTTTGAGAAGGGAAATGTGAATATGGTGGATATTGGTAATACTGAGAGTATCTTCCATAGGGATTTTGTGCTCCTTGTGCCCAATTTTGTGATTGATTTTGAAATTGGGGCCAAGGTTTCTGCCAAGAATTCCAATTTGGTTGGGGTTGATTATACAACGGATCATGAAATCCTTGTGTTTGAGGTCCTTGCCAAGGCCTCCTTGAGACAAAATTGAGAGATTCTATGGAACTTGTAGGAGTTTCTTCTTGGAAGACAGCTTTAAGACCAGGAAGTGAAGGCAAACTCTTGGTCTCATGTTTTTCTAAACAAATTACACAAGTCTCCACAAATTTTGCATCCAAAGGGCTCTCTCTCAAGGCATGATTCTTTCTACATTTGGGACAAAAGATTGCTAAGGCATCAGATTCAGTTTTCTGCTTATTTTGTAACTTAACGGTGTATATTTGTTCACTAAGAATCCCCAAGATATCAGATTTGAATTCATCAAGCATATGTCCTATTTCTGCCCTACTTACTGTCCCAGAGGCAGACTTACTTGCCCTTGGAAGAGCAGGGTCTTTTGGTCCTTTTACAATTTTAGATTTCCCTCTTGAAAGGTTGATACACAATTCACCTATTTCAGGTAATGTGAGATGAGATATATCCCCTTTTCGCATCATGTTAAGGATATCTAACCATTCATCCATAATTGTCTTCAACAAGAGAGCTTTCAAGGTGTCTTGGTCTAAGTTTTCCATTTTTTCCCTCTTGATGTTATAGTTGAACCTTTCCAACAAATCTTCCAGATTTTCATCTTCTTTTTGTAACATTTTAAACACTTCCTCCTTATGGTTGACTAGCATACAGTAATCCAAATACCTCTCTAGAAATGCTTGTTTCATGTCTTCCCATGTCCTAATAGAACTGTTGATCAAACTCATAAACCATTTTAATGCTGCTCCTTTCAATGTTGAAGGGAATAGTTTAAGTTTTTGGGCATCTTGTAAGTAGTCATAGGTTCTACATAGGACTTAAAATTCAAATAGGAAGGTTTTAGGATCTTCAGCTTTAAGTCCATAAAAGTTTGGAAGGACAGACGGTGAAATGTTTTTCATAGTTGCATTGGTTTCTTCATCTACTATAGGAAACCCAAAAGAGCTTCCCATTTCTCTTCTACCTCTTAATCTTCCTCCTTCTCCTTTTTCACCTCTACCTCCTTCTCCTCTACCTCTACCTCTACCTCCTTCAAATAGTGTGTGTTCTCCATTAAAAACTCCTCCTCCCCCTTCTTCTGCCATAGTTGATTCTTCTGTGGAAGTTGAAAAGTTTATGTCCCTAGCAGGGGTTCCTGAATTTTCTTCTAAGACAGGTTCAGTAGATGAAGTGGAAGGTCTTTCTAATGGAATATCTGATATTAATTCCTCTGGAAGTCTAGGATCAGTAAAGGATGGAATGTGGGTTTGAGTTGGAGATGTACTAACTTTTGGTCTTGGTGAAACAAGTGGTGTTCTAGGAATCAAGCTTCTGCTTCTTTTGAATCTACCCCTTGAGTCGCTTTCTCTACGCATATCATTGTTTTTGGGAGGTGAGAAACAAGGATATCTAGTAACACTTCCCCGGAAACGACGCCAAAATGACTTCTCAACTTAGTGTTCCTAAATTGAGGTCATAAATTGTCAACCAGGGTTAGTAAACTATTGAAGTGAAGTGCACTATATGTGCCTAGGTATTTGTTTCTCACTACGTTGTGTTTAGTTTTTTTCCAATGTTTTTGGTTTTGTGTTTTTATTCTAAGAGGGAAAAGAGCTAAGTTTTGGCAAAGAGAAGTTTTTGGTCACACTAAAACAGAGCAAAACCTATTCTAAATTATGTATGACTCTTGGGAATAGAAAATGCAATACTTTAACAAGAAAAATAACTCATAGCAAGAACTCAATAACTCACAACATGAGCTTAATAGCTCATAACATGAAATCAATCCCATTCATTCATTAGAAATATGTTGGAATAGCTTTGAGAAAAGGATAAGTTAATGCCATGAGGTTCTTCTATGTAAACAACCACCTACAATATCATAGAGGAGATCTTATTCACGGCTAGAAATTTGTTGGAACATGTTTGGAAAAGATAGTCTGCAACACAGTGAGGAATTCTACTCTAAATTAACCTATGACACTGGAATTGATCCATTCTGCAACTTAAATTGTCACTACTAAGCCTTATTCAGAAATTAGAAGTCTTTTGGAATAGTTCTTGGGAAAAAAGGCTATTTGCACAATTATAAGAGATTGCAGAACAATCAAGGCCTTGAACTGATATCAATAATTCCTGTCCATATGATAATGTATTGGAAGAGATTAATAACAAGAGTAGTTTGTAATTAATGAATGCCTTGAAATTTAATGGAACAAAACTAGCATACAACTGACTAATAAAACTAACAATACAATGGATAAAGCTGAACTAAAATGTAATTATTCAATCTTGAAATACAGTGACCACAACTGTACTAGAATGCCATTATCCAAACTTGAAATACAGTGAACAGAATCTGAGCTAGAGTGCCATTAATATAATTTGAAATACAGTGAACAGAAACTGAACTAGTGCACCATTAATCTCCGGAGTACTACAACTACACTTATAATGCAACTAATCACTGAAATGTTCCAGCTCTGTCTCATTCGGGGTTAGTGGTATTTTGGAATAATTCATAGAATAGGATTGGTTGTAACATGTGATGTAAATTAGCATAAAAACATAGAGTTCAACAAAACGAAGGAAGCTCTGAAACACCACAGCTATGTCTGATCCATAGTTAGTGATATTTTGGAAGAGATTAATAAGAACAAGACTAGCTGTAACAACTGATGTAATTGAGCACAAAAACATAAAATTCAAAGAAATGCAACTAGCTCCTAAAATACTACAGTTATACCTCATTAAATATTAGTGACATTTTGGAATAATTCGTAAGAACAAGACTAAACTGTAGCATCCAATGCAAGTGAAGATAAAACACAAAGTTCAGAAAATTGCTTAAACTAGGAATGCAACAAGGCTAAAATTACTTATCTAAGTAATGTGCACAAAGCTTCTCAGGCAGTAAGGGCCCTCTAGCACCGGATTAACATAAAAATATCCTCAATATTTCCTCAGATATTGCACTAAAGTGATGATTCTTTCATTAAAGGAAAAGTATTTCAAAAACAAAGTATCACGGTTTTCTGAGATCCAGCAACAAAACATAAATCTAGCTAGTTGTTTCTCGATCTCCCGAGTCATTCTTATAAAAAATTACATAACTGATCTTGAGATAAAATAGGAGTAAATGTATTTCCCAACTAAAATCAAATTAGAACTCTGGTGGTGGTCTCGTACTATGATTAAAGACATCGGTACAGTCCTTGTCCTATTAGAAGTCTATCTCCTAGTTTTGGTTTCCCGCATGCATAACCACCTGTAGAATTATGCTCAAACTTCGTAGGGAGCAAGGAATGATGTGGATGAAGTCTAGAATTCACCCATATGCTTTTTTCTTTGAGGTGACACCTAGAACCTGTGAAAACAAGAAGATGGCCACGGAATCGGAAACTAGCTACAGAATGGCTGCATTTTGTAGCTAAATCTAGTCAAAAATTACTACAACAACAAAACCATGAAAGTGTAGCAATTTAGTCATTATATACATTATTAAAGAAAATTTAATTAATCCTATTGATCATTTAAGCCTGTAATTGATAAGGAACAAAGGAAATGAAGTGAAATGTGCTGGAAGAAAAGGACATCTTTGGGGCTCAACAGTAATCTACATTACCGTACAGATAGAGTCTGCACATATTCACTGATATAATTCACATTATCTTGCAGTGAGAGCCTGCACTTCTTTCATTGCAAAGATCACCGAATTTTTAATTGAATGTGTCACAGGATATAAGTATATATAGAGACAAATATATTGTCTTGAGGTCGACCATACCCATAGCTTTAAGGTCGACTCATCCAACAGATTGAAAGTCATCTTGTAGCACATAAAAGGTTGACTTCAAGCATTGGTGAGGGTTATTACACACTATTTTTCAACAAAATTTGTTGACAAGGTATTGAATATGCATGGCTCTAATTATACTTATAAACAGAAGACAAACCCTAAATGAATATCAAGAAGAAGTTCATTAACCTAACATAATATCTTTCTCACGAAACGCATGAAGTAAGTCCAACAAATATAAATCTTATTATATTTGTATTCTTTACATAAAATACATAATTACATAGTCAATATGGAGACCGATCTAGCTACACTTTTCAATACTCCCTCTTAACTAGGGAGGTATTCATATGGGTAAATGGTCACTTTCAAACTGAAGAATCTCATAAGAAGAATCGGTTTGGTAATCGCATCTGTATAACATCATATCAACCAAAATTTTCCTAGTGCAAGGCATTGAATAACAGCCCCATGTCTCAAAGAGACAATGGGCTACAATATTGGCAAGACACATGACTAATAAAAACCATAGTCATTGTATCTCCAAGGTACATACCCCACCTAGGTGTTCCGAAAGTATGACCTTCCTGGACTATTATTCTCTTGGGTAGCCAACCCTCAAATAATATCGGTCCATGACTACTCTTATCTTGAATGCCCTATATCATTCTCAAAGAGTATCGAATTCCAGATGATTACCCAATTCTCCATTCTATCTTCTAGGTGAAGGCCAGAATGATGTGTCTATTCATTCTCTTCACATGGCCTTCACTAAGACTTACGGCTGTTAGTCCTGGTCCAGTGCATGAGACATGTAATAGATAATCACATATGTCACTCCCTCTCAACACAGGAAGGACATAATTCAAGTTTTTTCCAAGAAAGAAACTTACCACCAGGCTCCTCATCAAATAGGGTCCTACAGTAGCAATCCACCTACTCTTGAAGAGTTCCTCCCCTCGATGTCATGAATTTAGATATTGAGGAACCTTTACCTTTTGGATTCATAGGGCATAGATCATCCATCACTTTGAGTCATGAATCATGTCCACTATCAAAAAATTATTCATCGGTCTATCTCATCTGGTCCACCATTATTCCATGCTGCTTTCCTTCGAATCATCCACAAGGATCATACATCATTTCTTATGATTAGCATCCCTGCAGAAATTCATCCAGATAAACATATACATATGAACTTTTAGGACAAAAGTTACATTATTGATGATCTTTCACCATGACATCTTCATGTAGGCATCAACATCCTTCATACAGATTAACACATCTCCTAATGATATGTTTTGTCAAGGGTATTCTTATTTACTAGACTTCTGTCAGATTCTACATATCCTCCCAGGAGATCTCCTAGTCACATCTTTTTGGCTTCCAGATGATAACTGCCTCTTGACATGGTTGAATTTCATGATCTCTTCCTTTCTGCACATTCTCCATTCCCAGGAACTTACAACCTTTCTATTTTCTCGTTCATATACAACCACCTCATATTCCATGAGGAAATATTATGTTGATTTCATTTGTCCGTTCATTGAGAGATATTTCTCCATAGATCATACTTCTAAATACTAAAGTTAATTACCTACAACAATATGACATGAATTTAGAGCCTCTAATGTTAGCATATAAATATATACATACTTCATAGCCTTTTCCCTTGAGTCATCCTATAGAAATTTCTCAAGAATGAAGATATTCATGCTCATAGCAAGCTCCATCAATATGTTATCACATCCTAGAAATCTATTTCCATGGTGATTTTTGCTCTTAATGAGTGCTTTCCATTAGTAATGTTATCAAAGAGGTTTTTCCCAGAGCTGATTCAATAGGAGCTCCTACCATGCTTTCATCAGGATGCTACACTACTTCCTACCATATAACCAACATAAATCACTTAAAAGAGAAGATGATCTCAATTGTATTGGAGATCCTTTGCTTCTTCTTTCTTATCAAACTTTCTCCTCATTTCGAAGACATGGGATTCTTCCCTATTTCTTTTGTCCTTTTTCATATTAAGGATAATTTATATTTTAATGCCCAAGTTAATCATATCCAAGGCATCGTTCTTTTTCCACATTTATTCTTTTTACTGTGAGGAAAAAAAATTACCGAATCTTCCTTTCTTCCTGGACATGGCTGCAAAGGCTTGATTCCTTCACTTTATCCTGTAACAGCTTTGGCTTTCAATATTGTTTCGTCTATTTACATAGAGACCCTAAATTGTGGAATGGTGTGACTTCTATCTTCCTTTATAATTGTGAAGTGATATTTCCCCATTCCTCTCATAGACATTTTAGAACCACTGTAGTATTATCCTAGTTCTTGCAGTTGATCAGAGAGATTTCCTCTCCTGCAGTACTCACAGAGAATAGCTCCACTAATTTCTCATATACTCCTTTTGATGATTTTAGATTTAGTACATTAGAGATGATAGTTTTTTACGGCTTCTATAAAAATCCTTTGGGATCTTATATCTCCCTTCATGAATTTGGCATGACTTCATTGTCATTTTCTTTTATGGAAAGTTTTAAACCCCAAACAATTTTTTTGTTTATTTGCAAAGGAGAAATTTTAACAGATTCATATAAATTCATAGATATACTTACTTGAGAAGACAATTTTCATATTCTATCAGCTTGATTACTTTGAAGATGGTTGACACTTCCTTTGAATGTTGATTGATGAGGATATTTTTCTTCTTCCTTGAAAGATCAAGGAATATAGGTAACTTGCCTTGAAGCCTTTGATGGAAATAATTTGAGATAGCAATGATATTCTGACATATTTAAGATGGTTTTATAATACTGTCTTATTTCTTTCACTGTGAAAAACTTACCTTTATTTTAATAAAACCCTTGCTTTAATGTCATCCATGAAATATGATCTTTGAGTGTCTCTCTGCCTTTTCTAGCACCTTAGCTCTGATACCATGTTGAGAAATTGGAAGGCCAGAGGTTATTAAAAATTCTCTTCTTGGTAATTACTTGTGAGATTGCTTGAGTTACTTATGTATTTCCATCCTTTAGCTTAATTAGTCTTTCATCAAGTCAATTATCAAAATGCACGAGACACACAATTAGGCTCCTAGAGACAGCGAAAAACCTCTCCCTCTTGGAGAGGAAAACCCACAAAGAATTCATCTTATAGATCTTCGAATGACAAGTACCATGACCAAGAATCAGACCCTTGACCTAGGAATGCCTTCAAGAGCTTGTCAATGCTTCACATTATTCTTACAATGTTGATCCTTCTCTTCTATATCAACTGAACTGAATCATCATTAGAGAACTCAGTCTCTCATTAATTCTTCCTTGATTTAGTCTTCAATTGCCTAAACACTTCTTGCTTGATACTCTCTTGAGATATATTTCTTTCTTTCGTGTACTCAAGATTCTATTCTCACACTCTTGCATCACATCAGACTTTAGATACACAATATATATATATATATATATATTTATTACAATATATCATCTAAACTTTTGACCCAATCTACAACTTCTATACTGTGGTATGTACTCTTCCACGTTGTTTATATCATAGCAATCAGCAATATATTTATATCTTTCAACACTTTAACACTGTCTTCCATCTTCATATTTATGCTAGACTTACCACATTGTCAAGCCACAACGTTATCCACAGCTTCTATGTATTATGACCACACTTGCTTGCTTAAATCTGCATTATATCTCTGTAATTCCCTAGGAATATTTGAAATCTCTCTTCAGAGCTGTCCACACTTCTTCATAGATATAAACTACATTGTCACATGTATTTGTCAGTGCTTATTCATAGATATAACCCACACTTTCTTACAGATAAAGTGTGCACTTATTCATTGATTTAATCTGCACTGCCCTATAGATAGAGTCCACACTTATTCATTGATATAATTCACATTATCTTACATTGAGAGCCCACACTTATTTCATTACAGAGATCAATGAATTTTTAGTTGAATGTGCCATAGGATATAGGTATATATAGAGAAAAATATATTGTCTTGAGGCCAACCATACCCATATATTTAAGGTCGACTCATGCAACAAATTGAAGGCCGACTTGTAGCACATAAAATGTTGACTTCCAGCATTGGTGAGGGTTATTACACACCATTATTCAACAAGGTTCATTGACAAGGTCTTGAATATGCATGAATCTAATTATACTTGTAAACATAATACAAAACATAAATGAACATCAAGAAGAAGTTCATTAACCTAAGATAATATCTTGCTCATGAAACCCATGAAGCAAGTGCAACAAATATACATCTTATTACCTTTGTCTTCTTCTTTACATAAAATACATAATTACATAGTCAATATGCAGACCGACCTAGTTACACTTTTCAACACTCCCTCTCAACTAGGGAGGTATTCATATAGGTACATGGTGACTTTCAAACTAAATAATCTCATAAGAAGAATCAGATTGGTAATCGCATTTGTATAGCATCATATCAACCAGCATATTTTTAATGCAAGGCCTTGACTAATAGCCCCATCTCTCAACCAGACAATGGGATACAATGCTAGTGAGACACATGACTAATAGACACCATAGTCATTGTCTCTCCAAGGTACATACCCCACCTAGTTGTTCACAAAGTATGACCTTCTTGGACTATTCTTCTCTTTGGTAGCCAACCCTCAAAGAATATCAGTCCATGACTACTCTTATCTTGAATGCCCTATCTCAGTCTCAAAGAGTATCAAATTCCAGATGATTACCTAATCCTACATTCTGGCTTCAATGTGAGGACTAGAAGATGTGTCTTTCCATTCTCTTCACATGGCATTCACTAAGACTTACAGCTGTTAATCCTGGTCTAGTGCATGAGACATGTAATAAAGAATCACATATGTCACTCCCTCTCAACACAGGAAGGAAAAAATTCAATTTTATTCCAAGAAAGAAACTTACCACTAGGCTCCTATCAACCACGGTCCTATATTAGCAATCCAGCTACTCATGAAGAGTTCCTCCCTTCAATGTCATGAATTTCAATATTGAGGAATCTTCACCTTTTGGATTCATAGGGCACAGATCATCCATCACTTTTAGTCGCGAGTCATGTCCACTATCAAAAAGTGATTCATCAATATTCCTCATCTATTCCACCATTATGCCATGTTTCTTTCATTTTAATCATCCCCAAGGATCATACATCCTTTCTTATGATTATCATCCCTTCACAAATTCATCCAGATAAACATATACATATGAACTTTTAAAAGAAAAGTTACCTTAGTGATTATTTTTCACCATGACAACTTCTTGTAGGCATCGACATCCTTCATACAGATTGACATAGATCATAATGATATGTTTTGTCAAGGGTATTCTTATTTACCAAACTTCTATCAAAGTCTACATATCATCCCAAGAGATCTCTTAGTCACATCTTCTTGGCTTCCGGATGATAACTGGCTCTTAACATGGTTTCATTTCATGATCTCTTCCTTTCTTCACATTCTCCATTCCCAGGAACTTACAACCTTTCTAGTTTCTCATTCATATACAACCACCTCATATTTCATGAGGACATATTATGTTGATTTCATCTATCTGTGCACTAAGAGACACTTCTCCATAGATCATACTTCTAAATACAAAAGCTCATTACCTAAAACCATATGACATTACTTCATTGCATCTAATGTTAGAATATAAATATATACATACCTCATACCCTTTTCCCTTGATTCATCCTTACAAATAAAGAGTTAATACTTTAAAAAGTGCTAAAAACAAGAAGTGCAAGTACATCTACTATATATCAAAATTTATTCTTTCTCCAAGAATTTATTTTCATGATCTATGAATAATGGGAGTCTCCTCTCATACAGTTTGACTCTGCAATGGTCATGAACCACATTCAAGACCATACAAAAATGATGCAAATGCAATGTTTGAGATGGAAGTGGTGACACAGATGGTACAAATTAGGCCATGCTAGTGGATGGGGGTGGCATTGTTGTTGTTGCTTCATGAATGGCATCATCATCATCAAAAAATTATACTTCTGATTGTTCTAAATGTAAGGTTCCATCGTCCAAATTATCATCCTATAGGTTATTGTCCCAAGTGATATATGCTCTGTCAAATAGAGTGTTCTCATAATAATGTGCAACAAACTCAAGTTCTAGTGTACATAAACCAAGGTCTCTTTCAGACATTCATTAAGGAAATTTTCTTTGACATTGTGGATGAAGCTATAGGTGCTCCAACACATTTCCATAAAACAAGTATTAACCAAATTTTAAAGAAATTTAACTTCCAATTTTTCCAAAGGACCCCAGAGCCATACATGTTCCACCTTTCAGCAAGATCCAAGATATATCTGTCATCGATTGCATGAAAATTATCAAAAATTCAAGTTTTACTAAAATATTTGTTTAGTTCTACATGTAATGTGAAATACTCCTCCCTATAAGGGACCATATACTGTAATGTTAGCATGTAGCGATCTAGTACTTTTGGATCTATATGGATTTTTCTGCTAACCCAACCCCGAGGTGCAAGGTTAGCGAATAAACATTGAGTGTAGTATTTTGGTGTAAGGAAATATGCCAATGCCTAGAGTGGAAAACTAATAGTATCTCGCCTTTTGACCAAATGTTTTAAATATGATCATACCAGATGGCATCTTTAAACTAAACAATATATTTAATTTTCCTTAGCATGTTATCCATGTGATAATACACTCCCAATAACCAATATGTATCTATCTGCAAAAAAAATCATGTTACAAATGGTCTTGGTGAGATAACCATTAAGAAAAATGTCCTCTGTCTCTTTAAAATATTTCACGTAAGATACCGTTGCAACCAGGCCCTTTAAGAATTTCCATGATTTAGTTGATGACATGTCCTCCGTCTCTTACCTTCAAAATGCACCTAAATGTGATGTAATAGCTAGAAAATCTAGTCTTTTCGATCTTCAATAGCTCCAACCTTTATTGAATATGGAAAATGCCATGGGAATTGATATGATTGGTAAAAAATATTATCATGTAATTTCCTCTCTTGTACAATGAACCAATAAATTTGTATTTAGGTTCTGTTATCTCAATAATTTCATGTATCAAAAGGATTATTGTGTGAACCAAAATCCCAGACCAGAATTTATATTGTGGTATCTATCATCAATCATTGCTCTCACTTCCTTACAATTAGAAGCATTATCAATAATGGCTTGGATGACATTGTATGGATGAATAGTTCCAACTGTTTCAATTAATGGTTCAACAATGTTGATGTTGGTCTTGAGCTTATTTAAATACTCATGAGATGAAAGGAAGAATGCAGTAGGATTAGGCACACCGAGAGAAATTATCAATGGCTTTCCTTTCTAATTTTCCCCTCAATCAAATAAAATGGATACCACATATGAATTCCAAGAATTTGTGAGTTTACCGAAAGTACCTTATATTTTGGCTATTTTTTTATCAATTTCCATGGTTCTAGCTTTGTCATACCCATATATTTTGTATCCTTTAGGGGCATAATTAATCGTTGTAATTGTTTCATGCCAGTAAGGTGAGAAACATGCAAAGAGAAACTCATAAAATTTTTCATCCATATCATCACTATAAACTTTATCAAGGAGTTACGATATTGTTTTACACCTTAAAAGGATGTTTTTGTGTATGGTTATGAATCATCTACCATGGATGGATGCCAGTGGAGTTCTTGTTCGACCACTAGATGCACTGTGTGTGTTGGTGGCTTCATGCTCACCCTTTGATCATGTTGATTTGTATTTTTGTTCATCCTCTTCCCTTAAATATGGGTCTCTCTATTGTGTTGGCATATGTGCACAGATTTTGGTTCCTACGAGATAATTTCCATCCCGTGGAATTTTCCCAAATAAATTATTTCTCACATGGATATATGAAGTTGTGTAAGTAAATTTTCAAAGGGGGCATATAAATTTAGTGTTTCCACCCCACTTCCCTCCTCCAAGCCTTGTAACATATTTACAAAGGGGTGTTTGGTATATTTTGGTTTGATTTCCATCGTCATTTTCACTTCCATTATCCTCCTTGTTCTCTTCCTCTTCAGACTCCTCCTTATCTTCTACAAAGTATCCTCATCCACCACTACCCACTTCTTCATCATATTCATCACTTATTTTTTTTCCCAAAAGCACCATAATAGCAAAAAATGGAACCAAAAACATAATACTAAGCCATATACTTGTCATGTTTTTTGAAGCTTGGGATTCTTTTCTTCAATAAAATGATGGAGGAATGGTAAATACTAGGAGAAGAAAACATCCATATTATAGTAACTAGTTTTACTTCTAGATTTGATAGATTCATCAAACATATAAAAAATACAAATGTTACATTCAAAAAAAATGGGAGTAGACATTTCCTCTATTGCTCTCTAATGGTGATGGTATACTTTAATATCATAAGCTCTTAGAAATGGAAGCCTTCAATCTCCCTTGCAAGTTCACACAATCATATCTTCTCAAACCTCCCAAATATTTTCTTGAACAATGAAACCCTCTCAACATCCCTCAAAAACTCATAAAATTATGTTAAATGGGAGGGGAGGTGTCACTTTATTCCCCTTGGCCCTCCAATTTCCCTTCAAGAAACATAAAAATATAGATATGTCATGCACACAAGTTAAAGGGTCAGAAAATTTTTATTATTATTAGGGAACATGGGGGAGTGTGCTCTGGGTGTGCTATTAGGAGTGTTTTGGATGATCCAAGAGAGATGCTGCTTGATCACTACTAGAAAATTCAGGGAGAAAATTTTTAGCTACAGAAGGACACTCTCAAAAAATTCTCCCAGTTTTGAGCATGCTCTAGGAGCAGGTTTCCGAAGACATATAATATAGCAGATTGAGATAGTTTTTGTACCAACTCCAAGCTCAACCCCTACAACTATTATTTAAAATTTTAGAGCTGCACCAAAAATCCATATTCTCAATGATAGAGGTGTGATATAGATAGAGGAAGGGTGTGGTTTATATTTATAGAATTTTTATATAGTTAAGAGCTTAGGTTTATCTTCTCCTTTTTTTTCCCTTTTTTTTCTTTTTCTGAAATAAATTTCAAATTCCAAGGTGCGGGTCATGTAAGGCGCATGGTGTTACTATTTTTTATCTTGGGAGGTACTCCAAACTTTAGGCTTTGGGGTTGTGGAGGAGTTGGCACACAAGTATGGCGTGTGGGCTTGAAACCCAAGCTTGGGGTTTTGTACCCATCGATGTTGGGGCAAAAACCATAGAGATAATTTGACATGTAATGAATGGAGATGACAGAGGACACCGAAACAAACACGACACATCAAGAATCATAAAAAATAATAAAAATATAAATTTTCAATGAAGATATATTAATTTTTCAAGTTTTTTTGTGGATTAGTGGTAAAACATTAAGGTCATATTAGTGTTTGAGTAACCTTATGAGATTTGAAAAGCCCTATTAGTCAAACTTGATGGATTCCTTGTATTGTGTATAAATGAAAGGTGATGGAGACTCATTTAGGTATCCAAGTCTGCAAAAAAAGTGAATAATTCAACCTCTTTGATATCTTTAATTGGGCTATAGGCTAGGGAAAATTCTAGTGAAGGAAAGGAGGAGTATTTTGGCCCTCTTTGTGTTTGTTTTGGATACCAAGTGACCTTGCAGCAACGTCAAATAAGAGATATGATTTTTTGGGCTGTTTTGGAGAGGTTTTGTGTCCTATCTATCCTTGTTTGTGTAGGCTACAACTGTGCAGTATATTGCAAGAGAGCCCGAGTTATGCTAGTTTCTATTTGAAGGGATCATGTTGGATAGAAGGGAGTGCATAGTAGTCTTAATGGTACCAAGTTAGAGGAGGAAAATAAACAAGGAGGGTCACAATTATTAGGAGAATTTATGGGTATAGGTTAAGTTATTTTAGTTTACTATAACATTCCCTAACCAATTTGAAACATAAAATAGTAGGAACAAACCTAAATGTGAAGCATGAATGTATGTTCATGAGGTTGTATGGTTGACATATTTTTAGGTGTTGGGTCTAGTTTTGGGCTAATTTGGATGGGTTGTTTGTGAAGTCTCTTAGCCCCGAACAGGAAGGGTAATCCTAGTAGTTTGATTCTCTAATCAATAGTACATGCTACAAAAAGTATTGGTCACTCATGGCCTTGTGTACAACAACGTCAAAGTGGACCAGATATTAATAATGGATTAGGAATTTATGGTCTGTTGGAGGGTAGCGTGATAGTGAAAAAGTGGGATCTTGATATGCACCATATTCATTCACTTAGTTGGTTGCTAAAGTAGCAGTTGATGAGCTTCAGGGTATGATAAGAAAAGAGTAGTTTTAGTATCCCTAGACTTGTGTGTGCAGAAGGACATCTATAATAGAAGTTGGGAAATCCTCCTAGCCCTATGTTAGGATTGTGGGAAATGGAAATGTTGCAGTGATAGGTGGGATCCGTCCATGCCCTATGTTAGGATTCATTGGAGTAGCGCAGGAAGACTATAGTTGGATGAAGTCCTTGAGTAGTTGAAGAAAAATAGTGGGAAGTTGTGAGTTTTTCACAAACAAAGCTGTGAATAAATCAACATGAGTCTTGATGTTTTTATGCATTGATGGATAAATAATTAATGAGAGAGAATATTGGATAGTTGAGATTCAGTAGCCAAAAGGACTTGGAGAAATGATAGAGGTAAGTGTTGTAGATCGAGAGTCGAAGGATCAGGCAAGTATAGGGTATGATCTAAAGGATTTGAGAGTCAAATGTTTAGAGTTTCTTATTGAAGGTAGGTTGGTTCTCGATGGACTAACACTAGTAATAGTTTTTTATGATTAT
This sequence comes from Pinus albicaulis, assembly GCA_034641835.2. Taxonomy (NCBI): domain Eukaryota; kingdom Viridiplantae; phylum Streptophyta; class Pinopsida; order Pinales; family Pinaceae; genus Pinus; species Pinus albicaulis. Next base: position 1,272,569,887 of record CM076580.1, on the reverse strand, counting down.
GCTTTTATATATTCAAGGGCCATTATCTGATGTACAAAATCCCTAAAATGTTGTATTATTTAGTTGGATTAATATAAGGAAGATTGGCTTATTACACATATTTGTGTAAACAATTGTGTATATCTTGTGCACTAGTATATTTACCGTTGCACTAGTATAATATTATGTTGTTGAAATTATATTTGTTGCGATTCTTGGCTGGGTAGTATTAGTTATGCTGGACCTTGGGAGACAATTTTTGGCTGAGGAGAAATCAGTGCTAAAGAAATTCATGTGAAATTTGAAAAGAATTAATTCCTTGTTCCTATGGGACTCCATACATTGGTGAAACTGGTCGGTGTATTAATCGAAGGATCTGTGAGCATGATGCTGACATCAAACATAGAAGATCTAGCTCGTCCACCTTAGTTGAGCATGCAGAAAAGAATAACCATCATGTTTGCATCGAAGATGATAAGGTCATTGCTAGGATCAACCATTTCCATCATCGTAAGTTGAGAGAGGCCATAGGAATTGAGAAAAGACCTGTTAATCTCAATAGAGATGACAACTATAATATCAGTAGGTGTTGGATTCCTACCTTATATTCCTGATTTATTATTATTGTTGTTATTATTATTATTATTATTTTTCAGGCTGCTTGTATGATTCTTTGCCAGGTCGTTAGTTATCATTTTCTTTTTTCGTTGTGCCTTGCTCTTATAAATAGTAAAATATATAGTTAAAAATAGTTTATAATTATGAATTAATAATAATAATTAATTAATAAATAATTAAACCAATTAAATAAAATAAGAGATATATACATATTATTATAAGTATTCGTTAAATAACTAACTAATAAATTAATTAATTGATTAATTAGTTGAATAAATATTTTAAACATTTTATTCTAAAAATTAAATGTAACCAGCTATTATTATTTGTTATAAAAATTAAATAAATAATTAAACGAATAATATACAATAAAATAAAATAAAATAAATAAATAAATATTCAAAGTTAAACGAGCCGTTATCCTAACAACTAGTTTAGCCATTTCTACATCTACTTAAACTTAATGTCCTGATATGGTCTCTCACATAGTCCTGATGATGAAACACACTAGTTGGTTCAAAACACGTTGACCATGTTCCATTGCATGTGATTATTACCAAAATAATTTTACAAATTTAAAAGAATTAATTATTTTCCATTCATTTTATAAAACACCAGATTTTATAAAACACCAGAAATGATTTAAAACCATTTAACTCTTCATATCAGAACTATTCCTCCACAAATTTCTTCTGATGTTGAGTAAAAATGACAGAAAGGACAAAAAGAAATGATAGTCCACAGTTTACAATAGGTTTCCTTACACAAAATATGTTATCTTTAACCTTAGAAGAGAAATGGCTAGCATTAAATAAAATTCAGAATAGAGGAGCACATCATTAACGTTTTTAACACTCATTCACAACACTCTAACACTCTAACAATTTTGTAGGAGGTTTTTTTTTAAACCCGACTTTGAAAGAACTAGGGAAATATATGAAAATGGCTCCAATTTTTGGAAATTTCCCGCCATGAATCCAATTTGGTGTATTCAGAAAAAAACACATGTTGCGTATTTTCAAAATTCAACACCATTTACTTGAAAATTGATCTTGAAATTCACCACCTTGAAATGGCTGTGTTTTTAAACTTCTTTTATTAACAAAATGAAAAATAGTTGATGATGTGTCGATTTCACTCTCCCACTCTAATAATCTACTTGAAAACTACAATATTATTTCTCTCGTTCAACTTTAGTAGTAATGGAACCAACATATGCTTCCAAAAAAATATCAGTAACCTCCTTCAGCTGAGAAACTAATACTAATTTCATTAAAGTTTCTGAAACATCTAGTTCCATTTTTAATTCTAGGATAAGCGATCCTAGCTTCCAAATTCCATATTGTACTATCAGTTGATAATACCAAGGTGTTAGACCTTCGGGGGATGGATACCAAGAGTATTGGATATATCTATAGTGAATAGAATTCTATACTACACGTGCAAGAAATTAATATTTCATGAAGTTTTTATATTTGCAATTGAAGTGACAACTCCCTTCCCAGTTGTGATTTTCTAGCAATGTTGTGGTGTTCTAGTAAATATGTCCAAAAATGATAATAAATCACATGGGGATATAATCTAGCTATTCTGAGCAGATTGAGGTTGCAATGAGTTGCAATAGGCCTTTGCAGTGAAAGTAATAGCTGAGGTATCCAGGACAGCCAAACCTAGTGGTGTATATGATCCAAGTTCTTATTAAATTCATTCCCAATATGTTCATTTTGAGTTTCAAAGCTCAAAAAATACAAAACATGCGCTAAGTGACTTCTAACATTTGAAACCCCATGTTTAATACCTTGAAAATAACAACATACTGCACATTCTAGCTAGAGCTCTTCATTTGTCTCTTTATAAACACGGTCACAATAAACTCCCTAGATTATTCATCCTTTAGGAAAATCCTTAGAGACATTTATTGCATGGGAATATGCACAATCAAAACATTTAACTTCATTTAATTTGTGCAAAATTTCTCCTTCAAGGAAGAAAATATCTGTTTGGTATCGATCTAGAAAAGATGTCAAACCAATATTATTAATCAAATTAATCCCACTTGTTACTTCATGCCTCATTTCTAAGGAAAATTTTTCTTTCTATAATATTTTCACCAATGTTTCTTGAACTTTCATTTTTGAATACCCATCCATTTTGTTCAGCACAATTAGGCATACATCATAATTTCCTTGCTTACAGGAAACAATGGTAAGCTCGTTAACATTACATGCCTTGCCACGATATGGAAGTTGATGAAGCTGAGATTTTGTATTTGAAATTTTTTTAAATGCATATTATATATGTGGCTCACAAATTTACTGCACTCATAATGGGATTTGTAAAGTCTTCGTCAATTTCATATTTTGATTACCATTAATGCAACAAAATCTGAAGTCTACACCGTTCAATATCTCTGGTAAGCGTTCAACATTACTTATTCCATTCAGATATTTTGTTCCCACAATTTAATTCTAAATATCATCACTATCCATCTCCTTTATCCCGCGTTCATTCCTATGTTTCAGTCTCATAGAGTTGGCCTCCCTTTGTAAGGTTTTTTTTAGTTGGAAAAAATAAGCTACAACATATAGCTACATATGTGGAAAATGTTTTGTTTTCAAAATGCTGTGAGCTGTATATCAATAACCTTAGTGTAGCATGGAGTAAAATTAAACTTAAAACCCCAGAATGTCAAAACTAATACCTGAGATTCTTGAAATCTAAAATTTATTTCCGATTGTGACTAACACCCTCATTCATCAACTAAAAACTGAATTGAGGAACTAGAACTGAAAGTAAAATGGTGAATGTCTGATCTTATTTATGTACAAGCTTCCAGTTATGTACAAGGATGATCTCAATCAAGTGAAATCGGCCCTGCAATGGTACCGAGCCAACATTTGAGATCTAGACCTAATGCCTCGATGTTGTTGAAATCCAGAAATCATTACAAGTGTGCACCATGAAAAATCCTCGAACAAACAACTTGATACATACCCCATAGATAACACCTGATGGTGACCAAATAATTTTATCATGTAGTCAGCTATTGGGTCATGGAAATGGCAAAAAGAAAATTTTGTTCCTTCGTTTTCCTAAGAAGTCTGCTTAAAAATGTTTGGTTGAATAAGGAAACCACAAAGAGTGTTCATCTCTTCAACTCTGGGCTCTTCGGAAAAATATTGTTTCCCTTTTGAATGTGTATGAATAACCTTTTGAAAACCACCTTCTTTCATTCCATAAATCATATTGTCTTCTCTCAAGTAAAATACGTCTTTATTTTTTTCCTCATGAATTGGACCCAATTCCTCTTTGGAACCATACAAATCATAAATTTCAGTATCTTCACCAACCTTATGATCACATTTCTCTTCTTCTACAATTTCCCTTCACCTTTATTTTGTATGATATTAATCATAGGTGGGAGGAAAATCAAATTCCACAAAATAATACCTCTGAGTATTTATTTGCAACTTAATCATTTCTCCTTCTTGTCGATTGTTGTGTAGAAATTCTTGATGCAGTTTTGATTTTTTCTCCATTTTAATGTTTTCTTGATTTGGTTGGAAGAGATTCAAGAAATTTTCTGCTTGTGGGATTATTGAAGAAGAGTTTTTTTAAAAACCTTTCAACGTCATCTTCAGAAAAATATAGCTCTTCATCCAGGGACATATTCATAATCAATATGGCTATAAAGTTTTTGAATGCTTGATATATTATAAAACTTACCATTTATTTTTTTAGCATGATTTTCATGAGCTCTAAAAATTTCTTTAGAATCATAATATTCACAAAAACCTTCAAAAAGAAAATCGTGTGCATATAAAGTTCTACAAAAAGAATTGAACATTGAATGAAAACATTTGAAAGAGGAAATTCTTGAACGAGGCAAGGACCTGTACCAAACCCTAGCTCCCTGGTTCAAATAAAACAGAAACACCTTCACCTCCACATATTCATGAATGATACTCTGTTTCTCCATGCATTCATGAAATCTTCTAAGATGTTTGACTAGACTTTCATCTACATCTCCAATGAATCTTGGAAGATATTCATTATAATCATGAAATGTAGGCTTCTAATGAGGATAACTAGGGATCCTAGTGAAACCCAGTGGGGAAAATTTATTTTCTAAGAATGCAGGATCAATCATTAAGATTGAGAAAAGTAACCCTAAAGGGAAGATCAAAGCTGAAAATATTCAACCAACTCTTAAAAGTTATCACCCTCAAGAATCGATGAGAGACTCAGCCTATTCACTCTCTTTTCTCACCAACCAAAGAAATGATTCTTAAATAATAGCCCAGGTAAAAATAACTTTGTATCTTCATTCCCCAGCAAATACACCAAAAAATGTTGTACCTTGGGAGACATCAATGTCTAAGACTTTCATGTGAACTTTGAAAAGAATTAATTGTTTGTCGATTCAATTTATAAAACTCCAGAAATGATTTAAAACCCTTTATCTCTTCATATGAGAACAATGCTTCCACAAATTCCTTTTGAGGTTGAGTACAAATGACAGAAAGAACAGGAAGACATGATAGTAGAAAGTTTTAGACAATAGGTTGTGTTACATAGAATTTGGTATCCTTAACTTTAGAAGAGAAATGGCTATCGTGAAATGAAATTTAGAATACAGGAGTGCATCATTATGGATTTTAATTCTTATTCATAAGATTGTAACATTTGACACCAACAACTACATTACTCAGTTCGGAGAGAAGAATCTTAACAAAATATGAAATAATAAAGAGTAATCATAACCAAAAAATTCTAAAAACTCTGTGAAAGCTTTATTCACAAGGATATGAAAGTGAAAGTACAAAATTGTAGTGCCTTTGAGGTCTAGATGTACGAAACCTTACAATGCCTTGATTTTTCCTTTTTATTTCCCCTCTCAGCCTAACTGTCCCAAAATTGGTTATGGAACCAACTCATGGACAATTTCATAACTATCTCTTTTCACTAATAATAGCTCATTTTGAATACATAATATTAAATATATAATATAATATATTTAATATTAACTTATATCCTCTATGTTTTAACAATAACAAACATAAATACCTCCTTTTATCATGATTTTGTACATGATGATTCAAACATATCTCGCAGTTCTTAAATCATATGAAATGATATTTGGATTTTAATGAAGTATGTGTGGATCTTATAGAAAACCACAAATGGGTTTTTTGAAATCTCAAAACACCTACGAGTTCACCTCTTAGAGGTTTCTGAAAATGAAAACAATGACACCGTAATCAACTAGGGTTGTCGATCTGTTCGATGGTAGTTTGAAGACACTTCTTATGGGACCACACCTTCTCATAAATTTCTTGCAACTTGTGCTGTTGTAAAACCATTGGATCTTGGATAGATGATACAGTCATTGATATTATGGTCAATGATAACTTGTTTTATTCTAGTTGACTGCATTTAATTTTGATGATTTAATCTCTTGTTGATACTGAGCTTTTCACACTTCAGTTTCTTCAAATTGAGGCGTTTTAATCTAGTTTTTGTGCACAGTGAAACAATCACGTGAAATGTTTCTCACAAGCCATATATTTGGAGAGCTTATACTTGGATACTAAATTGCTAGGGATTTCAAGCATCCAAATAGGAAAAGCCTCTGTATATAATTCACGCTTCCACTACAGTAGCTTCCTTAATCCAAGTTGACGTTGATCTCGACAACGAAACTTTAAACTTTTCTTTTCCATTGAAATTGTGTTCCTTTAATTTGAATTTAGAATCATTTGAGAACGAAATTTTCATCATCCAAATTAAATTCCATCACGAATGAGACATCACTCAATTTTGGAAGACTTTTTTTTTTTAAACTGGCTTTGAAAGAACTAGGGAAATATATGAAAATGCTCCCAATTTTTGGAAACCTCTTGTGATGAAGAAAAAATGTTGTATTCTGCAGAAACCCCATGTTGGGGATTTTCAAAACTCATCACTATTTTCCCAAAAAATGATCCCAAAATTCACTACATAGAAATGCCTGCATTTTTAAACTTCTTTGATTAACAGAATGGAAAACAATTAACAATTTTTTTATTTCACTCTATTGCTCGAATACTCTGCTTGCAAACCACGATATTATTTCTCATGTTCAACTTTAGTAGTAATGGCACCAGGATATGCTTCCAGTAAAATAAACTAAGTAACTAATTTTGATTTCATTAAAGGTTCTGAAACATCTACTTCCATTTTTAATTCTACGATAGGCGATGCTAACTTCCAAATTCCATGTCGTACTGTTGGTTTACAATTCCACGGTGTCATAACTTTAGGAGAAGGATACCAAGACTATTGGATATCTCTATAGATAATAACAATGTGTAATACACTTGTGCAAGAAATTGAGATTTGACGAAGTTGTTCTATTTCCAACTAAAGTGACAACTCCCTTCCCGGTTGTTATTTTCTAGAAATTTTGTCCTGTTAAAGTAAATATTTCTGCATATGATAATAAATAGCATGTGAATAGACTCTCTCTATTACGAGGAAAACGAATTTTCAATGAGTTTCCTCGGGCCTTTGCAACAAAAGGAATAATTGATGTATCGATGACAACCAAACCTAGTGGGGTACGTGGTCCAAGTGCCTATTAAATTATTTCCCCACATGTTCATTTTAAGCGTCCAATCTCAAGAAATATAGAACATGCACTAAGTAACTTCTAGAATTTGAAAACCCATGTTTAATACCACAAAAAAGAAAACCATACTGCATATTATAGCCAATGCTCTTCATTTGTCTATTTATAAACTTGGTCCCAATAAATGCCCTAACTTATTCATCCTTTAGGAAAATCCTTGGAGACACCGATTGCATGTAAATATACACAATCAACACTTTTAACTTCATTTAATTTCTGCAAAATTTCTCCTTTAAGGAAGAAAATCTCTGCCTGGTATCGATCTACAAATGATCTCAAATCAATACTATTAAACAAATAAATCCCATTTGTTACTTCATGCCTCATTTCTAAGGAAACGTTTTCTTGCTCTCTTATTTTCATGAATGTCCCTTGAACTTGCATTTCTGAATAGCCATCCTTTTTGTTTAGCAAAGTTAGGCATACATCATAATTCCCTTGCTTGCGGGCACCATGAGCAAGCTTTTGAACATTACATGCCTTGCTACGATATGCAAGTTGATGAAGTCGAGAGTTTTTATTTGAAAAATGTTTAAATGCATAGTAGATATGTATTTCACAACTTCACTGCACTCATATGGGCTTTGTAGAGTCTTCATCAATTTAATATTTTTTTAGCATTAATGCAACAAAATCCATATTTTACACCATTCAAAATATCTCACAAGGGTTCAACATTACTTATTCCATTCATATATGTTGTGCTCACAGTTTCATTCTGAATATAATTATTAGCCATATTCTTTCTCCTGCGTTCATTCATCCTTAGTTTCAGTCTCATAGAGTTGGCCTCCATTTGTTGGTTTTTTTTTAGCTGGAAAAAATAAGCTAAAATAAGTGATTTAAGATTCTATCATAGACACCAATATCATCGAAAAAAACATGATTTTAGAGTGCGTGTGAGCTAATTTGAGGTAAAGTTAATCAGAGTGTTCATAGCGAAGAAGGTCAAAGGGAGATGGTATTATATCTATATCATGGAGCAGACAATTCAATTGAATACATGTTTATGTGGTATTGAATGGATTGGCAGCGAGATTGGTTGGGAGGTCTCATCGATTCGTGGAGAGCCTGATGAACAATAATTTGCTGTAGTACAAGTTGTTGAATGTGGACTTCCCATGACTTGTCATGGATGGCTGGGATAGCTTGAGGATTTATTTGGCATGGATGATATTAGGATGCTCAATATTTATTCATGTAATGGACTACAAATCGACATGCTAGATCCTTCATTAGATCGTGATGTTGCATATACGAGATTAGAGGGCTGTTCACGAGTGATACTTGATTTAGCAAGATGCGTGCTTAGAAGACTGGGCCAATGGATATAATGAAGACTCATAGTGAGACTAGCCTCATATGTAGCAGCTTTATGGAGGTCTCAGATATTCAGGTTCAAATTAAATGAGGTAGAGGCACTACCAATATTCTAGGGTTCATTCTACAGAGTATTCTACAATTATGGACACCATATGGGTTGGTGTCTTCAGTGATGATGGTAAAATCCTAGTGTTGGAAGTACCTCCCTTGCTATTAGGGAGTGTTGAGATTTTTAGCTTGAGAGGTACTCGAAACCCTATGTTTGAGGGTTTTGGAGACCTTGGCACACAAGTATAGCTTGGGGTTTTTGAAACCGAAGATTTAGGCTTTGTACACATCGATGCTGGGGCCAAAACAATGTAGATAATTTCACATGTGATGGATGGATATGATATTGGACATCAAGAAGAACCATACACATCGAATATCATTGAAATTTGAGTTGTATTTGAAGAAAAATTAATTTTTGAAGTTTATGTCTGGGATTGTGGCACAAATTTAAGGTCGACTTAGTCCTTGAGTGACCTTATGTAAATTTGAAATACCTCTTGGATGAATTTTGTGGATCCCTTGTATTGTCTACAAATAGAAGGTGATGGAGACTCATTTAGGTATCCAAGTGTTCAAAAAAAGTGATTAATTAAACCTCTTTGATATCTCTAATTGGGATGTAAGCTATGAAATATTCCAATGAAGGAAAGGAGGGATAGTTTGGGAATCATGATGGTTTTGGATGCAAAATGACCATTCAAAAGGGTTGAGTAGGAGATCCAATGTTTTGGGTTGTTTTTGAGAGGTTTTATGGAATAGATGTCCTTGTTTTTACAATATACAACTCTTTGGTGGATGCAATGAGGACTTGAGTTCTATTAGTGCCTATTTGAAGGGGCCATGAGGGATAGAAGGGAGTGTAGACTATTCCTAAGGGATTCGATCCAAGATTCGATGCACTCAATACCCACCAGTCATTGATGAGAGTCCCTTAATTGTATCCTTGTCATTGCCAGCTCCTGTCCTCACAGTTAGAATTGGTTCTCTGCTTGGATATTATAGCTTCATGAGCTTTGGTTGTGGTAATTCCTGAGATGTGGCCTGCTTTGGGATTGTTATGGAGATCCCCGACTACTATAAGGAGGTTGCAATGGAGGGGAAATGATGATATTTTGGGTCTGGGGTCCCAAATCTTATGCCAAAAGAAAAAGCGTACTTGCGAAGGCGAAAATTGGTAATGAGTTAGTGGAGGACACTAAAAAGGAGGCTCATAGTTGTTAGGATAATTTATGGGAAGTGGTTAAGGACTTCTATTCAATGATAACATTCCCTAACCAAGTTGAAATCTACAACAATAGGAAAAAACCCAAAGGTGAAGCATGAAGGTATGTTCATGAGGTTGTATGTTGAATTATTTTTAGGTGTTGGGTCTAGTTTTAGACTATATTGGATTGGTTCTTTTTCAAGTCTGTTAGCATGTAAGAGGAATGGTATTCCTAGTAGTTGGATGGCCTTACCAGGAGTAGATGGTACAACAAAGATGCTCACTCATGGTGTCAAGGCGGGTAGCGTGAGAGTGGACCAAGTGTGGAAAGTGGAATTTGGGGAATTTTTAGGTTTAAAATGGAACTCCTAAGAAAATGATAAAATAATACTGGAAATAATAAAATAATAATAGATTAGATCATCAAATTTTAGAGGGAAAATAGAAAAAACTATTTTTTTCAACTCGTATTTTCAACTTATCTCCCTATGGGTTTACTCAAATTTCGAGTGGAAAGACTCATTGGATGCATAAATTTATTCCTAATCCAATTAGTACACATTTTACATACTTTTTATTGACCCTCATACACAAAAAATGATAAATACATGAAAAATGTGATTGCAATCATGTTTTTTCATATATTTCTCATTTGTCATGTAGCAGGGTCAGACAAACTTACGCAACATGGGTACTCCTTGGGTGAGAATTAAATTATGCATCCAAAAAGTACTCCCTCTCTAAATTTTAGTAAAACCTTAGGGAGATAATTTGAAAATACGAGTCGAAAAAGTAGTCTTATTGTTTTATTACGTTTTAATATTTTTACTTTCTTACTCCAAAAAAGGTGAAACATCTCCCATGTTTGACATCATCATCTTTAATCCTATTGATTTTTATAAATTTTATTTTGGTTGTAGATTTTTTTTAGGAGGCCCATTTTAGACCTCAAAATTCCCCTAATTATTGAGAATTTATTTTCTGTTGGAGGGCATCATGATAGTGCCCAAGTTGGAGCCCGGGGTGCACCATATTGATGGACTTAGGTGGTTTCTAGAGTGGAAGTTGAAGATATCAAGGGTTTTATAATCCAAGAGAAGCTTGAGTAGCCCTATACTTGTGTATGGAGGGGGACATCTACATAAAAAGAGAGGCAGTACTCCTAGCATGTGTTTATTGTGGGAGGTGAACATCTTGCAATGATAGGTGTAAGCCTACCATGCCCTATGTTACTCTTCATTAGAGAAATGAAAGGATACTATAGTGGAAAAAAGTCCCTTAGTATCAGAGGATAAATAGTGGAAAGTAGGGAGTTGTTCACAAAGTGAGTTGCGAATAACTCAACAAGAGTAACGATGTGTTTATGAGTTGATGGATGAAAAATCAATGTGAGAGTAGATTGGGTAGCTGAGATTCAGTTTCTAGATGGAATTGGAGAATTGATAGTGGAATGTGTTGCAGATCATGAGTTTAAGGATCGGGAATGTAAAAGGTACGACCGAGAGGAGTTGAGAGACCATGGTACATTAGCCAGATGGGAAGAGTAACTTGTTGATGGTAGATTGGTTGTCGGTGGTTTGACACGAAGCCCTAGTTTTTGTATTATTTTACTTGTGGATATTTCAGGGACATTAGCCTCGGTATGAGAGACCTAGACTATTTTATTATTAATTTGGATTAATATAATGAATATTGAGTTATTGCACATATTTTTGTAAAAAATTATGTATATTTTGTGCACTAGTAGATTTATTATTGTTTATATTTTTCTATGAAAAGTAGCTTCATTATGCCACTCTTGGTTTGGTAGCGTTAGTGATATAATATTCTACCCTAGACATCAATATCGTGGAAATATAACACAAGGATTATTAGATATACTTAGTCGAGTGGGGTTGGTTTGATTTTGAATTGGCTGAGTAATTCTCCTACAATTTCATCTGAATCTGGTGGTGTTCCATTTAGTATAAGTGGAGTTACATGTGCAACCTAGAATATTAAGAAAAACGTTGTAGCAAGACAATAGGCTCAAGAGTAAAGGTATCCATTTTGTAATTAAGTTACATGACAAAAAGTGTTATGGGGGGAGAAGAGGATGCTCTTTTTACAAGTAGATTTTTACATACTCAATTCAAGAGCACTTACTACTAAGTTAAGGGTCATTTTTTATATTTTTGGACTTTGACCATGCGCAACAATTAGACGATACAAATGAAAAGAGATGGAAAGAGAGGAAATTAATGGCTTGGGGAAGGGGCACTAACAACTGGGAAATAAAAAATATGAGTCCTCTTCCATTCTTGATGAAACCATCCAAAAAATTTGGAAGTTGTAGTCTAATCAACCAACAAGAAAGAGGGAAATTTCTCCAATGGACAATATATTTTCAAGAAGAGAGGCATGATGGTCTTGATATTAACATTTTTTTTCCTTTTTCTATCTCAAATTCATTTAATTTAATGTTTCATGGTCTCCTTTATTTATTGAAATGTGTCAATATTTATTTGAAAGGGGCCCAATTTGGTAAGTGTCTCCTAACTCAGGGAGGATTCAAACCAAATTGTTGGTTAGAGCACAGAAGCAGCTGGATAAAATGTTAGAACCTATTAAATAATTATGGTCCTTATTTGGTGTTAGTATTTCTTTTCATCAATGGATGTATGTAAAACACCATCCACTCATTCCTTTCATGATGTGTTCAATGAATGGGCTAGTTGTTTTGAAAGATATGGATATTCATGGAAGATAAAAGGATGAATAATATATGGGTGAGTTGTTCGTTAAAATTTATTTAAGATGTAGGTGTTTATACTTGTGAAAATTACTACAAGTCATGCACCCGTTTACAAGGTTGTTGGCATGTTTTGTTGGGAAAAATACTGAGAGGGGGGGGGGGGTGAATCAGTATTTAGGGCATACTCAAAGACTTTTTACTTTTTCTTACTTCAAAAAACATACACTACTTTCCTGTAGCCAACTCGCGTATACACGCGATTATACTTAATAAAACATGCATATCTCCAGCAATCTTATTATGCAGATAATTATTCACTTATATCATTCCATCATTCATTCATTAGATGTTCAATAAATAGTAGGCATGAGAAGTAATAACAGAATCAACCATCACACATAAGCAACACACATGAACACTAGGATTTTAGGTGGAAACCCAAGTCGGGAGAAAACCACCGCTGCCATTGTATCAGCCTTCAATATTTTATTATAGAGAAAACATCTTACAACCATGTACTGGCGCAGACTCATACCAGCACGTAGGCACCCACCTGCAGAAGGCTACAACCTTCTCTCATTTAGCAACCTCTCCTGGAAGGGAGCTACAACCCCCTGCTCTCGTTTACCAGCCTCTCCTGGAAGGGACCTACGACCCCCTACTCTCGTTTACCAGCCTCTCCTGCAAGGGAGCTATGACCCCCTGACTGAAGGCTACAACCCTCAGCACCACCATGGACCACGTTTCATCAATTTTCATACTGGATCCAATAGCTTCAATAGATCACAACTTGCAGGCCACTTTTCATCATTTTTTCAGACTGGACCCACTCAACACATTTAAGCTCAATCATACATCAAACTGAAACTTATACCCTTATCAATTCATTCAATGAATCATTAACCAATCAATCAACAACTTGATCTTTTCTCAACATAGTCAGCAGCATAATCAATATACAGAAAACCCAGATCTGTATGAATACATCATAGACAGATAGCAGTAATACAGCAGAACATATCAGACATTTCATACCACATAGTTCAGCAAACCCTAATTTTCATACGCGCTTTCCTTTCACTGAACCTATGTATATACGTGCTTTCACAGAAACGAACCTGTGTATACATCTGTACTAATTTCACATTTAATACGCGCTTTTGCTGAAGACATCCCGCGTATACACACATCTTTGTAGAAGATAACCCGCGTATAGATCTGTAACTCTTTCAGGACTTGTGAAGCTCTTCAGATTAGATGAATAGCTTAAAATTCATTCTTCATTTCAGTAAATATTCGCCAGATAGTAGATCTAAACATTTCATAAACAGATCTAGACAATACATGATTATTTCAGATCTAGAGATCCTTCTTCATCATTTTCTTCATAGGTGCATCATAGAATCAGATCTATCATCAAACTGTTACCCTTTCCATTCAAACATACTTCAGAGTGAAGTATTCATTCAAACTCAGACTCATGCACTCACTCTGCACAATGATTTTCTTCTCCTTATATAGATTTAGCCTTTGTCAATACCATGAGCCAAAACCACATCACTTCCGATGGTATTCCGATGGTATTCCGATGGTAGTAACCCCTGGTTTTACACAATTAGAGCGCAATTAGGCATACGCGACTTAGCACGTTCTTTTCCACGTACATACGCTACTTCGACTAAACAAACCCGTGTATGCTTTGTGATACACAGTTTACATCGTTGTTCTGTCCCTTACTGATATTTCTTTCTCTGGTACTTCTAGGCTACTTATAGAACATTAGATTTACATCATTAATAAACTCATCAAGCATCAAGAACAACTTCATTAAGTAGGTTTCCATCATTTTCATCAAGTGGGTTGCCATCAAGGACAACACTCTGCATCATATTGCCAACAATCTCCCCCTTTGGACTTGATGGCAACCACGATGGTGTTTGATCACAACAGATAGATACATTAAGCATAATGATATTCTCCTCCTATTCAAACACCATGTCACTCTCCCCCTTTGACATCAAGGGCAAAGGGTGGATCAAAACCAACACAAGGTTTTTCCCTTCATGTAACATTGTAGAACTCATGTATACTAAAGTTACCATGCTCCCCCTGAGTTCACGCTGAATGGTCAAACATATTTTCAATGAAGTACATGACTCTATGACCTTCCTATCACGAAGGACTCATACTTACATCATATATCCAACCAAGTGGATTTACATAAGAGACTCAAGTACCCAAGCAAGTGGGTTTACACATTTTGACTCAACTTCCCAACCAAGTGGGTTTACAAAATGAACAGGTCCTTACATGACTGAATATTACAATTTTACATCATACATCTCATCATGAACTTTTCATCAAATTACAAATATGACCTTTTATGACCACTACCAAGAAGACCTCAAAAGAGATCAGGTTTCAGAACTATCATAATGCCAACAATGCATTATACTCAGCAAGTCTAGTGCTCCCCCTGAAAAATGTACATCCAAGCATCCTTTCCATATGACCAAGGCTCCTCCTTAGCTTATGCAACCTGAATAATTTCAATAGCAAGTCATCAACAACAATCTCTGCATGATCTGTCCGTATCTATGAATCATAAGACTTCCATCTCATTCATGCGTGAAAGCAAGGGATACTCTGCAGCAAAAAGAAAACAGGGCTCATCCATAAACTCATCATAATAAATCATGTATCATGTCATCATCATTTAGAACTGAGACATAAGTAGATACAGTGCCAATAATACAATCATTAATAGTCAGACTGATGCTCCCCCTGAACCTGTGCTCCTGATCTTCAACTGTCATACACATTTTCTTGTCATAAGTGCATACGCAACTGTCTCCACTGTAACTCACATGTATATGTAACTTTAGTTCATCAAACCCGTGTATGTAAAGTGAAACACTAAAAATTTCACATTCCTTCATCTCCCCCTGAATTTGTACCACCTGTACCTATTTTCTTCACATCAGATGCTCAGTCAGAAATAAACATAACCAGAATAATCAAACCAACCATGAGAATCATCATACATTTCTCCCCTTGTGATGATACATTACTAATCTCTATAATGTATCTCACATCATTCCTGCAGTCATTATGAGAAGTAAGATTTAGAAGCAGATGACTGCAGTAGGGTCAATATTCCCTACGTTTCTGACCGGTCTTCCATCTTTTTCTAGCTTTGCTTGAAATTTCTTATTGTGTGCTGGAAGTTCTCCAATTTCTCAGATCTATTCATCCTGCATTCTTTTTCTACATGTCCATACTTGTTACAAGTATAGCATCTTATGTGACCAAAAAAGTAAGCATAAGGATTATAATATTTTTTTCTATTCTTCCTTCTGTTGTAATCAGCTGCTTGATGACCATACGTGCTGCATGAAAAACAATATCCCTTGAAGAAACTAGAGTACCTTTCTGTGTAGAATCTGTTTGTTTGTGATTGAAACAATCTTCTTCTGCAATTGGCTAAAACATGCCCATAATTATGACATTTAAAGCATTCAATATTATTGAATGATTTCCTTTGAGTGTTCATGATTTTCGGTTGACTTCTTGTTTCTTTCAACTTTTCAGGTTTTTCATTGACATCCTTTGAATATTTATCACTTCCTTGTGAACTAGATTCTCCTTTAACAGTTTCATGAAAACCAAGACCAAGTTTAATAGCAGGAGATCTTTGATTACCAAGAATATTGTCCAGAATCTTAGTACTATCTTGAAACCTCAAGAGTTTATCCTTTTCTTCTAATTTACCTTTGAGAATGTTTACCTCGACCTCCAATTTTTGGCATTGCTTCATCATGCTTTCTTCAACCCTTTTTCCTTCTTCTACTTGATCATTCAATTTTAAAATTTCTTCCTTCAACCAATTTTCTTGTTCTTCACATGTTTGTAACAGCTCTCCATTCTTCTTATTTGATTTTTCCAGATCCTTTTCGAGAGAGATGATTTCTTCTTCAGGTCCTTCTTTTTCAAATGATAGGGGTTCTTCATTCTTCTTATTTGATTTTTCCAGATCTTCTTTGAGTGAGATGATTTCTGCTTCAAGTCTTTCACTTTGATTGGTTGCATTAACATACAACTTTTGATACTTGTCTATCTATCCATTCAGTATTTCTTTCTGTTCATTCATTCTAGAGATCATATCTTTGTAGATAGATTCTCTCTTATGAAATTTATTCCAATCATTGCTTTCATCCTTGATCTTGAGATTTGCTTCTAGACTTATACTGTTACTTTCACTATCTTCACCATTGCATGCACAAGAAGATGATTCACAAGAACAACAATCAATACATGTTTCCTCTTCTTCATTTTCTGTTGTGCATGTTTTTTGAGGTATGTTCTTTCTTTGAGTAGCCTTCTTCTTTTGCTTCTTTGCCATGAGCACTTGCAGAACTTCGTCAGAATCTTCTTCATCCTCATTTGACATTTCATCATTATTTGCATAATAAATCTTTCTCTTTTCAAATTGTTTCCCTTTATCATGATTTTCTTCATAAGGACATTTAGCAGCATAATGACCAACTCTTCCACAAGAAAAACACTTGAAGGGAAGCTTACCTTTGAATCTTCCGGTTCCTAGTTGGAGTCTTCTCACAAAATTTGCTTCTTCTTCTTCTGATATATAATTTGATTCCTTGACATCTTCCTTTTCTTTTTCTTTTGCACATGCCTTAAAAGCAGCTTCTTTGATTTGAGAGGGACCTCCTTGTCTCACTTCATAAGCAGTCAGGATACCATGTAATTGAACAATAGTGAGAGTTTGCAGATCTTTCCTTTCTTCAATAGCCGATACTTTAGATTCAAATCTTGAAGTCAAAGATCTTAAGATTTTTTCCACCAGAGTAGTATCGGTTATGGTTTCACCCAAACTTCTCATACGATTTACAATATCACCTAGACGCAAAAGGAAACCGACAATACTGTCATCACTATGCATCCTTAAATTTTCATATTCAATTATGAGAGTTTGGAGTTTTGCACTTTTCACCTTTGTATCTCCTTCATAGCTCAGAATGATTTTGTCCCATATTTATTTTGCAGAATTTAGCTGCATCACTTTAGCAAATTCTAGTTCAGACATGCTTCCTAATAAGACATTGATGGCTTTGGCATTGATTTCATATTTCTTCCTTTCGGCTGCATCAGTAGGAATACTTGCCGGATACTGATAACCTCCTTCCACGATTGCCCATACTTCTGCACCAAGACTTTGCAGATATGCTTTTGTTCGTATCTTCCAGAATAATAGATTATTTTCATTGAATAGAGGTGGCCTTATAGACATTAACCCTTCATGACTTCCCATTTCGACGGATCTCCTTCAAGCGATCAAGCTTCTGCAGAAGGACCTGCTCTGATACCAATTGTTGGGAAAAATACTGAGAGGGGGGGGTGAATCAGTATTTAGGGCATACTCAAATTTTTTTTACTTTTTCTTACTTCAAAACACATACACGACTTTCCTGTATCCAGCTCGCGTATAGACGCGGCTATACTTAATAAAGCATGCGTATGTCCAGCAATATTATCATGCAGATAATTATTCACTTATATCATTCCATCATTCATTCATTAGATGTTCAATAAACATTAAGCATGAGCAGTAATAAAAAAATAAACCATCACACATAAGCAACACACATGAACACCAGGATTTTACGTGGAAACCCAATTTGGGAGAAAACCACCGCTGCCGTTGTCTCAGCCTTCAATATTTTATTATAGAGAAAACATCTTACAACCATGTACTGGCGCAGACTCATACCAGCACGCAGGCACCCACCTGCAGAAGGCTACAACCTTCTCTCATTTACCAGCCTCTCCTGGAAGGGAGCTACAACCCCCTGGTCTCGTTTACCAGCCTCTCCTGGAAGGGAGCTACGACCCCCTGCTCTCATTTACCAGCCTCTCCTAGAAGGGAGCTACGACCCCCTGACTGAAGGCTACAACCCTCATCACCACCATGGACCACGTTTCATCAATTTTCATACTGGATCCAATAGCTTCAATATGGACCCACTCCACACATTTAAGCTCAATCATGCATCAAACTGAAACTTATACCCTTATCAATCCATTCAATGAATCATTAACCAATCAATCAACAACTTGATCTTTTCTCAACATTGTCAGCAGCATAATCAATATACAAAAAACCCAGATCTGTATGAATACATCATAGATAGATAGAAGTAATACAACAGAACAGATCAGACATTTCATACCACATACTTCAGCAAACCGTGCTTTTCATACGCACTTTCCTTTCACTGAACCTGCATAAATATGCGCTTTCACAGAAATGAACCTGTGTATACATCTGTACTAATTTCACATTTAATACGTGCTTTTACTGAAGACATCCCGCGTATACACGCGCCTTTGCAGAAGATAACCCGCGTATAGATCTGTAACTCTTTAAGGACTTGTGCAGCTCTTCATATTAGATGAATAGCTCAGACTTCATTCTTCATTTCAGCAAATATTTGCCAGATAGTAGATCTAAACATTTCATAAATAGATCTAGACAATACATGATTATTTCAGATCTGGAGATCCTTCTTCATCATTTTCTTCATAGGTGCATCATAGAATCAGATCTATCATCAAACTGTTACCCTTTCCATTCAGACATACTTCAGAGTGAAGTATTCATTCAAACTCAGACTCATGCACTCACTTTGCACAATAATTTTCTTCTGGTTATATAGATTTAGCCTTTATCAATACCGTGAGCCAAAACCACATCACTTCCGATGGTATTCCTGGACGGGATCAAATAGTCAATCCAGCGCTCAATACAATGGGTCAATACCATGGTAGTAACCCCTGGTTTTACACAATTAGAGTGCAATTAGGAATACGCAACTTAGCACGTACTTTTCCGCGTACATACTCTACTTCGACTAAACAAACCCGCGTATGCTTTGTGATACACACTTTACATCATTGTTCTGTCCCTTACTGATATTTCTTTCTCTGGTACTTCTAGGCTACTTGTAGAACATCAGATTTACATCATTAAGTAGGTTGCCATCATTTTCATCAAGTGGGTTGCCGTAAAGGACAAAACTCTGTATCATATTGCCAACATGTTTGTGGAAAATGAATATCCATGGATATCTATGTGAATAATCCACAATTGCAGTAACTAGAAACTATTATTTTAACTGATGCAGTTTATTTGTCTTTGGTTAATTAATTGAATGAAAAATAATGAATAACTCACTAAAAAAATCTTTACAATAAACTAAATGTGTCACAAAAAAATTAAAATATAACTGAGAGATTCATGTACACAATTGACATATTTATTTCGGACTAATGTCCCCATAGAAACCAGAAGGGAAAGCTAGTGTAGCATATGAGGTTTTATTTTATTATGCATTAAAACATATAATTACAGATGTTGGCCTCCATGGCTCAGCTCCAAAAAATTATATCTCAATAGGGAGAATTATTTTTCCTTCTACCCAACTCAATCTGGCCCTCACTCGGAAACATACACTCCGTGGAAAATTTTCTTGTCCAGTCTAGAAGTATGTACTACTTCCTCTAAATAAATCAATATACCTTGGAAACCTCTCTAGAGGAGTTTTGTTTCCTATATCTTCTTCCAAAAACAATTCACTATGACACGAATTCCAAGCTGAATGTTGGGAAAAACATCCTAGTGAGTGTTCATTTGGTTTATTATGTCTAAAGGAAATTTCAAAATGAATTGGAAAAGGCTTTCAAAAGGAAAATAGCCATTATTGACATTTATTATGAAATAAAGGAAAATATGAGAGAAGGAAGGTGAAACGTCACAAGTTACATGTGAGGGGGAAATTAAAGGAAAAATAAAGAAAACTGAAGAAAATATAGGCCTCATTAATAAAAAGGCTTTCGAGGATTGGTTAACAGCTTTTGTTAATTTAACCTTTTGTTAGTTCATGTTTGCATCTCTATTTATTATCTGTGTGTGTGTGTGTGTGTGTGTGTTTCTCTCTCTCTCTCTCTCTCTCTCTCACTTAGAGCATTCTTGGAGCACTTTAGCACTAGAGATAGGAAGAAAAAGGAATGAAAAGGGAAGCAAAGATCAAGCATGGAATAGTGGGATCAAGCAGTTATAGTTGGATTAATTGAAGGTATCGAGTTTCATGTATGATTTACTTAGTAGTTTTGGCATGCATGGTATATGCATGTGTTTATTTGGTTCTGTTGTTGTTAATGACATGGGTTTTTCTATGTGTGACATTGGTTTCAACCTTTCCTTGCCATTTTTTGATAGCCATGGTGTGATGAGGTTATTTCATTTGGTTGAGTTGGATTTTTCTATGGTTTTCAAACTGTTTGAGGTGGTCTGAGGAAAATTCAAAAAGGCCTAAGAAACCCTTGATTGATAATGACAGGATACATGGTAAAGCCTGAGGCTAGATATGGGAAACTTCCTCAAGGTATTCATGAAGAAATCCAAAGGAACACATTCCTTTTTAGGTCCTAATGACCCCTTGATCATTAATGGTGATATTGCGATAAATCCTAGTAGTTTATATTTATTGTTTGGGATAGGAATCCCTTGACTGATAATTGTGGGATACATGGTAAATCCCAAGAAATCCCTAGTTGTTTTGTTCTGAGTCTTACACTCTTGTTTGGAATATAACACGACGGTGATCGGTTGAAATAAATATGTGGTTCAGCCCAATCTATGGTTAGGTGGTACGTGGAAGTTCCTGACTTGATTGGCTTTTCCATATGTAATCAGATTTATTTTCCTCTTTTATTTCATGAGTATGTATACTTGTTATTATGTGGCTTTGATGGTTTCTCTATCATTGATATTACTCTGGTTAGAAGAATGGTTTTTATGAAAAACTTTATTTATGTATCTCATCATGTTTTGATTACTAAAGGGATGGTTAATGGATTTATGACCTAATATATGATAATGTAGCTATAGTGGGAGGTGTTATCACTCCCCCCATTTCACAAGGCTGAGAATGGAACTGAAGGACGTAACCATAAACGAAGCTTTACGTCAGGTAGATAGCCCTACCAAAAATAGAGAGGGCTCTCTCAATGTCACTTTATAGCCAATAAGATGACTAGATATATAATGATATTAGGCTAGTTATGATGCTAATTATTAGGGATTTTTTTTGTTTGATGTTTTTGCTCAATAAGAATGACTATTAAGGAACTAGGATTAGGTTTTAGGTTAGATTTCAAAGGTTAGATTGCAGAGGAAAGGATGAGGCCATGTATGTACGCTTAAGACCATGATTAATTTTTCATTATGTATAGGGTGAAGAGGGAGAGAGTCAGAATCAACATTAAAATGAATTCATTCATCGGAAGAACATAGACATAATCATGTAAATCTTATTAAAAAAGAGTATGGAAAGCATCATTTATGTCTATATATTGATTATATTAACATACATAATCTTACATGTGAAAGAAGGATAGCATAAAATTAAACTTGATAAGATTACAGAGAATAAAATACTCAAAGGCATACTACTAGAGTCTCAAAACTATGTCTGCAACACTATCTTTGATTTCATTCAAAAAAACTTATACAATAGCTCCACTAGAAATAAAAACTATCCAACCTCTAAAACGCTTGAGTTTGGAGTAAATATAGAAAATAGAGAATATTCCACCTCATTAGGTCTAAATATGATTGTAAACACTTCATAAATGAACCCTATGAGTAATTTCCTAGTTTATAGGGAAGTTAGAAGCAATCCCCCCAAATATAGCTAATAACTAGGAGTCTTTGTCTCCTAGATTAATTACATCATTCCTCCACAAGGAGAAGCGAAAATTAACCCTCCTACCAAAAAGAGACCTCATGGGATAGCTACACTTTCAAATTTTTTTTTATATAACTTGACAGTTGACCAAAGGAATCCAATGACAAAAGCGCCGCGCCTCCCAGCAGAAGTGTCGTACCTTGCAGCAGAACCGTCGCGCCACTTTCGTGCTCATTTTGAATAAATTTTAGGCACCTAATTGAAAATATGAGAGTTCAGA
This sequence comes from Pinus albicaulis, assembly GCA_034641835.2. Lineage (NCBI taxonomy): Eukaryota > Viridiplantae > Streptophyta > Pinopsida > Pinales > Pinaceae > Pinus > Pinus albicaulis. The sequence goes on along the minus strand of CM076580.1, from coordinate 1,272,547,261 downwards.
TAGGTATCCTTATGTGTATTCTTTCCATTTCACCCTAAAAACTGAGAAAATTCCCCCTTGAAGGCCTTCAAAAACTAATTCTCCCAACCTCACTCTAGAAGCACTGCACAAAGGAAAAATAGGTGAAAGAAGCATGAAAAATTTGGTTCTTTTTTAATTTTTATTCAGAATGGGAGGGTAAAATGCAAACCTGAGTTCATATCTATGATTTAGGAGTGAAAATAAATCCAACCATGCAAAAATTTCTCCATTTAGATTCTCTAAGAAAAAGCTTCGCGTCATTGCGCGATGCTTCTGTAATGACCATTTTTCCAGAATTTCCAAAAACATTTATGCAAAAATAAGGCATAAATATGGATCAATATCTCTCTAACCATAATTTTTTTCGAAAAATGGAGATAGGTTGCTGGTTGTTGGCATGTTAAAAACAACAACGTCCTCCAGGTTTTCAAAATACTCTTCCTTTCGCTCAAAATCCAAGTTTGCAATTAATCACTAAAAATTTGCAAAAGCATAGTGCACTATGAGAAGAAGCATCACACCTAATTTGAGAGGGAATTTTAAGCCTTCTCAGAGGATATTTTGGCTGAAATTTGTATGGTTGGAAATATTAGAATGTCTGCTACAAAATGGACTCATCAAGCACTGACAACCCCTGCTCCAAACTCTTGAAAAATTGACTTGAAGATAATCTCTTAAAAAGTGTAGAAAATGACCTTGAACAGCTATATTTTTGGCATTTCTCTCAAAAAATAACACTTCTGCATAAAATTAAGGAGTTTTTTTTTTTTTTTCTAATTATTGACAAAAACCTCTTTCACATTTTTAAAATTCATCTCCATTACTTTAGAATCTGACTTTGAAGCAAAAATGTCCCTATGTGCAATGTAAACCCTAGCGAACGATCACGAAGATCTTAAAATAATGCCATGGGTGTGAGTTGGCTCAAACCTGGATTTATTTCCTCCCTTACGAATCTTATTTTTTCCCTCCATAGTTTTTGTCAATAGGATAAAACCCTAGCTAGATGAAATGGGTAGGGGTAGTGTAGAATTAGCAAAATAAGGGATAATGGTAGGGTGGAGTTAGGAGAAAAAATGGGGTGGAAAGAAGCTGGGGAAAAATGTCTAAAAAACTAGAGAGGTAAGGTGATGAGTTTTAAATAATCTGAAAGTGAAATTTCTGGAAATGGATGAGAGGAAGGTCCCCAAAAGATCAAAACACATATATTTTCTAGTTTTTCTGCAAGAACGTAGTGAAAATTAGGGTTTTGATGAAATTCATGGGGATGAATGTTGTGAGTGATAGGGAGTGTTAAGGTATGATGCATGGATGTTGTATGAAGGTTTTTTATGGTTATATTATGATTTTATTATCTTAAACAAGTAAAATATGAAAACCACGAAAAACGTAGTGGAGATAACCTAATGAAGGAAACCACTCATTTGCTGATGAATTCTGACTTGAGAGAGGTAGGAATGGTTTCCAATTATTGTTTAGGTGGTGTACAAAACCTTTTGTAGTGGTTTTGGATCTTGGATGACTAATTTGGATCTCAAACACCAAAATCGTAGCCTGTGCCGGAAACGTAGCACAACACCTACGTAGCAGACCAAAAACGGAGCCCAACACTTCCAGAAGCATAGCAGGAGAAAATTAGCACAATATTCTTGTTTTTTCTTGAACCCTTGGCATATGTGGAGTATTATCGTGAGAATATAGTAGCTATATCGACCATCAAAAGATAAAATGAGTTGAAGAAGTTTCTCTTTCCCCTTTTATAACACCATAAATCAATTATTGTATTCTAGTGGAAACACAAAATTTTTGAACAAATTTCTATTTTTTGAAACTCTTTAGTGAAGAAGCACAATTTACTTGATGAAAGAAAAGTTTCCCTCACTTATTTCCCTATCTTTTCTACATCCCTATGCAAATGGCTTGTATGGTGAAAATGAAATTCTATTTTCCTTCTTTCATGACAAAAATTGACTCTTATGGTGGTGAAACAAATGAGACCTAGACTCTGACCTAGATGAAGGTGTGGCGAATTAATTATTAAATGATGATGACCATGAATGGAGTGAAGTGAGCAACATTTTATACCTAGAGATATTCATTGAACAAAATTTAATTTGAAACTTGACTTGAAACATGAAATTTTGGCCCAGGAACATTACTAACTAAACCTGAAAGAGTACACATGAGCATTGAACATTTAGACACTACAATTGGTTTTAGCTAGGGATAGAAGCTCCTTCATGAGGTTTCAAGAACACCATATAATAGGTAGCCTCCTCCATTTGGCAATATATTCACTCAAACTACAATTCTCAAACTGAGTCAAATCAAACTGAAAGTTGAACTGTACATCATCAATTGCAAAATATACTCGAAATTGACACTAAAAAATATGCTTAGAATGTTGATCTTATTAATCACACCTTAGCTACTCTAACTGATCCACAAATCACTTGATCAAGTGAAGTTGAAGATCCAATGTAATCAATCAATTAAACTACTACCTGAATGATGTTTGTATTCAGCTCCACTAGGCATAATGAAATATTGTGTAAATGGAAACTCAAAATTAAATATGAGCCCAAAACATGTGTTGTTTAACAAGACAAACTCCACCTTTTATAATGCTTGGAAAATACTGCCAAAGGGGTCTTGAAAATCATGAAACATTACCTCTTGTTGGTCATAAAAAATAAGGGAGAAACTTTCAGATATAATGGATAATTTTTCTTCTTCATTTGGTTGATCCTTCTTAAATAAAAATGCAACAATGTTATCTTCCATATCATCCAGATCAGACACAATATTGTATGTTCTTGCAGATCTTCAATTGAGGTATCCAAATCAGCATCAACACAAATAACTACAAGTGGTATTTCATGTATATCAGAAAGAGAATTGTCCCGGCTTTGAAAAATTCATTATACCGATCCTTTGAAAGTTTCCAAACATGTTCATCAAAATCAAGACAACAAACTTGTTGTACACTATTTTTGACCACAATGGATAAATCATGACTCTTTGGAGTTTCTATACAAGAAAACTCAAAATTCTGATATGCACATATTTCTTCCCAAATTAAAAACTTAGAAGAGGAAATGGATGAAGGGTAGATGGACATAACATGTTCATATGTATCTTGATCGCGTGAATATTGGCAAGACTATTCCAAATTATCATCAACTTCAAAAGGTGGAATATCAATGTCATCCTTTGAATAATTTTACTAAAGTTCGCTATCATCTAGGGTAGAATCCATGATCTTCTCATGGTGGTGAAAATGGTTTTCATTCAAAGCATCCAAGAGTTCATTATCCATAAAATCTTCATTTCCATAAGCACTTTCTAGCTCTTGAATACAATTCTCAAAGTGATCACAATAATCCTCAATGAAAAGAAAATAAGGATATATTTCTCTATACTTCTCAAAAAATACTGAGTGAAAATCCATGAGACAATAAATACAAGCATGGGGAAATATTTCATACCAAAATATTGATTTTTATTCTAATGTGATCATGAACAAATACATTAAAAGATCTTCATGAAAAATAATATTCAGCTTACACACATGGATATGAAATATTATTAAATGAAGTGTAGCATCATCAACCTTTCAATGTCTGAGCTTTGGAAAGCATGTTTTCCAATCTAGCTAAGGCATACGATTTGCAAAGCCTGGAACATTATCTCAATGCATAGGAGCATTCCTTCAAGACGTTGTATCCATATTGAAAACAGTGAAGTCACCAAAAGGTTCTTGAAGCTACCTGTTTTTGAGCATTGGAGTCGCCATGAAAACTATGAACTTTTCGATTCTTCGACACTACAGTCGCCAGGTGAAAGATGCACAACCTTCTTGTTCCTGACCACTGTTAACCATCAGAAATCTGAGCTAAGATTTTTTATTCTTTCCTAGGAAATATTTAACCTTCATTCCTTGACAATGACACTAAGAATGTTATCACTCCCCTAGTTTCGCAACACTGAGAATGGAACTGAAGGAGGTAACCACAAACAAACCTTTTTTTTAGGTAGCTAGCCCTACCAAAACCAGAGAGGGCTCTCTCAAGGTAAATTTACAACCAATGATATTACTGGATATATAATGATGTTAGGCTAGTTACAATGCTCAGTAGATTAGGTTTTTTGTTTGTTTGATTTTTTTGTTGGATATGAATGATATTCAAGGAACTAGGATTTAGGTTTAGGTCAGATTTCAAAGGTTACATTGTATAGGCAAGGATGAGGCTAGGTGGGTAAGCTTAAGAACATGATTAATTTATCACTTTGTATAGGGTGAATAGAGAGTGAGTCAGAATGAGCATTAAAATCAATTCATTCATCGAAAGAACAAAGATATATTTGTGTAAATCTTATTAAATCATATAATGGAAATCATGATTTCTATCTATATACTGATAAGATTAAAATACATAAGCATAAATCTAAAATAAATATAACATAACATTCAACCTGATAAATTATAGAGAAAAAAAAAATCTCAAAGGCATACCACTGGAGCCTCAACACTATGTATGCAACACTGTCTTTCATTTCATTCAAAAAAACTTGTACACTAGCTCTACTAGAAATAACAACTATCCAACCTCTAAAAGGGCTTGATTTTAAGGCACACATAGAAAATAGAGAATATTCCACCTCATTGGGTCGAAATCTGATCCAAAATTCTTCATAAATTCACCCTATGAGTCATTTCCTAGTTTCTAGGGAAGTTATAAACAATCCCCCCAAATTTAGCTAATTACTAAGAGTCTATGTCTCCTCAATTAATTACACCATTCCTCCACAAGGAGAGGCCAAAAAAAACTCTCCTACCAAAAATTAACCTCATGGGACAGATACAGTTCTAAATTTGGAGGTTTTTTTGGCTTGACAAATTTCCAAAGGAATCTAATGACAAAAGCGTCATGCCTCCCAGCAGAAGCATCAGGTCTCCTAGCAGAAGCGTCATGCCAATTTAGAGCTTATTTTGGCTGAATTTTAGGCACCTATTTGCAAATTTGAGAGTTATTCTAGGTAGCATTAATTTTCTTCTTTCCATTTCACCCGCAAAATTGAGAAAATGCCCCCTGGAAGGCCTTAAAAAATAGATACTCACAACCTCAGTCGGGAAGCATAGCGCAAATTCAAAATATGTGGCAAAAGCATGAAAAAAGTGGTGTTTTTTTCTTCTTTATTAAAAATGGTGGGGGAGGCGGGGGGGGGGGGTGACATATAAACATGAGGTCATATTTGTGACATATAAGTGAAAATAAATAAAACCATGAAAATATTTCTCCATTTATATGCTTTGAGAAAAAATGTTGCGCTGCTGCATGATGCTTTTACAATGACCATTTTTCCATAATTTCCAAAAACGTTTCTCCAAAAATAGGGCTTAAAAATGGATCCATAGCTCTCTAACCATAACATTTTTTGAAAAAATCAAAGATGTGTTTGTTCCTTGGCATGTTATGAACACAAAAATCCTCCAGTTTTCCAAAATACTTTCCCATTTGCTCTGAATCCAAGTTTGAAGTTGATCACTAAACATTTGCAGAAGCATAAAGCACTCTGAGTAGAAGCATCTTTCGTACTTTGAGAGGGATTTTGGATGCCTCCTAGGAGGATTTTTGAGCTACAAGTGGTATTCATGGAAATATTAGGATGTCTGCTACAAAATGGAGTCATCAAGCATTGCAAAATCTTGCTCCAAACCCTTGAAATATTAACTTGAAGACAACCTCTGCAATAGTGCAGAAAATGACCTGGAGAAACTATATTTTTGGAATTTATCTAAAATCATAACATAGGTGCACAAAATGAAGGATTTATTTATTTATTTGGCCTATGATTGAAAAAAACCTCTTTCACGTTTTTAAAATTCATCTCCATTACTTCAGAAACTGATTTTGAAGCAAAATTGTCCCTGTGTGTAGTGCAAACCTTAACAAACGATCACAAATATCTAAGAATGATTCCATGGGTCTGAGTTGGCTCAAAGCTGGAATGGTGGCCTCCCTTATGAATCTTCTTTTCTTCCTCCATACCTTTTTTCAACAAGATAAAACCCTATCTAGATTAAATGGGTAGGGGAATTGTAGAATTAGGAAAATAGGAGATAGTGGTAGGGTGATTTTTTTTTTTGGGGGGGGGAATGGGGTGGAAGGAATATAGGGAAAATTTCGTAAAAAATTCTAGAGGTAGGGTTATGATTTGGAAATATATTTCAAGTGAAATATCTAGAAATGGGCATGAGGAAGGTGTTGAAAAGATAAAAATAGAGATATTTTTTAGTTTTTCTACAAGAATGTGGTGAAAATTAGGGTTTTGATGCAATTGATGGAAAGGAAGGTTGTGAGTGATAGGGAGTATTAAGGTATGATCTATGGATGTTGTATCAAGTTTGTATATGGTTATGTTATGGTTTTATCAGCTGAAACAAGTAAAATATGAAAAACACCAAAAACATAGTGGAGATGACCTAATGAAGGAAACCACTCATTTGCTGATGAATTTTGACTTGAGCGAGGTAGGAATGGTGTCCAATTTCTAATTAGGAGCTGTATTAACCATTGTGTAGTTTTTTTGGAGCTTGGATGATTAATTTGGAGCTAAAACACCAAAATTGTAGCGCATGCGAGAAATGTGGCGCAACACTTGCGCAACACACCAAAAGTGTAGCGCAACACTTCCAGTAGCATAGCATGAGAACATTGGCACAAATTTCTTTTTTTTTCCTTTAAAACTTCACAAATATGGAGTATGATGGTGAGAAGAGCGGAGCTATATATACCATCAAAATATAAAATGAGTTGAAGAAGTCTCTTTTTTACGTTTTTGTAATATTCCTAATTAGCTGATAGCTAATTCAGAGTATCAAATTTTTCCAATTTTGTTTTCTTAAGTTTAGTAGGTAAATAGAAGGGTGGAGGGACCCATAAACCCAAAAATTTCAATAAAACCTCTTTTCTAGAGCTAGTGTGAACAACACAACATCTTGTGGGGCCAAGAGGCCAATAAAGCAGCACAACATGTGTGAATGCCAAGGGGCCAAGTGATAGCACAACTAATGATTGGACCGAAGGTTGTTGGGGTTTCACAAGAATAGTAAGGGGGTGAGGGAAGCCGTGGAAATCACTCTTGATTATTCTAATTTTCTGGTCTTTAGGACTTGAGAACGTTTGAGCTATTCAGCCGAGTCTGTAGTGTTGTTTAGCACATGAGTGTTTGAGAGTAGAGACGCCAACCGCATCCTCGGGGGACTTCGAGTGCTCACTTAGGAGAGAATATTTTGAGGAAAAATTATTTAGGAGTTTCACAAAGCTTCATGAGATGATTCCTACTATTCATCAAGATATGATTTTATTATCCAACATCAGGCCACTTACAACCCCTCCATAGCAGCACAATCACTCAATTACTTACGTAGTCTAGTAGCAGAGAGATCTAGGAGAGGGTAAAATTCCATACAATTCCCGCTTGTAATCTAGTGAAGGGGTCAACCCCTCAAAAGTGGAGATTTTGGGTGTAGTTTCAATCATTTTCTCTTTCATTTCAGCCCATAGCTGTGCATACCCAACAGAATTCGAAACTAGAAGAGGGCTAAGCATAGAAAGGAAAATATTGGAGTTTGAGGGAAAGCTTTCTGCTTTTTTAGAGTAGATTCTGTGGTTAAAATCCCAAATTTTTATTGGCAGCAAATATCCCATTTATGGAGTGCCTACTTAGCTAACAGCTATAAGAGCTAGGCAAAAGGGGAAGATTTTGAAAGTTGGAATTAGAGAAAACCATTTCTGGGTTTTTCTGGATTTTTCAGAAGGATTAGATTCCAAAATTTTTAGAATTTTATGAGAAGTGAACTTAGGCCAACCAATAGTTTGAAGTTTTCCATCTGTAGCATTTCCAACATGGCAGTGTAGAGGAAGAGTCTAACAACAACAAAAATAGTAGAACAGTGTTTTAGTGTGAAAACCTGAGGTTCATTTCTACCAGCTTTAGCCGGTTAGAGTACTATGTATCTTTCACACAGTTTTATTTGATTTTAACCTCCAGATTTAATAAAATGTCTCAATATTTTTTGGCTCATTTCTGGCTATAATTTTAGTCTATTACTTCTTGTATTACTGTCATTTCACCATTTGGGATATTACACTTTTATAACATCATAAATCATGTTTTGTCTTCTAGTGAAAACAAATATTTTTTGAAGAAATTTATCTTAAACACTTTAATGAAGAAACACGCTTTATTTGATGAAAGAAAAATTTCCTTCACTTATTTACCTATCTTTGCTACATCACTATGAAAATGGCTTGTATGGTGAAACTGAAATTCTATTCACCTTATTTCATGAAAAAGATTGACTCTTATGGTGGCGAAACAAATGAGACGCATGATTTAACCTAGATGAAGGTGTGGTGAATGACCTCTGAAATGATGATGACCATGAATGGAGTGAAGGGAGCAACATTTTACATGTATACATATTCAGTGAACAAAATTTTATTTTTAACTTGACTTTAAACATAAAATTTTGGCCTAGTACCACTAATAAGTAAACCTGAAAGAGTACATTTGATCAGTGAACATTTGGACACTAAGAGGAGGGAATTAGACCTTCTTAGCAATTATCAGATAAGTATGGGATCCATATGTTCATATATGAAATTATGACCTATATATTACATGTTCATGATGTGTTTGATATAATTAATTTCATGGTTAGTCTTGGATAGGTCAAGTTCTTGTCTAATATTCGTATTGATGGATTTTTCTTGGTGTCATTTAATGTTTGGAAAGCTTCATTAAGTTTTGGTTACTGGTCTGGATACTATCCCTATAAAAGTGCCTCACATCTCGTAACTATGCATAGAACTAGGTGAAAATGGCTACATCCACTCCCTTGTAGGTTTATGCATAAGATTGGAAGGTTACAATCAAATTTATACAATGTTATTGGTGAGCCCTGGTATTTCCCCAAGAGTGCTGCAACTCCAAAAGCCTACTCTACTTCACTTTATCAACATGGGGTTCATACAAATTTGGAGATGAAAATGATATATAAATAACAAATGCACTCTACTCATGTCATCCTCTTCTGAGTCCTATGAAAGGGTGCTATTTTTAGGGTTTCTGAGTGAAGCCTGTCAAAATTTGGAATTAGAGATAGAACTCCAAGAGACTCAAAACCATTACTATATCAACAATCAAAGGACTATTCTAAATCAAAAACATACATCTAGGCATTTTGCAAAGAAAGAGATCTACAATGTAGGCTATCAAAATAAATAGAAGCAAACTAGGCAACATTCATGAAGTAAAGTGTTGAATCAAAATTGCAGAAAGAAGACGAATATAATCACAGATTTCTAGGCCAAATTGATAAACAAAATCTTACTTCATTCTTTAACTATCTTGTTTTAATCACGCATCCGTTAATGACCTAACTATGATTGTAAATATGATTTTCTGTAGCCAAAGGAGAAGGTGCTAAGGTGGCTTAGGAAGGTCTTGGACTCATGGATGCAGGGTTGAAGGTTTCTTGATGGTTATGGAAGGTCTAGATGATGTGGAGGATGGTTTCTAGGCTAAAGGGGAGGCCAAATGGTGCTACTACATGGCTTGCTATAGGTTTCCTATAGTGCTATAGGAAAGTCCTCAATTGCTACAAGGAATAGGCTGAGGGAAGTCCAAGGATAAAAATGGTGGGAAAAAATTTAGGGGAGGTGGAATAAAGGTGAACGTTTATGGATGGAAGGTCAAAAACTCATTTTCCAAGCTCAAAACCTTTTATAAATCCCGTCTTGCACCTCTAGGGTTGCTCACAATGTGAAGGTGAAAATCTTAAAAACACGAATGAAGGTGATTTGGTTGAAAGAAGGTTGATGAAGTGTGAGAAATGAAGCTATGGGTGCTAGAGAATTTGTCCTCTACTATGCTACTTGAACCTGCAAGAAAACTACTTGTTTATGCAACAAACATTACCAAATATATGATAAAGAAGATGGAAAATAGGAGTTGAATTTGGCAAGAAAAATTACTTAAGAATTCAAATAGAAATCTAACTAAATATTCTCAACCTTTTCATGACACTACAACAACCTATCTATTCTTTCCATGAAATCATAAACTAAAGAGAAAATTTGGGCCCATGGTGAAGGTCTTCCCTCCTAAAGCTCGAAAGAAAGATATGAGATAGGGAGGATTCGACACATAACTCTCCAAGTTTATATGTTACTCTACAAACATCTATGCAAGCCTAACTACAACAAAGCTAAAGTGGAAGCAAACTAAAAATAGTAACTTTTGAAATGTAAACAAACTAGCTAAAAATCATAAAGAAAGCTAGCTACAATGGCTTAAAAATAAGCATTAAGACACAAGAGAGACTAAGGCCAATGGATTGGGCACTAACCCACAAGCATAGCCCTATGAAACTAAATCAGTGAAGGAAAATCTAAATACTCATCTTATCACAGAAAATACACTCATTGCATAGTCATGGAAGTCTCAAAAACCTGTTACAAGAGCTAAGAGTCTACTAGCTTCCTCCAAACTAGAATCCCAATGAGCTCTTTATATGCCCTATTTAACCTAAAGGGTGACTACTAACACCTCCCTAAAAAGTAGGTGATGTGTCCCCTTTGACTACAAAAGAAGTGGAGCTTTGGTGCACATGATGTCCCACTTGCTTGGATACTTTTTATTTTGATCCATTCTAGGGACTCTCGAGGATCCCTTGGCTGACTTTGGGAGTTACGGAGGTGGACAACCCTCCTAGAATCTATACTTGTTGTCTACTTTGAGCTTTAATTTCAAAATCTTCAACAAAAGTGGAATATATTTGTAACTATCTTGCATTTAAACCATATTAGTCATTTGAAGTACGAAAAGCCTTAATCACCATATACACTAGCAATATATAACCATAATATAATCAAATGTGAGAAAAATAGACTAATAAGGCAAAAAAGGTGACAATTAACCCCTCCAATTATACATAATGATGGATATGATAATCACCAGACTACCAAATGGTTGCATATCATCTAGGAAACTTAGTCCCCATTATCCATCTCTTTCAGTGCTTTAGTGGCCCCTTTGACCTCCCAAGGAAGAAGTGAAGGAGTTCCTTCAGGAGGGTAAAAACCAACATTATTTTCTAACTCCTCCCATTTTATGTTTTCCTCCTCTCTCTCTTTCACATCACGTAGTCCCAACAGCAAAGGTGGACTGAGTTTCAATACAAGCGATTGTATTTTCATTTCTTGCATAACCCTTTTGTATAGTGGTTCCCTTTCTAGAGCACTCCTCAATCTATTTGGGGTGTGGTACTCCATGTTTGTGAGACTGAATGGGAGGCCATTCCATCTCCTTTGACTGGCCATTATACATTTATCTCCCAAAAAACTAGAAATATCATAAAAATGGGCAATGAATTGTGCTTGTGTGCTAAGGTACTTATTTGCAAGTGTGGCATCCTTTTCTAACTTGAGGTGGTTGTTGATGCCTTCCATTAGCCACCTTAGCACTTTCTTCTCCTAGCTGAAAAACAACACAATTTCAAGCATAGTTAGGCCATGAACAGTTGCATGAATAAAATCATGATAGATAGAGCATAGGGTAAGTAGAGTGTGTTGTCCATGTGGCCCAGCTAAGTGTGATTATATTAGTTTCCTTTTTCTCATTTCAATTCATCAATTTACTTCATACAAGGTACCTAGGTTCCTTTATAATTCTTATCATACTCTAACAAGTAGATTTCCTTCATTGAAGAATAGTTATATGTACTTGGTTACTGTGGTATAATTACATACTTGTTTATAGTGCCATGTCTTTGAATCGTTTGTAGCCTTAGGCATAATTCGAGAAGTGTGACAGACTTCACCTACAAACCCTAGAAGTAGCACCCTTTCGTAGAGCTCAGAAGAGGATGACATGAGTAGAATGAATATGTTGTGTATATAACACTGTCACCTCCAAGTTTGTATGAACCCCAAGTTGATAAAGTAAAGTAGGGTAGCCTTTGGGAGTTGGAACATTCTTGTTGCAATACCAGGGCACACCACTGATCTGATATAATAGTGTATGAGATTCCAAAATGTACCCATACTTGCTCAAAGAATATTTTGGCCTTGTACTCTATTGTGATGCCCTCCTTGCAAGCCAACAATATGGCCATTTTAGAAAATCTTCCCATGACAAAAAATATACAAATATTACCATGTGTAGTAGAATGAAGGCTTGATAGATAGACCATGGAGATGGATTCCCAGGGTTGTCTAGAGAGTAGAAAGAGTACTGTACAAGCCTTGATTATTGACGGTTGGCTTAGAAATGGCACATGAAGTCTAGCATATGACATATTTTCTAACATCCTCTGTATGCTTTTTCCAATACAAGTAATTTTATAGTATGACCATAATTTTCTGTATGACGAAGGTTCTCACTACTCGACTATAGTGCACCTCCAAAATCAATTTAGAATGATCGATTGAAGGAAAAAAATGGTGGGATAGGTAGTATAATAATGCATAATTTAGGTGGAAATCAAGAACTTTATTTCCATCCACTAACATCTGGTTAGTGATGGTGTACTCTCGATCAATCTTGTACAGTTTTGGAAATCCAAATTTCTCATGGCCACAAGAGTTGATAACATTAGTTAGTGCTACAACAGGGACAGACTGAGGTAATACACAACGTGATTGTTTCTTCTATTCTTGTTCTTAATGTTTAAGTGGAATCGCTGTATATATGTAGACCACTTCTAATGGAGATCAATCTGTAACTTCCCTTGTGTTTGTATGAAATGAAGAGGTCGGTGATCTATGTCGATGATTGTTTCCTTCCCAAATTATCGATAAGCCTCCAAAATATAATATATTTTTTAATCATAGGTGGGGTACTTCCAATTTGTATCGAACAATGTCTCACATTGGCAGAATTTTGAGGTCTAAAATGGGACTCCTAAGGAAATTATAAGATAATAGTGGAAATAATAAAATAAGATTTGATTACGTCATCAAATTTTAGACGAAAAAAACAAAAAAAATACTTTTTCAACTTATCTCCAAATATTTTACTCAAATGTGAAGCAAGATTACTCAGTGGATGCAAAATTTAATTCCTCATTCAAGGAGTACCCATTTTGCATACTTTTGATGGGTCTTCGTACACGAAAATGAGAAATATATGAAAAACATGATTGTAATCACATTTTTTTTTATGTATTTATCATTTTTTTTGTGTCAGGGTCCATTAGAAGTATGGACCATGGGCACTCCTTGGATGAGGAATTAAATTTTTCATTCAATGAGTACTCCCACTTGAAATTTGAGTAAACACTTTGGGAGATAAGTTGAAAATAAGAGTTGAAAAAGTAGTTTTATTATTTTATTATTTTTTATTATTTTTTCCTTTTTACTTAAAAAATGATGAATCACCCCCCATGGTTAAAATCATCATCTTGGGTCCTATTGGTCTTTATAAAGTTTATTTTTTTTGTACATTTTTCTTAGGAGGCACATTTTAGACCTCAAAATTCCCCTAATAGCTATTGTAGGCCATTGGATGCCTTTTTTAAGTGAAAACTACATCAATAGAATACTCAAAGGCATCCGTCTCAATTTCAAATGGTTGTTTCAGGTCTGGAAATGTGAGTACATGTGTACAGCATAGGTGTTTCTTCCGCTCAATGAATGCCTTCGGTTGGGACTCAAACTACAAAAACTTTTCTTTCGCTCTGCCCTTGGTAACTTGACTTAATGACCAAGTGATATGGGAGAATCCCAACATGAACCCACAAAAAAAATTAGAAAGGCCCAAAATGATGCAAAAATATGTGAGAATGGTTAGGGCTAGCCAATCCCAAATGACTTGGTTGTTAGCCGGATCCACACTCATACCTTGCGCATCTATGACGTAACCCAAATATTGGACCTAGCCCATGCGAAAGGTGCATTTCTCCAAGTTGTCACATAGTTTGTGTTTCCCTAGGTATTGAAGGACATATCAATTGTGTTGAAAGTGCTCTTCCTAAATTGTGTTGAAGATAAGAATTTCGTCTTGATATACAACCACAAACAATTTGGTGAAGGGATGAAATATGTCATCCATCAACCTCATAAAAGTAGTAGGGGAATTTTTCAACCTCAAAGGCATGACGAACCATTAAAAAAGGCACTCCTTAGATTTTAAGGTGGTCTTCCATACATCTATGGGAATTATTTGAACATGGTGATAGCTAGACTTTAAGTCGATCTTGCTAAAATAATTGCACCCCTTGAGCTAGTCAAGGAGGTAATCAACCTGCGAGGTTGGATACATGTTCCTCAAAGTGATTTGGTTTATTCCTCGATAATGAATTTAGAGGATCGAGGTCGGATAATTCTTATATACAAGTACAATTAGGCCCCCAGAATGTGAGGTACTTGGTTAGATGTTTTCTTTTCTCATTAGCTCTTAGATCTTTCTCTTCAACCCTTCATTATAGAGAATAGAGTAGTGGTATATCATCCCATTGGGTAGAGGTGATTTGAGGGTAATATCGATCAAATTATTGACCTGATAGTGTAAGGTAACACTTGTGGGCGAGGAGAATATTTCTTTGTATTCATCCATGACATTATCGACCTCATTTTCATGCACAGAGGAACCTTTCCTTAGTGCCATGGATGTGGAAAAAATATACCCCTCACTCTAAGATCAAATAAAAAGAAAAAAAAATTCTCGCTTTGGGATATGATCTTTCGACATTACTTAGTAGAGGTCAAAGCGATGTCGATAGGTGTGGCTACCTATGGCATCCTGTATAGCTTATTACCCAGGTAATAATAACCGTGTGAGGCCTAGAATCATACACAACATGATCCTTCCACAAGTTTGGTTGGCCTAATAATACAACAGAAAATTCAAGAGGAGAAATATCACAAAGAACCTCTTCTGTGAAGGGCTCCATGTTGTAGGGAAGGCGAATTTGTCGTCTAACACAGAGATATAATCCTTGGTGAATTCACTTGATGGTGTACATCTATAGGTGTGGTGTGGTCAGTATGCCCAATGAATTCACGAAATCTTCTCAAATGAGGGTATTTTGATTCCCGTTGTCAAAAATGGACTAAGACAACAAACCCTTCACCCATATATGCAAGTGGAAGAGGTGATCCCCATCCTCTATATCTTCAAGCTCAATATTCTTGACCTTAGTAGTGGAAACAATGGAACTGGGTTCAGTGTCAATACTTTTATTCCCATTTTTATTCCCTTGATCAAGTTCTGGCTCATAATCACAACATTCAATGAACTCTGAATATTTCATCTCTGCTACTATGACTCCTTGGTGCGAAACTCATTTCAGTTGTTAGTGCGGATCTTGTGGAATTTACACCACTTTCTTGTGTCGTTTTTATTCATGGTGCCATTCTTTTCTTATGGTTTCGATGGGTTTTCCTAGGGCACTCTATATTGGCCTTTTACTTTGTTCTATGATTTGGATGTGATCTTCTCTTGCTTCTGATTTGAAGATACAAAGTTGCACTTATTTTTTTAAGTTTTGTTCAACCTTGGAAGAATACTAGTACGTTGCTCTAAGTGAGGATATTTTAGGTAACTCCATTTCTTCTTGAATCTATTTGTGTAGAAAACCATGTTACCTAAGAACAAGACGTTGTTAATATTATTTGGTATCCAAATTTATGTGTAGAGTATGAAAAACATTTGTGAGCTCATGTAAATATGGTTTCCTTGGTTGGCATAGTGATGTCCACCGTATGTCCTTGTCCTCATAGCTCTCCATGGGGTAATATTGTTCCTTGATAATGTCTCAGAAATATTTCGAAGAGGGGATGGATATAAATATAGAGGATACCTCAACCCTTTTCTCGTAGTATGTTTTCCATCTATCCTTGACATGTGGGGAAACCTTGAGCAGTGCAATAGTAATCTTCTCCTTATTGGAGAAAATATGGACGAGAAAATATCCTTGCAGTAGATTCGACCATTTATCTATAGAATATACATCTATTTGAACTTCTAATATAGCGATAGTTATGTTCAATTTTGCATTGAAGGGGGAGGTTCCTCTGAGGTGATTACTGGATGAAGATGCATTACCAGTGGGAATTTTCCACAGGATCTGGGCAAAGTTGTCCATAATTCACATTCCTTTGTTGTCGTAGGTATTCTTAGAAAGTATTTTAAAAGTATCTCCTCACTCATAATTCTTTTCTTCCTCCATGCGAGGCGGTTGGGTTCAGCAAGGATGGTATTGTAAAGTTTAAATCAATTTGAGTTGTAACTCCTTATACCCCAACCTCATTGGGGACATGCACAAAAAAATAAAGAAATAGAAAATCACTATGATAACAGTGGTACAGATTTATTAAGGAATGAAATGAAATACAAATATAATTATAAACATAGAGATACAATGAAAAAAAACTTCAATTCATTAAATATAAAGTATTGAAAATTTTTTACATGTAGAATGGAAATAAACTAGCTCAGGTGATGATAGCTTATCTTTGAGAAGAGATGTGGAGGATACATTCCTTTTGAACTATGTTGAAATAATTCTTGCAGGCCTATTTATTATTGAGAAACAATGGAAAACCCTTATCATCCAAAAACCTAACCCTAGGAAATGAAGCGCTAAAGTCTATGGGCCCCGTGTTGGTAAATTGGTACATCAACTTCTTGAGGTTGTATCCTTGGCATACGATCTCCGTTTGACACATACAATAAGTTGTTAGAAATATTTTTCTAATAACTACAAATTTAAATTATAAATGCATATCTTTAGCTATGTGTTTTCCATTTTCTAAAAAAAATGTCGTTTAGGGCCTCAAAATGCCCCTAAAAGTTCAAGACCTGAAAAAATACCAAAAACAGTGAATTGCGGTAT
This sequence comes from Pinus albicaulis, assembly GCA_034641835.2. NCBI lineage: Eukaryota > Viridiplantae > Streptophyta > Pinopsida > Pinales > Pinaceae > Pinus > Pinus albicaulis. The sequence continues at coordinate 1,272,530,331 of CM076580.1, read as the reverse complement.
AATTAAGGAAACTAAAAGAAACAATGGTGGGGGTCTAAGTGGAATAGTCAGATGACCACCAATATTCATCTAGATAAATGTTGAAAGATCCTCTCTCAAGTGCACTAGATACAAAGGCCTAGTTTCCTTCAAAAAGAGCTAAAATGCAAAGCGCAAGTTTTGAAAAATAAAAGTAAGTGAAGTAAAGAAGATCAAGAAGTGAAAATGCCAAAATTAAGTGCTCTTGGGATTATAACACTTTTTGTTTCAAATCAAGAAGATCACAAGATGATATTTTTCAAATGCAACCTTGAGTTTTATATTTATACACATCTCAAGTGAGGTGTCCATTCAAGAGTTGTTCTAGGCCCATAAAATAAGGTAACACACACTTTAAGGGTTATTGAGTTTGCATAAACGTTGTATAGGTCAACCTTAAACACACCTAGTGATACACTAAAATAAATAATATATGGCATTAACCATAATTACAAGTGCATAGTGATATATATGAAGCGGTGGTGGTCACATGTACAAATTATATCAATAATGTTTAGTTAACCTAATATTTCATATTCCTTAATATCAGGGAAAATTTTAACGATGGATGTTTATCTTAAAGTTTAAAAACTTGGCGAATCTTAGTAGTCCCCAATATGTGAACTGTAATTTAAAAAAAAAAATTTGTAAAAACATTTAGTTTTGTAATCATTTTATATTAGTATATACAAATTTTTGGCAATTTTTAGGGTAAAATAGTTTTATACTATAAAATTTGGGTGAATCCATTTTAAAAAAAATGTGAATTGGTGAATATTTCTTTTGGAAAAAGCATGGAAAACTAGCCCAATTGCGAATATTAGCCCCTAAAATTTTCCATGTTCCTTATCCCACATTCTTTTTCATTTGTGTCTCAAGAATCATGTCAATATGGGATTAATTTTGTTGTGTTTATTGTAATGTAGTTGATGTGTAATATAAATGATGGTGTACATAAATAATACGAGTGTTAATAATGACCCATTATATGGAGAGGGAAAATAAGTAGAAGGGTACATAGGTGAGAGTGGTCATGGATAAAAGGAAAAAACTTTAAACACCCTTCTAGAAGTATGTGGTAATGGTCAAGGGATGATAGGATGTGGAACCACAATTTTTTTTTCCCCATTGTAAGCTAGGAAAAGATGACATTAATTCATGCCCTCATGTGATAAATTATATTTGTGGGTATGTTTTTTTCTATATAACCACTACATGGAATAAAAAACCACACTATTTTACCAACAAAAAATAAACATATATTAAGGAAGATTTGGAAGCATAAAATAAAACAAGAAAAATAAAGGTTGATTTTGAGGTCACATCAAGAATTTTGGCCAAGTCCCATCATCCCATGCTAGTGAGTTCAAAAGTAATCATACAAGGCCCGGATAGAATGAATACACATTTCCTTTACTATAATGGTATGGTTAGAATGAATGAAAATGTTTGCATGTTTATCTATGTTGGTGGCATACCATACATAGCCAAACTAGATCCCTTTCCTACAGGAAAACAAGGACACCTAGAGATCAAAAACACTTTACATCTTCCAAGAAATTTTGTAGTAGACAATTCAGATCTTCCCTTAGCTCCCACTAGGGGCATCATGCTATCTTGGGTTTTCTTTATTTTATCTCAAATGTAAGGAGAGATAGATCTAGTGCACCATGAACCAATCCTTAGATCCCATCCATCTATAGATATCCCTCCCATTACAGTCACCCACACTTTGATTTGAGGTTTTATTCCATATTTTAACATATGGAATTCATGTTTTTATGTTCTTTTTATTTATATAGGATACATTCTAGTACTAATTTTTTGACTTCATTGTACTCAGTAGTCTCATTAAGAAAATTTAATGGCTATTTCTTTTTAAATTAATGTATTTATCTTGCCTTGTATTATTTTCTCCCCTTATTGGTGCAATATAGTTACTTTAATCGATAATTAACCCAAAAGGGTACATGAAACTTAGGTATTACAATGATGTAACCTAATTACTAGGAAAGGAAAACGACAAATTCCATAATGTTCATGGACATTTTATGACTGAGAGGATTGAATGTCGAGTACACACTATAATTGATGATTGGATAATTTTAAAGGAATTGAATTTTTAAATGTTCTTGGTGTGTGTTAGAGTTGTGAAATATTCCTTGCATCCCATTACTGCTTAAACCTTTCAAATATGGTGCTAATATTGCAAAACCCTCACTAAAAATGTCATACACCAAAACAAGACCTAAAAAAAATAAAAATAGAAAGAAACATATCTGCATGCCTTGAAAATAAGAGAGAATAATGCTTGTGAAACCTATTTGAGGGGAAAACCTCCTTATACAATAGAACAAACGTAAATGATGAGATGATTTCAAAAGCTAGGTCTTCCTAGTATATAGAGGAAAAGCATACATTTACAATTAGGGTTGAGGGAGAAAAACTAATCTAAGAATAGAAATATAATGACTCAATATACTATGGTTTATCAACAGTTTAACATGGTGCTTACCTATGGCTTAATAAGCCCCTCCCTTCATACAAGTGTTTCTCTCAACACTAGATTTTCTAGAAATGTTTCTACTTGATGAATTGATCTTCTAATGTGGGTGAGGAGAAGATTTCCTTGTATTCACCTGTGACCTTATCTGCCTTCTTTTGCTCCACATAGGAACCTTTCCCAAGTGCCGTGGATGTGGACATGATATTGCCCTTACTTTGAGAGTGAATAAAAAAGAAAATAAATTTCACGATCTGCGATATGATCTTACTACAATGCTTAGGAGAGGTCAAAGAGATGGTGGTAGGTGCAACTACATTATTTCATAAAGTAATAATAACAATGTGAGGCCTAGAATCACACACAAAATGATGCTTCCAAAAGTATGGTTTTCCCGATAATACACAAAAAATTTCAATAGGCGAAACATCACTTAGTACCTCATTCGTGAAGGGCTTGTTGTTGTAGGGAAGACGAAATTCCTTACTAACACAAATATCTCTTTCGTCGTCTTCATGGTGGAATTATTTTCTTCCAGGTTTGATGGGTGGTCCTAGGTTTCTCCACCTTATCTCTGTACTTTTTTCTATAGTTTGCAAGTGCTCTTGCCCTGCTTCTAATTTGCAGATCCAAAGTCGTGCTTATTTTGTTTAAATTTGTGTTCAATCTTGGAAGCATATTGGTACATTTTTCTAAGCGAGGATATGTCCAAGAACATCATTTATTCCTAAATGAATTTGTGTATACAACTAAATCATCTGTCATGGGGACAAGGGACATGAAGGACACAAGGATTCGAGTGTCAAACAGAGACACGGTGAACCCCAGAACAGAACACATCTGAACACATTATATATTATTTTATTAATATATATATATATATATATATATAAATTAAAATTAGATATTTCTTAGACAAATTCATACAAATTCATTGATTCAAACATAGATCTTTGTCTAGATGTAAGTTTTACAAATATACAATCATAAAAAGTAACATTATGCATACATATTACAATAAAATTGTGACATATTCATGAGTGATACAATGGGAGAAAGACAATATACTGCAGTTTTCTCATTACGTCATTAAAATAAAAATGTGTTACCTAGGTAGTACAATGTCAGTGGAAAACTCCAAATATAAATAGCAAATACAAAACAACCACAAGTCTTCAAGTATCATGAGTCATGAGTTATCAATACTCATAATAGAAATCACCATCACTTTCCTCATCATCATGGTGAACACTGCTCTCCTGTGCTCCATCCTCCTGATTTGTATCCAATGTCATCTCTACATCTGCTGGTGTGGAGGATCACCCCTCTACAATATCACCATCATCAAATTTGACACGCTCTAGCACTGGGTCATTGAGATCTTCATATAGATGTAAATTTTACAAAGAACAAAGTAACATTATGCAAGCATATTACAAATACATTTGTTTCATATTCATCAATTATCTAATAGGATAAAGACAAGATATTGTACTCATTAAATTATCAAAATAAAATATGTTACATAGGTAGTACAATGCCAATGGAAAATTCCAAATAGAAATAGAAAATACAAAACAACCACAAGTCTACAAGCATCAAGGAAGTAGGTATCTCATGAGTCATGAGTCATCAATCCTCATAATCAAAATCACCATCAGTGTCCTCATCATCATGGCCACCACTGCTCTCCTTTGCTGCATCCTTCTCCTTTGGATATAAATATAAATAAATAAATAAGTAAATAAATAAATATATATATATATATATATATATATATATATATATATATAGATATATATTAAAAATTATATATTTCTTACACAAATACATACAAAGTAACACTATTCATACATATTACAAATACAATTGTGATATATTCATAGATGGTCCAATAGGAGAAATACTAGAAAGAATAGATACATAGACTGTACAATGCCAATGGAAAATGCCAAATAGAAATAAAAAATACAAAAAAACAACAAGTCTACAAGTATTAAGGCAATAGGTAGCTCATGAGTCATGAGTCATCAATCCTCATAATCAAAATCACCATCATTGTCCTCATCATCATGGTTACCACTACTCTCCTCTGATGCATCCTCCTCCTCTATATATAATGTCATCTCTACATCTGCTAGTGTGGAGGATGAGCCCTCTACAATATCACCATCATCAAATGTGAGAGGATCTAGCACTGGATCATTGAGATCCAAGTTGGCCAATGACAACTTAACAATTTTATACATACCTATATCATGAGGAAGGACACTGCACATATTTGTATTTCCCTTCAACCACTCATCCCTCTGCATGTAAATAAGATGAAGGTTTGTCTGCACATACACCAGTGTCTCTCCTTTTGGACTTCTCAAGCCTACTCTTCTTGTCAATATAAAAATTCCTATATCTATTCCAATTCCTCTCGCAAAAAAAGGATGAAGTCACCTAAGGAAGGAGCCTCATGACTAACTTCTATTGAGGATCACTTATTTCCCCACGAGTTTCCCACCAAGAATAGGGATTCTTAACCACCTTGTCTCTAATACATCATATCCTAGAAATCGACTAGTGCCAGTGGAAAACTCCGCAAACGCATCCTCCACCTCATTAAGAGATGCTCTATCCTAAAATATTTTCCTTAATGCATCTTTTGTCCCCTGTGACATTTCATTATCCATGTGAGGAGGGAATCTGTAGGAAGGTCCACCGTTCAACCACTCATTTCTGTAGTATTTTTGGTTCAAGGATTGAGCCAAACAATATAAAGGTGTGAAATTCTTATCCCATATGCTGACAAAAATATCTTGTATGGTGGTGAAGAAGGCCTCTGGTGATGTATCATGCTCAGGGCGCTTACCTTGTAAAATAATGTTCCTCACAGACTTAATCATGGAATTACATCCCTCATAAACATCTCCTAGGATTCGTTTGTATATACTTGCAAATCGCAACAAGGAAATAATAGGGTCCATGATCCAAATAAGTAGATCTACCCTCTCCCACCATGCATCATTTAACACTATGTACTTCGCTCTTTTTGAGGCTGCTTGATCTATATTTCTCCAAAAATACGAAAAATATTAAATCACCATGGCCCCAATAGTGGTCTTGACCTCCCTCAACCTCTTCAACATGATGAATGAATAGGAAACCTTTGTATCCACAATCTTCAAAAATTATAGATTGGTGTACTCCTTGTAGATAGCGAGGGAATTTGTATGGTTTTGTACAAAATTGTAGACATTTCATGCATCCTCAATGATGCTTCCAATCCAAAGAAGATCATAAGCAATAGATTTCAGTGCTAAGTTCAATGAATGGACAGTGTAAGGTGTCAAAAATATTTGTGGAAATTTATCTTCCACAATCATGCCAAGAACCTTGCAAACAAGTCCATTATCTATAATGGTTTTCACACAAGATTCAACACCTACACCTTTAATAACTTAAATAAAAAACTCACCCATATATTTTTCATCCTTGTATTGTCCAAGTGCATCCACTGATTTTATGAAAACTATACCGTTCAAGGAAGACACCATAAATTTGATGAGTGGGTGTCATTATGGATATGTCCATCCATTAGAAACACTTCTAACCCCACATGTTGGCCATACTTATTTAATATGCTCAAGCATTTTGTCCACCTCTTTCTTTTCCTTCATCAACATTATGGTTCTAAGATTCTCTGACCTAGGAGGAAGATACCCTGATGGAGCCTCTTGAGTTGGATCTTGACACATATCAATAAATAGAGGTGAGTCTGCAACATTGAAGTATATGAAGTTATGATAGACAAAAAAGGCAATGGTGAGATCAAGATCTCTCGGTTCTCTTTTCGGAAAATATGGTCCATTGGAATAAGTGCAATTTATTTTCTTTATGCTACATGCCCCCCACAAGAACTCTCAAATGGGAACTTGTTGCTGATTTTCCACAAGAATGGAAGGGGGTCATCATTCTTGTTTTTTAAATTTTTGCAGCCACATTTTCCACACAACAAATTCAACTCTTTCCATTTCCTTCCTTTTTTATAAAGACTCGTGTGTGGAAGATGAAATTCCAAAACTTGGTAAAGACAACAAATGAACTTTCACACGATAATATGCACACATGAAACAATTGTGGAAATAAGTACATTTCAAAGAAATATTTCTTCCTCCCTTCATGTAACAACCACTAGTCATATATGCAACGGAAATATTGAAAATACTTTGTAGACAAAGATATCCATTGTAGGACAATAATTGTAAGTTGTTTATTTTATAAAGAATTGATATTTGATGATACAAATGAGAATGAGAGACTACTTATATATCCTAGGAAGTTGCCCTTTATTAAACAATCATGTCTATGGGACATGAATCTTCATTACTTAACTAACTAAACACTATTTAAATACTTATTGTTGATTATTACATTTATATTTATATTTATTATTAATTTAATATTAGTTATGTTCATAACATAACCTCCGCCTTCAAAAAGATTTGTCCTCAAAGCTTATTGATGAAATACTTGATATCCCTTTTTGTTTTGAATGTCTTCTCCTCTCGTCATTATCATGTTTATTGATATAATCTGATATGATCCTATAAGTGACAGAAAAAACTGCCACACTGAGAACAGATCAGACCATCCTATATTAATCTTCCATGGAATCAAATTTTGTAATGAATAGTTCTTGCGGTACTAGAATCTACAAACTTTAATATTCCTGGGTACATAAATTTTTCATTCATGTTATGAGTGATACTCATAAGTAGACTAATTGGAAAGTTTTCTCTTATGATTTAGATTCCAATAAATAGTTCTTCTGGTTGGACATTCCCTTAAAATGTTAGTGGTTGATTATTGTTTTTCTTCAGGTGTTATTATTTTTGAGTTGGAGACTGAATCATTATTTGAAATGTCCTTCATTTGAATTGCAACTTCTGCATATTTTTTAACTTCTCTAGATTCTTTTTCTTCCTTACTTGTGATATTGACTAGATCAATATTTATTCCTTTATCTTCAACTTGGACTGAAATGCCTGGCGACTTCAATACCTCGTTTTGAAGTTTTTCTAACTTTTCATTTAGTGATTTGTTGTCACTTTTAAGTTTTTTTATTTTATTAAGTAGGGTTTGATTATGATTCCTTAAATGTACAAGTTCATCATTTTCTAAATTATTGACTTTATTCTTAGTAGATTTGTCATCTTTTAAACTTTTGATTTGTTCTATTAATGTTTGGATAAGGATATTTAAATGTAATTTTTCTTCTTCTTGTTCTCATAAACGCTTATTGAGTTTCTTATTTGATTCTTTAGCTTCCTTTACTTGTTTGAGTAGTTTTTCTTGGTGATCTTTGAGGCTTGAAATTTCTTTGTCTTTGCTGCAGATGACTTCTTCAAGCTCTTTTTTCTTCTTTGATATAGTTTTTTGTTACCTTGAAACATCAATTCTGAGATATCCTTAAAGTATTGTAATTAAGATGTTACTGATTTTGATTTACTTTTTATGTCTCAAAATATTTCCATCTTTCCCTTATAAGGAAACATTAAAACTTGTTTCTCTATGTTTGACGTGAATGTACCCAAATCCTTATACCAAGGTTGACCGAGTATGATGCAAATATTTCTATTATCCATCCTTACAACATGAAATTGAGATATGTCTTCATAATGACCTACTGCCACTTTTAAATCACTAATTTACACTCTTTTTGGTAAAAAATATGTTTCCTTACAACAAATCTTGGCTCTATAATTGATAGTTGATTTGGGAAGTTGATGTTGATATATTTTTTATTGTTGCTTGTGCTGATTGCGATATTAATTTATCTTCTTTGGATACATCCTTTTGATGTAATTACTCCATGATCCGTAACTGAAAGAAAATTATAGGGAAACGTTTTTGCCTTGATCATTTTAGAATTGAGATCCATTCTTTTTTTTTCAATGATTGATCCCATTCTGTTTTGTCAACATGAATTAAGGTATTATGTAATCACCCTTTTTTTATTGTTTCTCTTAATATAACCCACTCTTTTTTATATATAATTTAATTAATTAACTATTATTTTTAATTAAATAAATAATTTAATTAATTAAATCTATTGAATTAATTAAACTAATTAAACTACTTAATATATGAAATTGAACCAATCTTTTCATTGTAATATATGTGACCACCAATGACCAAAAATATTATATTCTTTGACCCAGTGTATTGAATCAAATGGCTAGGCTAATTTAACCATGAACGGGTGTCAGGGTTTGCCCTCATGTCTGTTTAACCTAGGTACGATTGTTTTGGCAGAATTTGGGATTCGCCCTCATGTCTATTGACTGGGGTGTGATCGTTTTTGAAGTCAAGATAGTAGCGATGAGACATTATTCCATTGTTTTAAGGGCCACAGTTAAATGGACAGGGTTTGTGGATGAAGAAAGGGATGAAAGGGATGGCGACAGGGACAGGGTTGGTGAAAGTGGTAGGGATGCAAGATTGCAGAAGCAACGTGGTGGACGACGTCGATGTGGAAAAGGTCGCGAAGGGAACATGTGGCGACCGCAGAGAGAACTTCGATGACAACCGGGAAGCACAAACACACACACACACACACACACACACACACATATATATCTTGTATTAATTTTATATATTGTTTCACTATATATACGTTTTGTTTATATGTTTGTTTTTATGTTTACTTTTATATATTTTTTAATTTTTTTTAATATTGGTTTATATATATATATATATATATATATATATATGTATGTATGTATGTATGTATGTATGTATGTATGTATATATATATATATATATATACACACACATATTTTTCTATGTAACATTTTTCTTAAGTTATGTATTTTAATTTTTAATTTTTTTAAAGCACTTCCACCTTCATCTAAATATATATATATGGCTAAAGGCCTAGTACCGACTAGCATAATGGAGAACCTCCTTCTTTGTAGAGAATGCCTAATTGACAACAACAAGGTTGACGCTGACTTGATGGGAAAAGGTCGGTGATCAGAGAACGTAGCTCTGATACTCAGAGGAATTCTCATATACAAATGTAACAAAAAAAATTCATATACTCAGAGGAATTATCTATTACCAATGTAATGAAAAAAATTCGTATACTCATAGAAATGCTATGATACCAATGTAACAACCACTAGTTGTATACGCAGTGGAAATATTTAAAATACTTCATAGACAAAGACATGCATTTTAGGAAAATAATTGTAAATTATTTATTTTATAAATAATTGACATAGGATTATACAAATGAGAATGAGGGCCTACTTATATACCCTATGCAAGTGCCCTTTCATAAACATTCATGTCTCTAGGACACGCCTCTTCATTACTTAACTAACTAACCAATAGTTAAATAATTATTATTTATTACTACATTTATATTTATATTTATTACTTATTTATATGAATTATATTCATAACAGTGACACGTCTCCATAAATAGAGGTTAGCGTGCAATATTGAAGGATATGAAGTTCTAATAGAAGAAAATAAAGAAACAGTGAGATTAAGCTCTTCATGCTTCTCTTTATGGAAAATATTGTCCATTGGACCAAGTGAAATTTCCATTATTTTTTCTACGTGTCCCCCACTACAAATCTCAAATGGGAACTTGTTGCTTCGTGTCCTCAAGAATGGAAGGGGCCACCATTCTTGTTTTTTTTTTAGCCACATTTTCGACACCATAAAATGTCTCTCTTTCTATTTCTTTCCTATTTTCTAAATAATTTTGTGTACAAGATGAAATTCCAAAACTCAGAAAAGCAATAAATGAGCTTTCACATGGTAATATGTGCTGATGAAATCATTGTGGCAATAACTTCATTTCCAAGAAAAATTGCCTCCTCCCTTCATCTTGCTGCCTGGTCTTGCCTCTCTTGTGACATATTTCCACAATGGATATTTCTTACCTTAAGTTTTTTGTCTTCCCTCAACATTTGAGGCTACTATTGCAGCCCCACTTCCAATAGATGGAATAGTTGAAAACCATAATTAAATAGGAAGAAGAGGGGTATATCGAATAGGGAAATTCTTCCCCTTCCTTTACCCCTTCCTTTTTTCCCTTGATTAAGCCACTAATGCCATAAAAAATAAACAAAAATTTCCCAAATTTTTAAAATAAATGCACATGAAAACCGAATGCAAAAAAATAGAGAGAAGATGCACTAACCTGTTTCTTGAATCTCCTTGAAAATGATACCTTGCTCCTTGCTCCTTTATTCACTAACACCAAACTCAAAGTGAGAAAAAAGATTCCAAATTGGCCTTTCTAAAATCTGAAACCACTTTTTTCTATTGGTCATGTTTGGCAGATCAAGACACGATCTTCCGAACATGACTCGAGGTGAATTGTGTTGGATTCGATGGATTCGAGACACAATGGCCAAATCGAATGAATCTGGTTTCTTAGGAGGAAAACCATGGTACTTAAGCACCAAATTTCTCTCATAAGTATTTGATACCTAACTTTGTGTGTAGAGTATGAAAAACATTTGTGAGCTCATCCACATATTCTTTCCTTTGCTGGCATATTATTTTCCATTGTATGTACTTGTCCCCAGAGCTCCCCACATGCTAATATTATTCCTTGAAAACATCTCAGAGAGAGTTCCAAGGGGATCCAAATAGAATCAGGGAGGTCTCCTTGGTCCTTTTCTCATAGTATATTTTCCACCATTCTGTGACATGGGTGTCACCTCGAGGAGTGTAAAATTAATATCTGCCTTGTTGGAGAAACTATGACCAAAATGTAAACTTCTATCAAATTCAACCATTTATCTACAACACTTACATCTATTTGACATTCAAATATAGGGATATCCATGTTCACTTGTACCTTCAATGGGGTGGCGCCTCTAAAGTAACTATTTTAAGAATATGCATCAGGAGTAGGCATTCGTTGCAGGATTTGGGAAAAGTTGTCCATAATTCACATTCTTTTGTCGTTGCAGGGCTTCGATGAACAATATTTTTAAAGGATATCCTCCCCGCCTATCCTTATTTTATTTTTCCATGGGAGTCCATTAGGTTTGGCAAGGTCGGTCTTGCAAAGTTTCAAGTAGTTCAAGTCATAACTCCTTATACATTGACCTCATTGGGGACATGCACAAAAAAAAGAGAGCACACCACTCTGATACCAGTTTTCTAGATTTATAAAGGGTACCAATGAAATATAAATACAAATAGAAACACATAGATAGAGTGAAAACAAAACTTCAATTCATAAATAACAAAGTATTGAAAAAAATTTACATGTAGAATGGAAATAAACTATCTCAGGTGATGGTAGCTTATCTTTGAGAAGAGATGTGTAGGATACTTTCCTTTTGAATTGTGCTACAATGAGGCTTGAAAGTATATTTATTATTGAGAAACAATGGAAAACCCTAAACAGAAAAAAAAAAAACCCTAGGAGATGAAGCACCAATGTTTATGGACACCATTGCGATAAATTTGTACATCAACTTCTCAAGGTCGTAACCTTGGAATACGACCTCCATTTGACATCTATGGTACCTCGTTAGAAATATGTATCTAAGAACTACACCATTCAATTAAAATTAGCGATGGGTTTTTCTGTTCTCCAACAAAATGTCATTTACAACGTCAAAATGGCTTCGGAAGTTGACGACCCAGAAAACTGCCAAAAATAGTAAACTATGCTAAAATCAAGGGAAAAAAAAACAATGGTGGGGTCTATGTGGAATAGTCTAGTGGCAGCCAATATTCACCTAGATAAATTTGAAAGAGCCTCTCACAAGTGTGCTAAAGAGAGAGGCCTAGTATCCTTGAGAAAGAGATAAAAATCCAAGAACAAGTGTTGAAAAATAGAACTATGGAAGTGTTCCTAAGAGATGGATTTCCATGACAAGTGAGAATTCCAAAATTAAGTACTCTTGGGCTTACAAGACTTTTTATTTCAAATCAAGAAGATCACAAGTTGAGATTGTGCAAATGAGAGCTTGAGTTGTATATTTAAACACAACTCAAGTGAGTTGTCCATTCAAGAGGTGTTATGGGCCCATAAGATAACGGAACACACCATAGAAGGGCTATCAATGTTTCATCAACTTTGTCCAGGCCGGTCTTAAACAAACATAGTGATACACTAAAATAAATAACATATGACATGAACCATAATTACAAGTACACAATGATACATATGAATGGGTGATGGTCACATGTACAAATTATATCAATAAATACAAAAAATTGTTTTTAAGATGTGAATTTTCACTTATCCTAAAATTTCCTATTCCTTGTCCCACAATATTTTTCATTTTGTTATGAAGAATCACATTAGTACATGATGTAAGCTTTTTTTATTCTATTGTTGTTTATGTGTAATAAAAATGATGGTGGAAATAAATAATACAAGTGTTAATAATGACCCATTCTATGGAGAGGGGAATAAGTAGAAGGGTATAGAGGTGAGAGTAGTAATGGATAAAAGAAAAAAAAAATGAACACACTTCTAGTAGTATGTGGTAATAATCAAGGGGCGACTTGGCATGGAAACACAATTGTTTTTTGTCCCCATTCTAAGTTAGAAAAATATGACACACATTCATGTAATCCTATGATGAAGAATATTTATGCGTATATTTTTTCTATCTAACCAAGACATAAGAATCAAAACCAACACTATTTTACCAAACAAAAAATAAGCATACATTAGGGAAGAGTTGGAAAAATAGAATAAAACAAGAAAAGTAAAGGATCAATTTGAGGTCACATCTATAATTTTGGTGAATTCCCATCATCTCATGCTAGTCGGTCCAAAACTAAGCATACAAGGGATAGAAAAAATACACATTTCCTTTTCTATAGTGGAAAGGCTAGAATGGATGAAAATGTGTGCATTTTTTCTATGCCAGTGGCATAACATACATTGCCAAACTAGATCCCTTGCCAATAAGAAAATGAGGTCACCTAGAGATCAACAACACATTACATCTTCTAGGAAATTTTGTAGTAGATGGTCTAGATATTCCCTTAGCTCCTCCTAGGGGCATCATGCTATCTAGAATTTTATTTATTTGACCACGTATTTTAGGAGAGATAGATCTAGTGCACCATGAACCAATTCTTACATCTTTTCCCTCTATACATCTCCCTCCCATTGCAGTAACCCACACTTTCATTTGAGGGTTTCTTCTATGTTTTAACATATTTACTTCATGTGTTTATATTATTTTGTTGGCTTTATATATGAGACAATTTAGTACTATTTTGTTGACTTCATTGTACTCAGTTTTCCCATTCAGAAATTTTTGTGGCCATTTCTTGGAGATTAATGTAATTACCTAACCTTATCTTATTTCTCTCAATATTGACACCATATGGTTACTTTAATTGATAATTAACCCAAAAGGTTACATAAAACTTAGGTATGAAAATGCTAGAACCTATTTACAAGGAAAAAGACAAATTCCATAATTTTATGGGACATTTTATAAATATGTGGATTGAATGTCTAGTATCCACTATAATTGATGGTTGGATAATTTTAAAGGAAGTAAATCGCTAAATGTTCTTGGTGTGTTTGCTAGTGGTGAAATATTCCTGACATCCCATGACTACTCAAACCTTTAAAATATGGTGCTAATATTGCAAAAATGTCACTAAAAATTTTATGCACCAAAAGAACACTCGAACAATATAAAAAGAGAAATATAAGTAACTCCATGCCTGGAGAATAAGAGATAGGAATAAATGAGAAACCTCTTTGAGGGGACAACCTCCTTATACAATAGAAAAAATGTAAAATATGAGATTCTTTTGAAAGCTAGGTATTCCTGGTATACAGAAGAGACAAACTATACAATTACAATGAGGGTTGAGGTGAAAACACTAATATAAGTATATAAATGTAATAACTCAATATCCTATGATTTATTAACAGTTTGACATAGTGCTTATCTAGGGACTAAGATGCCCCTCCCCTCCATGGAAGTGTTTCTATCAACACTAGATTTTCTACAAATGTTTCTACTTGATGAATTGACCTTATCATGTTACCTCTTCTACTCCTCGGTTATTCCACCTAATTAGGTACTTAGTAATTGCTCAATTTTGGAGTTGGTTGAAACTTGTTTCAAATATTGTTTCTAGTTATAGGATGATTTTCCATTATTAATTAATCTTTGGTAAATAGTTTAAATTGGGATATTTTCATCTATTAACATCAATAAGTACTAAACATGGAAGGCTATATCTAAACACATAGAGGGAACTCCAATTTGTAATTCATATTCCCAATCCTTTGCAACACCTTACAGGACCATAATTCTTGGGTGTTAATTATTTGTGCTTATTTAGTTTTTTTAGGGACATATATTTGTATGGTTGTAGACTCTAAAATATCCAATCACCTATTTCAAATTATCTTTCATTGTGATGTTGATCTGCTCGTTGATTCATCCTATTTTCTGTTGTAACAAATTTTTCCTTGAATAGTTTGAGTGTACGTTATTGGAGCTTTATGTGATCCTCGATTGATTTATCCTTTTATTTCCATCTTAAGGGTGATGTGATGGATGGAGGATGATATAAATAAATTCCCATAAACAATAGTTTTTTGATGAAGTATAGAAGGATGTGTTGTACCACCATTCTTCTAAGGAATTTATTTAATCAATTGTTATTATTTATTAAATATTAGGAAATGAAGATGCCCGAGTTTTCCCATCAAATTCAATATAGAAAGAGGATTTGTGAGCTAATTGATTATTGAAAATATAAAGTAATTTAGCCTAAAAATACTAGTGAAAATTATATTTTCATGAGTGCTGTAGCTACAATTTATATTAATAGGATGAGAAAGAGAGAAAAAATGAGCATATTTTGTTTTTCGGTCCTTTATTACGATGATCAGATTATTTCCTTTGGAATTGGGTAGACATGTACTAAAATATATTGATACCTCTTAGTAATTTTAACTTGTATGGTTGATAGTTGTGAAAGACCTAGGTTCTTGATTGTCTCTCCATTACTTTCTTGGAAAATTAAGCATTCAACCACTAACTTGTGATCATTAGTTTTAAGGAATTCTTAGGAAAACCCTTCTTGAACTTCTGGTAACTTTACAAAACATAGAATACCATAATATAAAATGACATGGGAGGTTCTACGAAAAAATAGGTGATATTGGCAGCACAATGGATAATTATTCCACATGAATATATCCAATGCACTTAGGTTCTCCTGTAGTTGTCATTTAATGATCTTGTATATCATTTGATATTGATTCCATTCCATCCTTGCTTCATCCACACAACCATATTGTAGAATCGAAATAACACGAAGTATGCATTATGTCGCTTATTCATTCCTTCAAAGTGAATCTATCACAAGTTTGTTTTTTTTATTTAATTTAATTTAAAATTCATAACCTAACATCATTGTATTCCCTTTCTTTTTCTCTTTTGAAGCATTTTAATAGGAAGTGGACTAGCTGGTACAACTAGTTTGACCCCAAACTAGTTTAGTTGAAGGTCTGGAAGTATATCAAACCTACCTGTTTTCACCAAACTAGTTGGTTCTCTACAATGCTATTGATGACGTTCCAAATGCAATTAAAAATAAATAAATGCGGAAACCTAATATTAAAGCATAGGGCCCTACTATTGCTAGGCAAATAAAAACGACATTCTCCATTATGTTTCATTTTTATCCTTTTAATTAAAATTTTAATATTACCATTAATTGACTCATGATATTTTAAAGTGGTTCATATCTCATTGGATAGCATATGGAGAAAGTAGAATTTTCGATTTCACTCAAAATCAAGAAAATTTAACAATTTTTATCTTTTGGGGTTGGAGGGATTGCAAAGTTCCCATTGGATTTTTTCATGTACAAGGCTATCAAATTAGAATTTAATCAAGAGAATGAAGCCCTATATGTACCTTCATGTTAGTGGCATTGATTGTTAAAATCCTTTATGAGGACCCTTGAGAAAATGTACCCATCACTCAAACTAATCTTGACATGACAAGTTAAAATTTTCCTATCTTATTTTAATGCTTAGTGGGTGATAAGGATGGTGAATATCTGAATATAAGAAATGATTTTGATGATATGTATGTATTTTTTGTAGCATGTTTTTTTGTGGATATTAGAGGAAATTTAAAGCCTTTTTGTTGATGTATTTTTTGTTGAGAGATGGATCACACTTGGTGCTATTTTGGTTATATGCTCCCTTGCATGTTATATAATTGAGAGCCTTTCAGATTCATATGGATACACATGAATATATAAATTCTTATTTCAAATTGGAATATTTTTATATATTTTTTAACTGATCACTTTTTTAGGCTAGTCTTTTTGCTTGTTTCTATCTATTTTTGAGTTCTTTATGATTCACTGTTTTTACTGGTTTAGTCAATCATTTGAATATGATAACATTGACTTTAAAACATTCTTCTTCCTTGCTTCATGGAAAATCCTCCTTACATTTCCAGCAACCAAGTTATTAGGGCTACCAATACCATTTTTTCTTCTTTGCTCCAACTTTTAAGAATCATTACATTGGCCTTGACCTCTAGGTTTATGGTTTTCTAAACAATTTTTGGTTTTTCACACAATTTATGGTATGTGCATAAACATATGATTTAAAATAAAATGTTATCCCTAACCTTTGTGTAAAATCTCTTGCAAGTCTTGCCATTTTCACATAAATTGTACCTCCACCCACCACCTATTTTCTTTGGCTTAATAACTTGAGGAGCCCTAGGGGCTTTAGACATTATGAGAGGCCATGTTGCAAAAATAGTAAGTAAACCTGCCCAGCAAGTAAATATTCTTCCGAGAGCTTTCTTATTGTTGTCCAAAATCATTTCTTTCTAGAAATGTGCCAAAGAAAACATCCTCTCTCTAGAAATGTGCCAAAGCATCCTCTCGATGCTCCAAAACACAAAGAAAATAGTTGATGTTGCTGTAGGAAGTTCTTCATGCTTAAAAAGTGCAATGAATGTTGATGAAATGTTTTTTTGGGGCTTTATAGAGAATCATATTTTTTTTCGAATGAATATCAAGATTAGTTAATTCATTAATTATTAATAAATTTTTTAAGGCTATTGTTGCAATGCCTTTCGTGGGCACTTGGAAGCAAAAAAGAAAAAGAAAAAAGAACATTTTTTTTTCGCAATGGCCTACAAACACTATCAGTTGTTTGTATGGTGTTTCCAAATCAGGAAATGTTTTATGGTAAGGCTTGCAGCCTTTCCTGATTTTTTTATACTGATTTCCATTTTTTGAGCTTCCCCTGGACTGGTATACAGTGTGTAGGCGTTTCTTGCAACATGGATATTATAATTTATAAAACATCAAATGACATACTATAGAATGATATGGGAGGTTCTATGAAAAAGTAGGTGATATTGACACCACAATGGATTATTATTCCACATGAATATATCCAATGCACTTAGCTTCTTTTGTTGTTGTCGTTGAATGATCTTGTATATCGTTTGATCTTTCTTCCATTCTATCCTTGCTTCATCCACACAACGATATTGTATAATCAAAATAGCACGAAGTATGAATTATGTGGCTTCTTCTTTCCTTCAAAGTGAATCTATCACCAATTTTGTTTTTCTTTATTTAATTTAATTTCAAATCTATAAAGTAATATCATTGTATCCCATTTTTGTTTCTCTTTTGAATCATTGTAATAGGAAGTGGACTAGCTGGTACAACTGGTTTGACCCCAAACTAGTTCAGTTGAAGGTCTGGAACTATATTGAACCTATGACTTTTCACCGAACTAGTTAGTTCTGTACAATGCTATTGATGATGTTCCAAATGCGATTAAAATAAATAAATGTGGCAACCTAATATTAAAGCGTAGGACCTACTATTGCTAGGTAAGTAAAAACGACATTCTCCTTTATGTTTCATTGTTATCCTTTTAATTAAAATTTTAAGATTACCATTAATTGACTCATGGTTTTTGAAAGTTGTTCAAACCTCATTGGATAGCATATGAGGAAAGTATAATTTTAGATTTCACTCAAAATCTAGAAAACTTAACAATTTTATGTTTTGGGATTGCAGGGATTGCAAAGTTCCCATTGGATTTCTTCATGTACAAGGGTATCAAACTAGAATTTAATCAAGAGAATGAAGCCCTCTATGTACCTTCATGTTAGTGGCATTGATTGTTGAAATCCTTTATGAATACCCTTGAGAAAATGTACCCATCACTCAAACCAATCTTGACATGACAAGTCAAACTTTTCCTATCTTATTTTAATGCTCAAAGGAAGATATGGATGGGGAAGATCCGAATATAAAAAATGATTTTGACTATATGTATGTAATTTTTATAGCACGTTCTTTTGTGGATAGTAGAGGAAATTTAAAGACTTTTTGTTGATGTATTTTTTGTTGAAAGATGCATCGCACTTGGTGCTATTTTGGTTATATCCACCCTTGCATTTTATATAATTGAGAGCCTTTCGGATTCATATGGATACACATGAACATATAAATTCTTATTTAAAATTTGAATATTTTATGTATCTTTTGATTGATCACTTTTTTTGAGCCCGTCTTTTTGCTAGTTTCTACCTAGTTTTGATTTCTTTCTGATTTAGGGGTTTTACTGGTTTAGTCAATCATTTGAATCTGATAACATTGAGTTTAGACCTTCCTCTTCCTTGCTTCATTGACAATACTCCTATTGCTAGCAACCAAGTTATTAGGATTACCAATACCATTTCTTTTTCTTTGCTCCAACTTTTGAGAATCATTATACGCTTTTTGTAATGTGGCCCTCACCTCTAGATTTTTCTGGTTTTCTACACGATTTCTGGTATGTGCATAATCATATCCTTTAAAATAAAATGTTATCCCTAACCTTTGTGTAAAAGCTCTTGCAAGTCTTGCCATTTTCAGTTAAATTGCCCAGCACGTATTTGCTTCAGCTTAATAACTTGAGGAGCCCTAGGGGCTTTAGACATTATGAGAGGCCATGTGGCAAAAACGGTAAGTAAACCTGCGCACCAAGTAAATATGCTTCCCACAGTTTTCTTCTTGCTGTCCAAAGTCATCTTCTTTCTAGAAATGTGCCAAAGAAGACATCTTCTTTCTAGACATGTGCCAAAGCATCCTCTCGACGCTCGAAAACACACAGAAAATGTTTGATGTTGCTGTAGGAAGCTCTTCATGCTGAAAAAGTGCGATGAATGTGGATGAAATGTTATTTTTAAGGCTTTATAGAGAATTCTATTTTTTTTTTTTTCAAATGAATATCAAAATTAGATAACTCATTAATTATTAATTAATTTTTTTAAAGGCTATCGGTGCAATGCCTTTCATGGGCACTTGGAAGCGAAAAAGAAAAAAACACACGTTTTTTTTGGGCCAATGGCCTACAAACACTATCAGCTATTTGTATGCTGTTTCGAAATCGGTAAATGCTGTATGGTAAGGCTTGCAGCCTTTTATACTGATTTCCATTTTTTCCAGCTTCTGCTGGACTGGTACACAGTCTGCAGGCGTTTCTTGCAACATGGGTATTATAATTTATTGCTCGTATTTGCCAAGAATTCTAAATCATTGTACTTTGTTAAATATTGTATTCTGGTGTATTGTGTAATTGATATGTTGGCAAAGAAGAAGAAGATATGTAGCTTTCAGATTATTAGAGTGTCAATTAATGTTAGACGCCAATCCTATGTTGAGCTCTTCAGGTATCACAAATAGTTTGTCATTCAGTTTCCCATGCTCTCTCTCTTTCTTTAATGCATCCATATGTGTAGCTGGATTGATAGATGATGCCTAAAAACTGTGATTTGTGAGGTCACATATTAGTGAACTTTATGATCTCCATACCCCAGAACTAATTTGCTGTTTTCATGGTTAAAAGTATATTCAGTGTCTTGGGTTGGGTTAATTTCAATGTTAATGTCAAGAATTCTAAATCATTTGTTAAATATTGTATTCTGGTGTACTGTGTAATATTCTCGTGGGAATATTGTATTGTATTCAGTTTCCCTTCCCCTCTCTCTTTCCTTAATGCATTGAGAGACACATATTAGTTTAACGGTTTTTCTGAAGACAAACCGTCAATGATGACTGAAAATTGTGATTTGTGAGGTCACATATTAGTGAACTTTATGATCTTCATATACCAGAACTAATTGGCTATTTTTATGGTTAAAAGTTTGTTCAGTGTCTTGGGGTGGTTTAGTATCAATTTTATTAATGGGATAGTATTGTGATAGCTACTCGTCTGCTTAACTGCTAACACTTGCACTTTCAAACCACTGCAGAGGAGATGAGACTTAGTGCTCGGATTAAGCGGCAGCGCAAGTTAACGGAGAGAGGAGCTGAGCTCGAGGCTGAAAAGGTACGTAGAGCTTTTCAAAAGCATGGGAAGAAGGCTTCACGTGGTTGAAGGTGGATTAATCGAGTGTAGTTCATAGTCCGATTTCAAAGAAGACGAGTCCCTATGAAGATTTGCAAATAAATAGAGAAATCAACGATGAGTTATTACACATGGTATTTTAGGATCTTTGTTTCTATTGGAATATGGTAAATAGGATCTTTTCCTCCCGACTCTTTTACTTTATTTGGATTTTACTGTAGATTTTACTGATTCGGTTTACACACGTCATTGACCTTTCATTTCCAGATCATCTACAATTTGGCATTTATGATCTCATTTTGACGTCTACTTTGGTATCCATTAATTTACTTCCCGTAAAAAAATGCAAAGTTGAAATTATTAGTAAGCTATGCGGAAGTCCAAATCCTTAGCAAGATTGTCTTAAACCTTGATGAAATATAATTTGAAACGTTCAAATGAATGCAACAATTGCTTCTCATATACTTGTATTTCATTTTTTATATATGGTGTATGTGGGTTCGAGTTCTTAGAATGACATTAATAAAGATTCATTTATCGTCATAGTCATAGGGTGTTGGAGTGTCCTCATTGCTACAGAGTTGATAGGGATGAATTTTTTTTATAGCATACAAATATTAAAATATTTTTTTTTTGTATTTTTAAGGTGTTTGTATTTTCATGATTTAGATCTATCATGGGTTTTATTAATTTATCTGTAAATGATAAAAAATTGGTGATCGTAAATGTTTCTGTTTTTTTCTCTTTATATTTTTAGCTATATAAAAGTGTCATTGTAGACAGAAATAAATATTATAATCTCCCTCCTTAAATTGTATAATTTTTCTCTCAGCATACTCATGTATATAATTATTTCTATAACATTAAAAAAAATTGATTAGTAAAGTAATATTTCATTTATAAAATAATACCTACTAATATTATGTGAGTAATAATAAGATATTCAATCACAATGTGCTCACTTTTCAACTTCAATTTTTTAGGCTTAAGATGAGTTTCATTTTGGAAAAGAATGGTCTTGAATTTAGTATTTTCAATCTCATATGTATACAATAGCGATTAATAAAATATGTTATTTGGGTTTATCTTCAGTGGTTTAAAGGAATGATTATTGTCCTTCTCACGTAGAAAAATGACTATTTTCAATCTCATATGTATACAATAGGGATTAATAAATTATGTCACTTGGGTTTATCTTCGGTGGTTCAAAGGAATGATTATTGTCCTCCTCACGTAGAAAAATGAAATGAGTTGAGAATGAGTATGCTTTTGTGATGAATAGGAGCCTTGTTGATTGACCTTGTTCATTGAAGAATCTAAGTGGATAGGTTGCTCATAATGAAGGGGAATACTAGAATTTTTTCTTGAGCATGTAACCTAAAGAAAGGAAGAAAGGAAAAAAATCGACAAATTAGTTTTTCAATCTCATATGTATATAATAAGAACTAGAAAAATAACTTATGGTTTAGCAGAAGTAAAGAAGAAAGAAGGGATAGATTTTCCAATACAATTTAGTACACACAATATAAGTTACTACATAATTACCAGAATCTTAAAGTCTTTCCTCG
Source organism: Pinus albicaulis (assembly GCA_034641835.2). NCBI lineage: Eukaryota > Viridiplantae > Streptophyta > Pinopsida > Pinales > Pinaceae > Pinus > Pinus albicaulis. The sequence goes on along the minus strand of CM076580.1, from coordinate 1,272,507,827 downwards.
AAATGTAGAGTGCTTTAAATATGCCTATATCATGAATCTTATGGAAACATAAATGTAATAGTAATTTTAACCCATTCATCAACTAGGAAATGACCATAGAAATTTATGCGACAAAGTTTGATTACGAACCTATTTTTCTATTTATTTTGTTGGTGGGGGGATTTATGATTTATGGGGAGATGATGATGAAAATTAACATCCATTAAGATCATGATTGATTTATTGGACCTTAATAAAGGTAAATATTACTCATATTATTTTAAAGTCTTCTTTGTATGCTCGAAAAATAATAAAAGAAGTGTTTGAAGGTTACCCTAGCTTTGATAACTTACAAGGTTAGGAAAGTTAGTATTGTAATTGATATTTTGAAATTGAGTTCTAATTTGGGTGTACTTATGGAACTCTCAGAGAAATCATTTTTCATCTTCAATCATTTTATTGTTACAAAGATGATAGATTTTAGCATCCAATGGTGTTTTGAGATTTATTCAATGCCTATTTTCACTATGTAGCTCATGAGAATTGCTTCACATTTCAGTAGTGTCAATTTTATTCTTTATGTTAATTAGAATTGAAAGATACTTTTTGTTTTCTATATGAGGCTTGACCACCTCCTTGTAATATCTTATATTTCGTTCACATTTTAACTCTTTGTAGCTTCACAAATTCTCTTTAAATTTATATTTAATATTCTTTTTAGTATTGTTGGTATGTGAAAAGACAACATTTTCCTATATTCTCTAATAATTAATCCAAGAATTAATGTTTTGGGGCTATCCTCCTTGTAATTTCTAGTGGTTATGGCTGGAGTTGTAAGAAAATTTACAAAACTTCTGGCCATACATATTGTTGATCTTGTTTCTATACATTAACCACCTAACTATGATTGTGCCCTCAATGGAGGAGAGGCTTTTATCCTCATATTCATGGAGTCTTGGAGTGTCCTAATTTCTAGAGCATTGATAGGGATGAAATTTTTATAGCATACAAAAATAAAAATATTTTTTTGTATTTTTAAGGTGTTTGTCTTTTCATGATATAGTTCTATGGTGGTTTTTATTAACTTATTTGTAAATGATTAGAAATAGGTGATTGTAAATGCCTTTGTTTTTTTTCTCTATATTTTTAGCTATGTAAAAGTCAAGTCTCATTGTAGACAGAGATAAATATTATAATCTCTCTCATATTAAATTGTAGAATTTTTCTGTGAGCACACTCATGTATATAATTATTTCCCTAATATTAAAAAAAAATTATTTGTAATGTAATATTTCATTTATAAAATAACATTTACTAATATTATGTGAGTAATAATAAGATATTCAAAAACAATGTGCTCACTTTTCAACTTCAATTTTTTAGGCTTAGGATGAGTTTCGTTTTGGAAAAGAATGGCCTTGAACTTAGTATTTTCAATCTCATATGTATACAATAGGGATTAATAAAATATGTTACTTGAGTTTATCTTGGGTGGTTCAAAGGGATGATTATTATCCTTCTTGCGTAGAAAAATGAATATTTTCAATTTCATATTTATACAATAGGGATTAATAAATTATGTTACTTGTGTTTGCCTTGGGTGGTTCAAAGGAATGATTATTGTCCTCATGTAGAAAAATGAAATGAGTTGGGAATGAGTATGTTGTTCTGATGGATTCGAGTCTTGTTTATTAACCTTGTTCATTGAATAATCTAAAGTTTACCTTGGATAGGATACTCATAATGAAGGGGAATACTATAATTTTTTCTTGAGCATGTAACTTAGAGAAAGGAAGAAATAGAAGAAATGGAAAAATTAGTTTTTCAATCTCATATGTATATAAAATAACTAGAAAAATAACTTATGGTTTAGTAGAAGTAAGGAAAAAAGAAGGGATAGCTTTTCCCATACAATTTAGTACACACAGTATAAGTTACTACATAATTCACTAGAATCTTAAAGTCTTACCTTGAAATGTAGAGTTCTTTGAAGACCCCTATATCATGAATCTGATGGAAGCATAAATGTAATAGTAGTTGTAACCCATTCATCAACTAGGCAATGACCATAGAAATTTATGTGATAATTTTTTTTTATGAACCTATTTTTCTATTTATTTTGATGGTGGGGGGATTTATGATTTATGGGGAGAAGATGATGAAAATTAACATCCATTAAGATAATGATTGATTTTTTGGACCTTAATAAAAGTAAATGTTACTCATACTTCTTTAAAGACTTATTTGTATGCTCGAGAAATAATTAAAGAAGTGTTCGAAGGTTACTCTAGCTTTGATAACTTTCAAGGTTAGGAAAGTTAGTGTTGTAATAGATATTTTGAAATTTAGTTCTAATTTGGGTGTACTTATGGAACTCTCAGAGAAATTATTTTTCATCTTCAATGATTTTATTGTTACACATATGATCGATTCTAGCATCCCATGGTGCTTTGAGATTTATTCAATGCCTAGTTTCAATATGCAGCTCATGGGAATTGCTTCACATTTCAACAGTGTTAATTTTATTTTACATTTTAACTCTTTGTAGCTTCACAAATTTTCTTTAAATTTATATTTAATATTCTTTTTAGTATTATGGGTATGTGAAAAGACAAAATTTTCCTATATTCTCCAATGATTTATCCAAGAATTAATTTTTTGAAGCTGTCCTCCTTGTAATTGCTAATGGTTATGGCTTGAGTTGTAAGAAATTTTATGAAACTTCTTGCCATATATATTGTTGATATTGCTTATATACATTAACCACCTAACTATTATTGTGCCCTCAATGGACGAGAGGCTTTCTATGAGGAGGATAGGATATAGTGTGCTTTTTCTATTATTTAAGTTATTGTAATTTTTTTTTGGATTTGCAATAGTCTTCTCCAAAATTTTATTAAATAGTATGTTTATCTATTTCACATTTTTATTATGTAACATGAGTAATATGGTATCAAATATGAATTTTTTTATCCCACCATTAGAGGTTTTCTGAATTACAGTTTTTTTCAATCCATAATAATATTTTGACCTTAAATTTATTCTTTTTTTAAAGTTGTAGTTCCAGTCTAACTTGTAATAAATATTGATTCCAATATATTTGTAAAAAGACCCTTCTTCCAAACTATTATAGTCATATATGAAAATGCCATAACTTGTCCTATAGGGTTTAATTATCATATAGGATTTCATTATCATAACCTTTGTTTATGACCGATGCATAAATCCTTGAGTATTTTTCTATAATTATTCAGAAACTAGGAATTCCTTGTGATAAGAACAATATCATCAACATAAAGAAAGAGAAGGATGATGCATATAACAGTGTGAGTGAGACCAATACACTGAACGTCTTCCAACCAACATTCAAATTTATCAATATATATTGTAGAAAATCCACATAGATTCCACTGACCTTGTAATATTCTAAAACAAAATACTGAATCTATTTCTACAAATTGTGGAAACCAATTATGATCGAACAATCACATGACTAATAAATAGAAAGAATTTAAATTGCACAACAAGAAGATGTATCTGGGGAAAGCCTCTACTGAAAAGCCTGTTATATGTATATTGCATCAAGTCAAGAATATGAAACAATACTACGCTATTTACTTTCCTCAGAAAGCTCTGCACTATCTTTGAATGTCTCTCACTAGCAATGAGTACACAAGCCTCTCTTGTCACACCTTTCTCTCACAATATCCATGCAAAAAATCATTCTTCTTATTTTTTGGCCTCACCAACTCGTGCTCACCAAAACAATGATTAAACTTGTGCCTTAATTCATCTTTTTAAAGGAAATTAAAAGGGTTTAAATTAGTGAGTTCTCTAATTAAGGAATGATTTATTTTATGCCTTCTTCTGACTACATGCATCATTTGTACAACTTGGATGATTATACAATTGATAGTACACTTCCTTTTAACTCCAATCTCAACTCAGTCTTCCTTAGAACTAAAATGAAACAAATATTTATAGTGAATTATCAATTATCTTATTGATCAGTACATGTGAATTAAATCAGATTTAATTCATTAGACCTCTCATTAGTTCCTCCATTAGTTAGAATTAGTTAAATTGATTTTAACTCAAGTAATTAAGTTAGATAATTACAACTAAAAATAATCTGTAATTGGACCCATTAAAACATAGAGAGAACTCTACACGACTCTACTTTGATCCTCAAATGAAATTGAATGAGCTAGCTAAGTCCCGCTGACTTGATTAACTTGTACAATTTTTCATGTGATGTGGAATTACAATTTGGTTCTAATTTAATTAAGGGAAAATTAAATTAAAATCCATTTTGATGCCATTTTCAATATTTCTTGTTTCCATTTTCAACAATACCTTTAAACAAGAATGGAATTAACTCTGTCCCAATCTGGTACCTTTTGAATGTTCGACATGCAACACTTCACTCCAGTTTTGTTGCTACTGCAACTTCTCAAACTGAAAAGAGTACACAATGAACCATTATGATGCATCTATTACCAAAGTCTCCGAATGTTACTAGATACTGCATTGTTAGTTAAAAACTCTGCATTGCTACTGACTCTACACAACGAATCTACACTATTGCCAACTCTGCTCTATGCTCGAGTATTTGACTGCTGATAATCTCCATCACTCTGAAATCTGACAGAATGAATTGCCACTAGTCCATTCTACCAATGTGTACTATGGGATTCCGTAGCAAGGTAATGATCCATGACACAATAAATTTCAATTAATCCTGCCAACATTTTCGTATTCTTGGGACTATGACTTCACATTGCCCCACTTCTCACATAGAGGTATGGATGCATGTGCTCCCTCTTCCCACTTCACTCGAAATTTCCCCATACTGGAGGTCTCTACTTGATTGGATGCTTCCACTTGGTCTCCTCTTTGCTTTTCCAATTGTGGCTGCTCCCGAACTTTCTGAGGCATCTTCTCAAGCTACATGTTGAGAGGTAATTCACGTTCCCTCTTAACCACCAAGTCTCTAACCTTTGCCTTTCTCCTCAAAGCTTTGCATCCATTTGGTACCTCAAGTGAATATAAGTTATTAACTCGAACACTACCATGATTCGTCTTTCTCGTGGTGATGTGTCTAAGGAAAACCTTCATTTTTCTAAATACCACATGATCTGAGCACTATGGAAACTTAGGTGCGCGCTATAACTCTCCAGTGTTCACGAATTATTCTAAAAAGAGAGCTTATTTTAAATCGGTGATATCTCTCTCATACGAACTTTTTTTAGGCGAATTTTATTTTGAATTTAGGTATTTTTTCACAAGGAATCTAGATATGTTATTTGTGTTCAATTTTTTTTGTAAAATTTTTTAGATCTTCTCTGCATACTCACCAACGAATTTTTTGTTGTAGTTGTGATACCATGTATAAAATCCACATGTATTAAACTTATCTTGTAATATAATAAAACCAAATACAAAATATATTTCTACATATTTCAAAAGCCAATTATGATCGCACAATCACATGAACAAGGAAGAGAAATAATTTCAATCGCAAAAAAAAAATATGTATCTTGGGAAAGCCCCAGCTAAAAAATCCTATATTTTTTGTATTTCATTATCTCTAGAATATGAAACAATACAATTTTATTTCCATTCAAGAGAAACCTATGCACTATCTATGAATGTCTCACACTACCAGCCTATGCACAAGATTATCTTGGCACACCTTTCTCTCACAAGATCTACACACAAACTTGTGCTTCCTATTGCTTGGTCTCACCAACTCGTGCTCACCAAAACAATGATTAAACATGTGCTTTCATTCCTCCTAAGGAAATTTGAATGGTTAAAATTAGTGAGTTATCTAATTAAGGAATGATTAATTTTAGGCCTTGTTCTCAGTGCATACACCACCTATACAATTTGGATGATTATACAAAAAATATCACACTTCCATTTATCTCCAATATCACCTAGGTCTTCCTCAAAATGGACATGCAACAACTATTTAGAGAGAGTGATCAGTTATATAATTGATCACTGTATGTGAATTAAATTAGATATAATTCATTTCACCCCTCGCTAGTTCCTCCATCAGTTAGAACTCATTAAATTCATTTTAAATCAAATAATTAAGTTAGATAATTAAAACTCAATATAAATTGTAACTGGACCTCTCAAAACGTAAAAAGAACACTACATGCCTCTACTTTGACCCTCAAGTCGAATTGACTGAGCTAAATATGTATTCCTGACTTAATTAACTCGTGCAAGTTGTCATGTGATGTCGAATTACAATTTGATTCTAATGTAACTAACATAAAATTAAATTAGAATCCATTTTTATGTGATTTTGATTTTTCTTGTTGTTATTTTTAACACTCCCTCTCAACAAGAAAGTAATGAGACCCTAAGGTTAGAGGGAGAACCACCAATGACTATGTGCAGGGACTATAAAACCCTTGTTAAGTCATAAATTCAACCTATTGGATATATATAGAACTAATGGTTATGGTGGCACTACTTCAGTAAAATGCTGAGCAAAGCACACAAGAGTACACCACAAAGTTCAGAAATATGAGCATAGTGTTGAGTGTCTCCCCAAGAAACCCAAATGTACTCCTAAAGTATTTGGGTGGTCTACACCACCATCTGTGTGAGCAGGTGATGTTGTTCAAGCCAAAATAAGTGGACGAGGCTTTTTTACAAGAACGATACATGAAGAAGACAGACACAAAGAGAGCACAATCAATTCAATCGAAGCAGAAGGAACACCATATTTCTTATAAGGAGTGGAGGAAGAAGAAAAAGGGGGGAAAAGATAAAAAAAGTGAAGCCACATCACACTAGTGTAAATATCCCAATAACCATAGTAACATTGACAGTGATGTAGAGGAGATGTGTTGGGAGTGGCAGCGAGAGCTATGCCCAAATAACAAAAAGAAAGATAATAAAAGGATAATATCATGACCATTGATTCAATCAACAAAGTAAATAGTAGCTTGAACATGGATGGGAATATAATATGTACATAAGTGCATAAGGAGGGCAATCAGAGTAGCCTTCGAGAACGAGAAGATAAATAAATGATAAAACTCTTCCATATAAAGATATAGGTCAAGAAGACAAATATTGTTCCTTATTTTGACTCAAAATCACATGTGAATCTCATTACAACATATATGGTTAAAAATATAGGGCTATAAGTACATGATCATACAAACCCATATCCATTGGTATGGGTGAATAAGGATGCAGAGCTGAAGGTAAAAAAATAGTGAAAAAATAGATTTGCTATTAGCGTTGATTTTATTGATGAATTAAAATTATATATGGTTCCCCTTTATGTATGTGGAGTTTTATTGGGAGTACCTACATGTGCATGCGAGATGAAATAATCATGTGAAGAGACAACTAGTACCATCTAGTGAAGGATGGAAAATCATTCATCATCAACACACACAAAGGCAACTCAAAACTTTCATCAATAAGTTCCAACCAAGCACAGAAACTAATAATTTCTAGTCTGAAGTATTTTTTATTACTTTTAAGAGAATTCCAATCTATAGAGGATTCAGTAAGGGGTAAGGCATCCCTGGATGGGTTTACTAAGAAACATAACCAACAATTGGAATTGTTGCTACATGCATACAAGGATGTGTTCCAAGAGCCTAAAGGGCTATCACCTAAGAAGGAAGTGGATCACAATATCTAGCTATGATGAGAATCCCAATTGCTAAAAATTGGGCTATATAGGAAGTTTATTATAGAAGCAAGTGAGGTGAAGAAAAAATTGTAGCAACTTCTAAATAAAGGTGTCATTTGACCGATTACATCACCATGTCGGTCATTGATCATCATTGGGCTAAACAAATATGGGAATTTATGGTTGTCTATAGACTACAAGGTGTCGAAAAAAATCATGCTGAAGAAAAGATAACCCCTGGCCATGATAGAAAACCTGCTCAATTAGATGTAATAAGAAAAATACTTCACTAAGTTGGAATTTAAGTATGGATTTCACTAGGTTTGAGTCAAAGAAGATGATACATGGAATACTACCTTCAAAAAAATACAAGGATTGTATGAGTGGTTAGTCATGCCATTTTCCCTATGTAATGCACCCGTTACATTTATGATATTAATGAATGATGTACTTCGCCCTTTTATATCTTCATTTTTATTTTCTATTTAGATTATATACTAGTATACAATTATAATTTGGAAGAACACATATATCATTTGACACAGGTGCTGAATACATTAAAGAAGCAAAAAATTTTAGAAAATCTCAAGAAGTGTGAGTTTGCACAATATTATTTTGTGTATTTGATAGGTTGAGGAGAGTTGAAGATATATCCTACCAAGATGGAGACCATCATAAAATGTCTAATTCCTACTAATTTTTTTGAGGTTAGAAGTTTGAATTGGGAAAAAAAAATAACTGCGGAAATTCAGAGCCTCATTTTTAGTAGTAGTAGAATTTATCCACACCATAGCAACAAGTAGCAAGAGTTTCCAGTGGGGATAGTGTTATCAAAGGGATTTTTAGGAGGTAAAGAAGAAAATTAGTCAAGCACTAGTTTTTTCATTACCGGACTTGTAACAAGTCTTTGAAGTGGATACAGAAACAAGTTGTTATCCTATGGGAGCAGTCTTGAACTAGGGAGGAATGATTGTATGCTACCATTCTAAAGTAATTCATGGGGAAATTACTAACTACCCTACCTACGACAAGGATATCTATGCCCTAGTGCTTGATGTGAAGAAGTGTAAGCACTATCTGATGAGAAGGAGATAGTAATCCACAATGACCACCAACCACAAAAGTACTTGCAGACCTAGAGTAAGCTACCTTAGACCGGGCATTGCAATTGGATGGGGTTTATACAAAAGTTTCATTTGGTTATCATGTTCAAGAAGGGAAGCACAAACAAATTGTTTGATATTATTTTAAGAACACTCGCATAAAACATTAGATATTTGGAAACTCTTATGTAAATGGATTCATTCACCCATAATGCATACAAATATGAAAATTCAGAGGATGAGGACTTCAAGGAGGTCTTTCAGTAGTTTCATAGTCAAGATTCATGTGCACGATGGTGGCAACACCATTATGTATCATCTCTAGGATGGGTGACTGTTCATTTTGGATAATCTATGTGTTCCTAAAGGTTATTAGTTACAATTGATTAGAGAGACTCACACATCTGAGGATGCAAAGAACTTTCATGTAGTGAAGACTATGGCCAAATTGTAGAGGTATCTATATTTTCCCAAGATGCAATAGAAATCAACTAGTTTCATAAGAGGATGTGTGCTTTGTTTTCCCAGGAAGCGTAACAACAATAAACAACATTTATACCATCCCTTACCTATACCCAGTTATCCTTGGGAAAGAATTTCCATGGACTTTGTGAGATGGTTACCAACAACTAGGAAGGGACATGACTACCTGTTTCTGGTAGTTGATAGGTGCAAGACGATGTGTGTTTTATTACCCTTTAAAAATACCATAAGTGGGACATAAGTAGTGAAATTTTCTGTCGACATGTATGGGTGCACTTCAAGATGAAAAGGAGTATAATTTCAAACAAGGATATAATATTTATGAGTGCATTCTAGACCACATTGTGGGACACAGAAGATGGAAAAAAAATTTCAGAGATTTACAACATTCCATCTTTAGATAGATGGGTAGACATAAGTACTTTGGTGCAACTTCTGAGGGGATACAACCAGAAGAATCCAAAGAATTAGGATAAAAATATGGTATATATACAACATTATTACAATAGAGAAATCCACACTTATATAGGAAAGCCCACATTTGAAACTTGTTTTGGATATTTTCATCTTTGACCTTTGGACATTGCATATGGGAAACAAGAAGGATTGAGGGAATATATTACAAGCGATGCCTTGAGGGATAAAATGTATGTAGAAAATATTAAGTAGATCCACCTAGAGATACAAGAGACACTGTAGAATTTGAAGAGAAATAAAAGGCAATGAATGATTAGCATAGAAAAGGGAATTCATTCAAGGTGGGAGAAAGAGTATGGCTACTATTGAACAAGGAGATGCTACAGTGGCCTCGTATGAAAATCAAGGCTTTGAGGTAGGGTACCTTCGAGATATTAGAGAAGGTAGGGAATAATTCCTATGGACTAAGCTTACCAGCATAGATGCACATTTACTCAATTTTGAATGTAGAGAATCTAAAACACTATGAGCCTTCCATTCTTCATTAGGAACAGGAACAATGCCTACCTTCTATGGAGTATTTGGCATAAAATTCTTTGGAAAAGTTGATAGAAGATACAGTTTTGTAGAATATTTACAAAACTACAAGACATGGGTAACATGACCTTTGGAAAATTGGTAAGAAAGGAAAACTTCTAGGGAAAGCAATATGCTAAACCAAAGAGAAGTTAGAGGAAAATTTTCCTCACCTCATTTAATAGATGATTTTGGGGACCAAAAGCCTCCCAAAATTAAGAGGTATGATCTGCATTGGATCATTATATTATTTTTCATCCATATTTATTCTTTTAGAGTGGAAGACATTGAGGAATCAAGTTACTTGACCATTTTTACCGATGTGACCCTATTTAGAAAAACATGGTATGAAACCTTCCAAGAGTGTTTTCAGGCATAAAATGATGTTTTCTTAGGGGTAAATTTTTTTCCTTTAACTTCACACATCTTCATGCTATTCTACAGACAAAATGCCTTTCTAACGACACAAGAATCATGTCAATTGAAGTACATATGTGAAATTTCTTCCACTCAAAGTTTGACATTCTTGTTTTCACCACCATAATTTGCGAGGATGCAACGACATCCACCATTAGTCATGGAAAATGGGATAACCACATGATTATGATGTATAAGAATTTATAATATTTTATATTATAAATCTAGATAAGAATTGAGGTTGTCAAACCTAACAACTTCTAGGCTATCGAGTTTTGTTATAAGAAATCCACTAAGAGAAAAAGGGAGTATGTTCCTTCAAATGCATTTGTTCCATCGCTGAGAAAAAGTAGAAAAGAGGGATAGGAGAACACAAAGATGATCTATGCATTATAGAAAATCATGGGCCACAAGCCATACTTCTTTGTACTCACATCCATATTTTGAGGCATAGAAAGAGAGCGAAGTGGCCTCACCGTCCATTTGGATTTTGCTCCTCAATGGGTTCCTAGAAAAAATATTGTGTCTAATGTATGTGTGATATTTTATTCTTCCATTCAATATTTTCTACATATTTTTCATTTTCGTGCATGTACTATTTATAGTAAATCTAGAGATCTAAAAATTTTAAAAAACTGTAATAGTGAAGAATTTAATATTATCAGATTTGTTGTGGTGAACCATATAATGGAGTATCCACGATAGTTTATTGATCAAATTATCAAGTAAATTATATTATATTTGTTACTCAAAAGAAAAATGGTGCTAATGATCGCATCAATCCTTTATTTTAGGATCAATTTTTTGGTGTTTGTCGTGCTGTCACAACCATGATTTCAAGCAAGTGAGAATTTTAAACATCCAAAGAAAATGGGGTTATTAGTAGCACATTTTGTTTATTTATTGGTAAAACTAACCATTAAATGGCACCTCTAAAAAATCAAGAACTTTTGAGAGTTCTCATTAAGTTGATAACTTTGTTTCACAAGCTCTTTGAGTACATGTCAAGTATTCCATAAGTAAACCTAGCTTTCAACTTTGTGAGTTGAGTTGATATTTAAGTTAAATCTTGCTTCATTTTATAGGTTCACTAATTTATTGTCTATTTTAATGGCTTCATTGAGTTTACATTATTATTATTATTATTATTATTATTATTATTATTATTACACCAATTGTTTTAATAACTAGATTTATTGTGAAGTTCTATTGAGTCATTCGGTTGGCTCTCCATTTTTTTTCCAAGTTTTTCTTAAGCCTTAGTGTCCTAAATTTGATCCAAGGTAATAATCATTAATTTCATTAAGGTATATTCCCCTTGATGAGGTTCTATAATATCAAATTTAGTCTCTAAGTTGAGTTTTTTTCAAGATGAAGAGTTTATCCCTGATAATCTTAGATATGATTATGTTTGGGTTCTGATTTGTGTGAAGTGGAAAAATTCCCTATTTATTTACAAATAAAGGTTGGATGAAGAATGGTTTAGGAAATGAATTTAAGAAAACAATTATTAATTTTTGGAAGTTTCTCCAAGTAACATGACCTAAGATTGGGAGATGCAACCCATAACATTAATTTCCTACTAATTTGGTTATATACCAAGGGGTCTCTATTCCATCTAAAAAATTTGGAACTTGCACTTGTCCTCATTCTATTTATGCCATGGCATTTAGGTGGTGTAGATCATAGGGAGCCTGCAATCATAGTAGATGGTTTAATGGAAAATATTATTGACCTCACCAGTGAACTACCGACCTATTGGAAGGATCTTACCTTTTCTGGAAGTGTCAAATTGAGTTCTTAAAGATCCAAAGTGTCTGGGAGAAGGATCAATTTTTTTAGTTTATGGTATGGACATGAGTCATTTATTTGGAGTAAAAAGGAGATGGAAATATTTCATGGAAATCTACTTAGGTGTTCGTCTTAAAATATATTACTAATTATTTGTAAATCCAAATTTACATAGATTTAGTGATTGGCCAAACGTTACTTTCATTTCCCACTTTTTTTTGTAGGATTAACATGTTACTGAAATTTCATATAAGCATACATTTAAATTATATTTAACCTATACACTATGTGAAGATGGACTCAGTGAAAAATATTAGTTGGATGAAATTCAAATAAATTCCAACCTTGTTGATTCTCAGAAGAAAATGTGGAGGTGTCACTAAAATTCCAACCTCCAAATTCGAGATATAAATGAGACATCAAATTATATATTTCTTTTCTAAAACGAAGATGCACAATATAAATAAGATGGCGTGTTAGAATGGATTTTCAATATAGCCCATGCTTCTTCTTTACTATGAAATTAATATTTGGTTTTATCATGGTAGTTTTGGAGTTATGTTTGAAACTTGAAATAGCATGAAGAAATATGCCACTATTATTTTTCCAAATTTAAATAATTATCCATTAAACAATTATGTTGACTATTTACCAATAACATAATTCAATGAAATCTTGCGCGTATCTAGTGACCCATTGCTGTATCTTGTTTATATAGAAAAACTACCCAACATTCTTATGTTGAGTTAAATTGGTTCACACATCATTGGTGAAGGAGGTCCACTTGTTGAATTAAAAAACACTGATTTCAAACATATATTTTGAGTTTGGTTTTGAGCACTAGTTTCTATGTATGATTTTCATTAAATTGGTGAGAAGGATTATTTTTTTATGTTTTTAACCTTGATATTTTTAAATATTTTTTAACCTTGTAATTTTTTTTTCAAACAAATTCTTAATAAAACAAAAAAATGAAATGAAAAATAAACACATAAGCATTGAAATTTTATCCTAGAAACATAAAACTGGGAATAACAACAATATTTTTTAGTATATATTATTATTTACATTCTTAAAATACAACATATATCTCACAACATTCATAAACCTCCATCCCATTTAACTTATATCATAATAAAATCATAGTTCCTAATCAAAACTACAAAACCTTGGGAAAAACCACCATTTTCCAAAAGCACGTCTTTATAAAAATATCGTGTTGAAAAAAAAAAGATTAAAAAGACTACACATGTTCTTTGGTGGCACTACTGTAAAATCATAGTATAGGTGGGTTTTCTCCATCCATTGAATCCCCTAAACATGGGATTTTTCCACCCGCCCTCCCCCAAAGACTCCCTTCATGCTCCACCTTGCACATTATACTATGTGCAAGGATAGTTGTGCAAAGAACATAACACATAATCAAAATTCTACAACTTTTTTTCATTGCACACAAGGGGTTTTAGTACCACATGATCGATAATATAGGGTAATAATTCCCATTGCTTCTGTAAATCAAGAAAACTTCTTTGTCTTCATATATTTTGTTAATGAATTTGCAACATTCTTCAAAGTGTCCACTTTTTACAGCAACTTCTTTTCTTCAATCATATCTCTCAGGAAATGATAGAAAACTTAATATTCTTTGTATTTCAGTGATAATTTAGGTCTTTTTTCAGTAGTATTGCACTTTAACTATTACAATATATCCTTACAACTTTTTGTACCAGCCTAATTGATCACAATACATTTAACTACAGTATTTGTTTTCTTGTATGAGTGGCTACTATGTATTCTAAATCTGTAGGTTAGAGTGTCATTACAAATTTTCTTTTTATCATCTACTAATTACTCATCTAAATAATATAAACACATACCTACTTTTATATCTTATGTGATTCAAATATCAACCCTAGTTTGCATCAAAAAATCCATGTGTGTCCAACACTCCATCCTATCTCTCACTTTCTTCGTAGCAAAAACCATAGCTAGTAGTGCTACACAAATAGTTGAAACCCCTCTTTATTGTTGTACCAGGCTCCTTCCCTAATGCTGACATATACTTACTTAATACTCCCACTGGATGTGCAATGTTCGAACTATTATAGACCATTTCATACATCAAGCTTCCAATTACACTGAAATGTGGAAGATTGGACATGTAGTCTTCCTATTATTATATTAGGGAATTGATTCAATGATAAATTTACACCTACAAGAATAAGAGCCTTTACTATTTTACATTCCTGCATATATAACCTTTCTAATATCATCTCCAGATACTTACTGAAGAAATACACTGGCAAAAAAATAGAACAAAGCATTCAACAATAATTCACACCTGAATCAAATTATTTAATTACCAAAGACATATATTTATATATCAGATGATATGTCTCAAGAATATATTCTCTTATAATGTCTCATCAATCACTCCAACGTTTTTTCCACAAATCTCTGCAGATTTCTCTCACTCAGAATAATAACTTAACAATAATACTAATAGTTAGAATATTTCCAAGTGAATTCATTCCAATATTTCTCCCCAATAATGATCATTTGGAAATATTCCAGTATCACCACTGAATTTGTAGATGTTTTCCTTAGATAATTCTTTGGTGAATATATTGGATACTTCTTCGTATGTTCTCTGATAATTGATCTTGATCACTTTTTTTGAACCATATCTTGAAAAAAATGGTAATGGATATAAATATGCTTGGTCTTCTTATCTAGAACCATTTTTTTCATCATTTGAATAACACTTTTATTATCACATATAAATTAAGTGGGTTTCTCTTACTACTCATGTAGATCTTCTAGAATTAGTATCAACCAAAGTCGTTCACATGCTATTGTTGATGTTTCTATATAATCTTCTTCTGTTTTGGAGAAATAAATTGTGGGTTTCTTGTTAGTACTCCAAGAAATTTTTGTTGAACCCTTGTTGAATGAATACCCTTAAGTTGATCTCATTTCATCCATGCATGTAGCCCAACTTGAATCAATACAATGAGAAACCTAAAAACTTCTAGGGGAATTTTTACCAAATGATAACCAACACTACAATGTAGATATCTTAAATTAGTCTTAGCTAATTTCCAATGAAATTCTTTAGGTTCTACCATGAATCCTTATACCATTCTTATTGTAGAGGAAATATTTGTTTGAGTTGTATTAAAGTAGATCAAATATACACCCAATTGGCAATACAATGTAACATAAGCTAAATTGGAGTCATAATATTTGTATAACTTCAACCTGACTTCCAAATGAGTTTCCTATATCTTGCAACTTGAAATTCTAAAATTCATCAGAATATACCAAGCATACTTTCCTTGTGACATGAAAAAACCATCTTCCTTATGAAAAACTTGAAGTACCCAAGAAATAATTCAATTCACTAAGGTGTGTTATCTCAATCTCAACAATAATGTGACTTAACTCTTTGAAACAATTCAACATTGCTCCTTATGTATGTCAAGTCATGAATGTATAATGAAACTATCAGAATCGCCCGTTTTGATTGAAAAATATATAGATTGGGATCAAATAAACTTTTAACTAAGCCATGACCTTAAAATAATTATCAATTCTTGAATGTCATGCCCTTGAGGATTTCGTAGGACCATACAAGACTTCTTCAACTTAGAAACACAATATTATTTTCCCCAAAATTCAAAACCCTCAGGCTACTCTAAATAATTTTCTTCATCCACATAACCTTTCAAGAAATATTTTTTAACATCCATCTAAAAAATCATCCATTTGTACTATGCATCTAATGTAAGAATCGTCATGATTGTATCCAAATATTCCACTGGAAAAAACTTATTAGTATAATCAGTTCCTTCCTTCTATGTGTAGTATTTTGAAGCTAAATGATCCTTCCACTCATCGATTACTCCATTCTATTTTACTTGGATTTATTAACACATTTAGTGCCAAATTAATCTTTCTGTTTGGTAATTTGGCCAAGTTCCGTTTATTATTTTTCACCATGGTATTCAATTATGTTTCCATATATTCATTCCATTCATTCTTTATTAACGCTTCGACCTAATTATTTGGTTCTTCCATTTTCATTACCCATGCCATAAGTGCATAATTGGCTAGAGAAATTTGAGATATAGTACTCCTTCCTTCAAAAATTTTATCCAACATATTTCGCTCTAAATTACCCCTTTAAATCTACTTAGCCTTCTTCTTAGCTTCATCTATAATTAATAACTTGGAATTTCATTCATGACTAATATCCACTACATATTTTCTCAATTCAAATTGTTCATTTCTTGTCAAACACATCTATGCTTATTATCACCTTGTTTTTTGAGGATAAAATAATTCATAACTTATTATTTTTATATTGTACCCAATAAATATACAATTCACACTTTTATTGTCCAATTTAATCATCTTTTCCTTAGGAACATGTGCATATGTAGTACAAAAAAAAAATTTCATATGTGAAACACTCCATCTGTATCTTCACCATGTCTTTTTTAGATTTAAATTCATCATTTCATTCATAGGAATTCAGTTAAGAGGTTATACTTCTATGTGTATTTATTTCATGCAACACTAATCCCCAAGAGCCTTAGTTTTTAACCCGCTCTGATCCTTTTCAACTATGATATTGTTATTCCTATCCATGACTACATTTTGTTGGTGTGAGTATGAAATGGTAAACTCTTGTTTTATTGCATCCTTCTTCCAATAATTCAAAAGCTCATTTGACTTGTATTCTCCCTCATTATTTTTTCTAGGGGTGATAATTTTCAAACCAATTTTCTTTTCAACTAAAGCATTAAACTCAAGGAAATGAGAAAATAATATATAGTTATACTTCAAAAAATACACCTAAGTATTCTTGGAATAATCATGAATGAAAGTTAGAAATTAAAATTCCTTTCCAAAATACATGGTTTCCATTAGCCTTCACAAATTTGAATGCACCAATTTTATACATTATCTATCCTTCCATGTGGTTTGCCAAGAATAAACCCTTCACATAATTCATCATCCAACTTGATATAATGAAGACCATTCACCATGTTCTACTTCCTTAACAATAACAAACTTTTAAAATTCAAATGTCCCATCCATAAATTCTAAATATTAATATTTTATTCCTCTGTTACATTGAAACTCTATGAACTACTCGAATCGAAGGAGAGTTTGAAAATTATATATCCATCCATTTATCCTTATGATAAAACTGCATTTTGATTAATATTAAGCATAATTAAGTGCTCTTTATTATAAAATACTATTTTGTGGTTTTTCTCCTTCATTTTTTCTACAAATAGTAGGTTTTTCTTTAATTTTGATGTTAAGAAAGTGTTAGCAATTAAATTTTCCTATTTCCATGCAATGCTATTATTGCAACTACACTCTTCCCTTTCAATTCAAAAACACTATGATCATCGAATCCAACTATACCATAATAATCATCTTTAATTCTAGTAAACAAATCCTACTAAGATGCCATATGACTTGAACATCCATAATCAATATATCATAATTCACTTTCTTCTCTATTTTCTATCAAACTTGAGATGAATAAACTATCATTCCTAGCTTCTTCAACAACTATATTGAAACCGTTATATTCCATATCTCACATTTTTCCATAATAGTCTCTTTATATATAACCAAGTTTATGAAAATAAAGACACTATTGACCTTGTCTATCTCTAGGTCCAATTCTTCATCTTCCTCTTCCATGATATGACTCTTTCCTTGAACCTCTAAACTGACTTGGATTTATTCCTCTTCCCCTTGAAAGGGATGAATTTCCTTGATAATTTTGTGATTTTTGGGAATTTATATTTTGATTCTAATTATGATATTAACCCACACTTTTCCTCCTCTTATATGCCTTGCAAAAAATCATGCTGCACTTCCTAAAATGGTTGATTTTCTTTAATAGTTTACAAGAATCCACTAAATTCATCATTTTTCATTTTATATAACTCTTTGGATACCATAATAATTGTGGTTACCACTTGAAGCTTGGGAATAATAATTCCTAAAATATTCTGAACTAGACATTTTTCTTAAACATCTAAACCTAACGACCTCATCTGACTACAAGATCTTACATTTTTGTGATGTAATCATGAATGGATTCATTAATTTTCCTATTGGGAATTTTCAAAATTCCTCCTTAATGTTTGTAATTTAGCTACAACCATACCTTCATATGTGTTCTCTAAGGTACTCCCTTGGATTATACTACACCAATGATTCTTATAAATATAGTTTCTTCAACAACACGCCTAATAAGTGAAAAGGATTCATTATATTTGTTAGTAGGTTCATTTACAGATTTGGTGTCATCACCTCTCAATGATTTTAATTTTTCAAGATAAGGCATAGTATATCCATTAGATACAAGTTTTCATGAACACTTAGTGATGAATAATATAGTTTGCATGCATTTGCTCAAATCGAAATAATTTTATATAACATGTTTAAGAAATGTAGTTATTCTTGTGTCCATTGTAGAATAAGAAAGAGACAAAGAGAGAAATTGTGAAATGAACATAATGAGTACCATTTTGATGTGAGCCAAAAACTAGTTTCCCATAAATTGGGAATCAACCACCACCACAAAATATTTATTTATTGAATAAAGAGTATAAAATGGAGCAAAACATGTGCAATTACAACCAACAATATAGTGCCAATAACCCCTTTTCTTTATACTCAAAAATATTAAAAAATAAGAGATATTATAGTCTATTTACAATTCACACTCCAATATACTAATGCTCCCATAATACTCCAATAATTTTATTTCATCATATTCACCATTGGCTCTCTCTCATACAATACTTTATTAAGTAATCAATTCCCCATAAAAAATTTAGTTGAACAACTTTTCGTTGTATTCTATAAACGGTTTACACAACTTAACCATATTACATTCATGGGTGACCCTCCCTATGTGGAAAAAATTACTTTAACCCTCCACTTCAATCCTTTTATAGCATGCACATGTATTGAATTTTCTTTTAAATATTTATGCATATCATATATATTATAATCTTTTGATGGCTCCTTTTTACAACATGGCTTCTCCATTTTTGGCTCCAGGTGGCTTGTTCCTCTTGATACCTCCTTCTATACATAGGTTTGTGTAGGCCTGAAATATATCTACTACATGGAAATAATTTTCACGTATATAAGTAGACATGCAAGAAACAAGAAACAATCCACATAGACAACTCCAAGATTTCTTCACGCACGATGCTTCTACATATAATGCTTTAGAATGTGTTGTAACATAATTTAACTCAGCTAAAGGTCAAGAGAGGTCCTGAGAAATTCAAGGTTGTTGAGGAACAATTGTTAGAATGTCAAGAAGACCTCCAATATTCTCAAAAGGATAACCACAAGCGCAACGAAGATTCATCATCACATGTGCACTGCAACCAAAGTCAAGGAAGGAGCAGCGACATTGGAAGCTCAATCGAAGCCAAAGGAGCAGCAAAGAAGAAAAGTGTGCATTAAGGGTCAAGTTGGGCTCATTTGCAAGCTCAGGAGAGACTAGCACGACAGAAAACTAGATAAGCTCAGGAAGGTTACACTGCAGAGAAAAACACAATAATTTCCTACATGTAGAGAAATAACATATTTCCCTTAGAAAATTAAGAGTTTTGGAGGAGGCACAAAGGGAAAAATAGATGGTCAGGATCAAAGCATAGAACTGAAACAGAGAGATGGACGACGGTGATCGTATCGCATATCACATTCAGTAAAGGCTACACGTTTAAAATATGGTTAAACTTGCGATATTGCGATGAGATGCGATCACATATCACACTTGAAAAGTTTGAAGGGTTAGCGCTAAGGAATGTGTTAAAGGTTACGATCTGTGAACTGTGGGGGGGACCACCTCTCTTTTCCATGTCACCTCCCTCTCCCCGCATTTCACACTTCACAAGTTTTAATTTTTACCTTCATCTCTTATAAACTAAATCCACCGATTTGAAATTTGCAATATCCGTGGGGTCCCATCCCACCACATCACCTCCCTCTCCCCGCACTTCGTACTTCACAAGATTTAAAGGTTACCTTTCATTTCTCATAACAAATCTACCGATTTGCGATTTGCAATTGGCCCCACCTCCACTTGCCACGTCGCCTTCTGCCCCTCGCACTTCACACATCGTAAAGTTTAACAATCACCTCCTGTATTTCATAACAAAATACTTGATTTGCAATTTTTGGGTGGATGCGATGTGGTTTCAAAAGTGAACTCCAAAGGTTTTCAAATCCGGAGGCAAGACATTTATTGTGTTAAATTACAACGGAGGAAGAAAGAAGGTTTATAATGTAAAGCCAGTGAAACACCAAATATGATAGAAAGCAAACGTGATGTGTTCCTCATAGGTGAATAGAATATATTTCAAGTCCAAGCCTTGCGGCGATTTAGGGAAGAAATTTTGAACACAGGCAGAAAGTCTCGGGCATGTGATCCGATGCAGGGCAAAAGAGAAGAAAAGGCATAATGCAATAGGCATGAGCGGAAGAGGCAAAGCCGGGTAGCAGGAGACATGATGATAGCATTGGAAGATGCAAAAGCATGGGAAACGTCTAGTGGAGATGCGTTTACACAAATTGTTGGGACATCACAGCTGAAACAGAAAGAGACACATCAACAACAAATCAGATCCAAAATATTGATTGATACTTCTAATTCTATTTTTATTACTTTATTAAAGATCGACATTGTAATGAAGTATTTAATTGTGATGTAATAGGTAGTTTACAAAGATTTAGGAAGTTTGAGTAGTTACAAGAAGCTCCAACAGTTAAAAATTGTTTTTGTTGTATTTAAGCAAGAGAGAAATAAAGAAATAGGGGGGAATGAGTTTTGAACCCCTTGAGGATTACATTTTGAACTTATTTTTCTGATGGATAAATGAGAGAAGTAGTAAGTTTCCTGTAAATGTTGATGGTGATTCCTCTTTCTTGTACCATTTTGTGTCCCTTATTCTTTGAATGAAGTGAAGTAATGTAGCACTTGATCTCTTAATTACATCGGTGAGTAAGAGTTAAATAACCTTAATTTGCGCTCCACTCCATCTCTTCTCCCTTCACAAATTCTCTCTAAAACTTAAAAGTAATATATTATTTGTTTACAACATATTATTTTGAGTTTCCCCTCTCTTCACTAACTCATGATGAAACTTTAAAGTAATACATTTTGTGTTTAAAACATATTATTTCGAGTTCCTCTCTCTCCATGAATTTCCTCTTAAAATTAAAAGTAATAGATTCTGTGTTTTTAGCATATTAATTTGAGTTTCCGCCGCAGTTCTTCTTTTCATTCAGATATCAGTAGTGAATGGCATTATGAAAATTTTATTATTCCAGATCATTAAGGGTTTTATAAAAATAGTCTCCAAAGTGATAGAATAATGACCTCATGATACAATCATTTTTGTGACACACTTTTAAAATGTCTTAAGCACTTATTCCTTTCGCAATCGAGGGATTGTCTCTTAAGATACAACATTTTTTTCCATCGTTTCTGGGGACAAAGGAAAGAAGTTACTTTTCCCTAGGTATTGAGATTTATTTCTTGATGGTGAACAATATTTAGATATGAAATTGGTTGTTTATTATTCACCTGGAGACTCCATTGATGAAGGTTTCATTAGATGAGGTATTCTACGGGAAAGATAATGAGAAAGCACCGTGGAAAATACAGATATCAGAGTTTGAGTCTTTTAAAGGAATTTTTATTTTGCACTATAAGTTTGGTGGACTATTTTCCATTACATATCAAGAATATTGTTTCCTACTTCATTTTATCAAAATATTATAAGGCCCAAATTGTACATTCTTTATTGGAGAAGGAAGATTTTTCTTCCGATTGTAATATTAATCTTGACACAACTTTATCTCCTAAATATGAAAGGAGATATGACTGTTGCATTGCAATCCTGAAGGTAATCTGTCACATTTTGGGCATAAAGCTAAGGATTAATCATCTTTGGGTGATAATATTCTACCTCATATCCAATTTGCTTCTTTATAGCTTGGAACCAAGGTGATTTTCAAACCCTTGGTGTTGCCCACTATCCTCCATCAATATCCTTCAAAAGGATTTAAAATTTTGCCAAGTTTTTTTGGAGGGGGGGAGGATATTTCAATTGAAAAACATATCTTGGAATTTGAGTACTTTTTGGGAAAATTTAAAATTATTTATGAATACATGGCTTTAAGGATGTTTTTTCATTCATTAAAGCAGGGTGCTCAATAATGTTTCCAGTATTTGGAAGCAAGTTCAATTAGTTCATGGAAAGGTCTTCAAGATATATTTCTTAGATATTGGGGTGAGCGTAAGTCATATGAAAAACACCTTTTGGAATTATATTAGATCCATATGCAGAGAAATGAATCAATCGATAAGTTTAATAGGAAGTTTCAGAAATTTTATTTCGGCATGCCAAAAGAGATTCAGCCTTCTGAAGCTACAACTATGGTTTACAATTTGAGGGCTTTTTCTGTTGTCTTTGTTTTTTATCTCAAGGAGAGAAAGCCTTGCGCTCTAGAGATGATGTTTCTTTATGCACATGAAATTGAAGATAATGTGTGGGCTTGTAGAAATTTCTCCTATCATGTTGAAAGAACCAGTTTTGTTGAAGACAAGAGGGCCTATCAAGAAAACATTGGAATTTATTTACAACAAAACAGAAATTAAGAGATGAAAAAGGATTTTCAAAAGGGGTTAGTGGATTCCTGTATTGCTAAAACACAAGAATTCAAGCATTCTAAAGATTTTGGTCAAATTTTTTTTGCAACAACTGAAGTACATAGTGAAAGCCTGGAAGATCATTACAATTTTCATAATTTTAATGATTTTGTTAATAGAGGAGAAACTAGTGAAGCTTCTCATGTGTGTTTTCACAAGGGGGAATATTTTTGTCAAGGGTTGGCATTATACGAAGAAAATCAGCATGATGAGGAACAAAACTTAGATTTCTCTTTCTAGGCTAAATGGTTATCAACAGAAAACAAAAATCAATCTTCTCGTATACAACCTTAAGTTGAGGAATCAAACAATGAGGGAAGCTACCCTATTCAAAGAAGTCTACATCAACAAAATGATCAAGAAAAGGAGGGAGCAGAAAATTGGTCTCATCAGTTCTATGATCCAGTAGCAGACTATATGGAAACTTTATTTTGTTACCAACAAAAATTTACGCAAATGTATGTGCAAATATTGGTATCTGGAAAAATTTCATGGTATCTCTGTATTATGATCTTCAAATTCCAATAGTATGCAAGCATTAGGCCTAACATGCAGATGTTTGATTGGTGCCATTGGAAGGCTGACCTCACCTGATTGAGTTCAGACATGAATACATATGTAGGAGTTGTGCATAAATAAGCTCAAAAGTTAAGCATTTTCAGTTGTAGTTTTTCTAGTTCAGTATTTTCAGCTTAAGAATAAAGAAAGAAGTCCAAAGTGTAGCAGGATTTGGGAGGATTTCATAGTGGATGAACTCAAATTTGGGATTGACTCCATTCCCATAACGACTATAATTCTACAAGTGCTAATTGAATCCATGCCCAATAAAGGCTCCTAATATACAAGTTCTCCTTCACTCGATGCCCAATAAAGGCTACTGATCTACCATTTCTCAACACTTTTCTACCAAAAGTGTTGTCCCCAATTGGACCCAGATGTTGTATCATAATTTGACTCAGCTAAAAGTCGAGATAGGTCTTGAAAAATTCAAAGTTGTTGAGAAAAAGTTGTTAAAATGTCAAGAATACCTGCAATATACTCAAAAGGATAACCACAAGCACAACGAGGATTCATCATCACATGTGCACTAGAACCAAATTCAAGGAAGCAGTATCAGCATTGGAAGCACAATCGAAGCTAGAGGAGCAGCAAAGAAGAAAAGCACGCAACAAGGGTCAATCCAGGCTCATTCACAAGCTCAGGAGAGAATAGTGAAATATAACACCAGATAGTCTCAGGAGGGTTACACCGCGGAGAAAAATAGTGTAATTTACCACAGGCAGAGAAACAGGGTATTTCCTTTAGAGACTTAAGATTTTTGGAGGAGGTGTCAAGGGAAAAACAAATGGTCACTACGAAAGTGCAAAACTGAAACAGAGAGATGGACCGTAGGAATTGTATCGCATATCACATTCGATAAAGGTTACAAGTTTAAAATATGGTTAAACTTGTGATATTGTGATGCGATGCGATCGCATATCACACTTCGCAATTTGAAAGGTTTAGCTCTAAGGAATGTGTTAGAGGTTCCAATCTATGAGCTACGCGGGGGGGGGCTTCACTTTCTTTTACCTCCCTCTCCCCGCATTTTACACTTCACCAGTTTTAATGTTTACCTCCACTACTCATAAACTAAATACGCCAATTTATGAGTTTCCATATCATCTCCTTCTCCTTGCACTTCACACTTCACAAGTTTTAGAGCCTACCTTCCATTTCCCATAACAAATCCGGTGATTTGCAATTGGACCCACCTCCGCTCACCACGTCACCTTCAACTCGTCGCACTTCGCACATCGCAAATTTTAACACATACCTACGTCTTTCATAACAAAATCCCCAATTTGATATTTGCGAGCAGATGTGATCTCGTTTCAAAAGTGAACTCCAAAGGCTTTCAAATCTGAAGGTAAGGAATTTCTTGTGTTAAATCTCATGGAAGGAAGAAAGGAGGATTATAACTTAAAGCCGGTGAAACACCAAATGCGATAGAAAGTGGACGCGATAATTTCTTCAGAGGTGAATAGAATATATTTGAAGTCCAAGTATTGGGGGGGTTTAGGGAAGAAAGTTTGAACGCGGGCAGAAAGAGTCGGGTATGTGATCTGACACAGGGAAAAGGGGAACAAAAGGCATAATGCAATAGGCACAAGTAGAAGAGGAAAATACTGGTAGCAAGTGACAAGATTATAGCATTCGAAAAAAAAAAAAAATGGTCAGATTCTTGCGGAGATGTGTTTATGCAGACTATCGGGACAACACAGCCGAAAGGACAGAGGCACATCAACAACAAATTAGATGTAGCAAATAGATTGATACGTATAATTATATTTGTCTTTCTTGATTAAATATTGACATTGTAATGAAGTATTTAATTGCGATGTAATAAGTAGTTTACAGAGTTTTAGGAAGTTTGAGTAGTTACAAGAAGTTCCAATAGTTTCAAACTATTTTTGATGTATTTAAGTAAGAGATAAAGAAATAAATAGGGGGGGGGGGCTTATTTCTGGACCTCTTGAGGATTAAATTTTGTACTTATCTTTCTGATGGGTAAATGAAAGAAGTAGTAAGTTCCATGCAACTGTTTATGGAGATTTGTTTTTCTTGTGCCATTTTGTGTCGCTTCCTCTTTTAATGAAGTGAAGTAATGTAGCAGTCAGTATCTTAATTACATCTGTGAGTAAGATTTAAATAACCTTAATTTGCGCTCTGTCACTCCATCTCTTATCCCTTCACAAATTTTCTCTGAAACTTAAAAGTAATAGATTCTATTTTTACAACATATTATTTTGAGTTTCCCCTCTCTTCACAAACTCCTGGTGAAACTTTAAAGTAATATATTCTGTGTTTACAAAATATTATTTCGAGTTTCCTCTCTCTCCGTGAATTTCCTCTAGAGCTTAAAATTAATAGATTTTTTGTTTTCAAAATATTACTTTGAGTTTTCCCTGTAGTTCTTCTTTTCATTTAGATATCAGCAGTGAATGACATTATAAAATCTTTTATTATTTTATATCATTAAGAGTTTTATAAAACTAGGCTCCAGAGGGATAGAAAAAATACCTCATGATAAAATCATTTCTGTGAAACACTTTTAAAATGTCTTAAGAACTGATTCCTTTCACAACCATGGGATTTTCTCTTAAGATACAACATAATGGATTCTTCTATGGCTCCATTGATACCTCCATGGATTCTTCACACATCAATTATCCAACATAGAAGCACACACCACTTTTAAATGTTAGCCTACACACACACACACACATGAATATGCATTCACATGGTTTAACACTATGAAAATATGCTAGAATAAGGTGAAATTCCATCGAATACATGTGTGAGGGGATGCTATATTATTGACAAAATTTTCTTCTCTATTCCAAATTATTATTTTAAATTACTCTCCTAAATGGCGAAAGGATCTGATACAAAATGAAGAAATGTGCCAGCAAAATATAGAGCAAAACATTAAACAGCTATGCACACCCAACTCAAATTATTTCACTACAAAAGGCATATATTTATACATGAGAGAATATGTCTTGGGAATCTAATATCTTATATAATCTCTCAATCACTCAAACATTTTCTCTACAAACCTCTCCATATCTGTTTCTCTCAAAATAACATAGATCGAAATAATACTAATAAATTGAATATTTAAAAATGAATCTTTATTTCAACACTTACTCTAACTTAACCAGAGTTTCCTGTTTTCCTAATCTCTTCAAATTTCCATGTCCTAGAAGAAATTTACAATGTTGATATCCTTCATGTAAACTTTTGAGGAAATTTTAGTTTCCATTTTCTTGATGATTTCACTATCATTTCCAAGCAGCAACATATCATCAACATATAAGAAAAAATAAATAAGATTATAACCAACTAATTTTAAATATAGAAAATGATCTTCTCTGCTCCTTGTGAAACCACATATCAATATATATGTGTCAATTTTTCGATCCACATCCTTGGTGATTTCTTTAACCCATATAGGAACTTTTTTAGCATGCATAGTAGCTCTTTATTTACTTTCATAGTAAAGCCTTCTAGCTGCTTCATGCAATACCCCTAGTGCAATTTTTTTTGTAGACATGACTATCATGCCTGTGAAGGCCCTCACATAAGTTGATTGATTATGTACATGATTTTTATGATGAATAATTTTTTTCTTTTGGGAAGTGTTATAGTGAAGAGCACATGAGTGATATGGACTTCTTACTATGGTAGGAATTTTAGTGTGGTTAAGTCACACGGTCGACCATCCCAACTCTTTCTCCAAAAAACCCTAGGAGAAAGTTGCCACTAAGGAGAAACAACATAATTAGAGAGAGCTATTATGCTAAGTGGAAAAATAAAATTTTCTAGAGAAAAATGCTAGCTTGGGTAAAAATTTTAAGAAAAGAATAGCATGAGAGAAAGGCATGCACAAGAGGAAAAATGAAATACTTCTTCCTAATTAAAAGAAAAATGTTAGGTAAAGAAATAAGGATGAAAACCTTAAAAGTAGGACACTCCTAGAAAAATAGGTTGAGAAGAAAAACATCAAATACCACTAAAATAAGACTAGAAGGGTTTGTTATTCGAAGATAATCATTGAGGAGATAAGGCAATAAGTATCAGCTTGAGGTGAGTTTCGGGTGTGTAACTCATTGGTTGGGAGGAATGTGTTCTCTCCCATAACATTTCTATAAATATTTTCGAGTAAAGTAAGTGGTTATTATAGTGAAATAATAAATATAATCTCTTTAAATAATTAATATCACTTACAATTTCTTCGAACGAGTTTTATATTACACTCTTAACTAAGTAATGGATGTGAAATGGGACAATATGCTGAAATTAGTTATGTAAGAAATTATTATGTATTTCTATAATTTAATTTAGGTATGGGTAAATTCATGAATATAAACATTGGTTAATGACCAAATAGAGTAATGGATATTGATGGATATTACTAAAAATATAGATTAGAGGGAAACCTAAGTAATTTAGGCTGAATGAAAATATTATTTTCCTTTAACTACTAAAATTGGACACTTAGCCAGTGAAAATTATAATATTGGTTTAAACATGTAAGTGGAGGTGGAAGTAATGCTTATGTATACATCTAGAAAATGTCCTAAATATTTCCGTATTCCCTGACCTAATTTGATAACCAAGATTTGACCTAAAAAAAAAAATTATTATGAAATAACCAAGGTCTCGAAAAATTTTATGTTAACTCGAAAAAACTAGATGCAAAAGATAGGATCTGATATAATATGTAACTTATAATGGAGACCAAGTATGTAAAAGCGATGGAAATTTAGGATGGCATCATTCCAAATAACTACGCAAACTTGCAAAAGTGAAGATATTACTATAATGAATTAAGTAAGCACAACGGGTGAATAAATAGTATGAATTTAAGTTAAGGTAACATCATAGTGGATAGTATTCATGTACTACCCTGAAGGAATAATATACAATATATTTTTGGCAAAAGTATTTAACTTAATATTTATTCACACTACATAACTAAACTGGAGTGACACTGTAATATATATATACATATATATATATATCAATTATTTTAATAATAGTAATGATAATAAAGTTAAAATATAATTTATTTTTGTCATTTTTTAAGCGATTTTTTTGTCTATCAACATTAAATTTATGTTTACTTTAATTATAAAAAAAACTAAAATATAGAGTTCAATATATATACATTTAAAAAAATATTTAACAATATTCTTAGTCACGGATATTCATTCTCACTTTATCATGCATATTTTAAAAGTGAAAATAGGTTATATATATATATATATATATATATATATATATATATATATATATATATATTATTTTATTTAAATGAAATTGAAAAATAAAAATTCGATAACTACCTTTAAAATAAATTTCAATTCTTTATTTTTAAAATTTTTAATTGTATTGAAAAAGAAAAATACATAATACTTACACTTAAACTTTAGAGTAACACAATCTATTGTATTCATAAATACCAATATAGTGTATTCATAAATACAAATAGCACTCAATTAAGTTGAAAATTAAAATATTTTACTTCAGATAAACATTGAAAAATATTTTTTTCAAATAATTTTAGTGAAACTTCAGTGTAACACAACCATAATATATTCATAGATACAAATCTCATTTCGCAGACAGTAGACATTATGATAGACATTGTCAAAATGATAGGATGAGAAAGTGGTAGATGCTTCGGTGTAAGAGATAGAAACAATGGATGTCCAGTGCCATGGGAGCATCTATATCAAAAAAAAAAAATCTATTCAACATCTATATTTTTTACTCAACAGACACCCTGAAATTATCCAAGTTTTGATCCACCCACCGAGATAACATTTGACATATAGACATACCAATTCAAAATCTATATGAAGAAAATAAATGAGAAACACATCAATACATACGCCGACATGGCCAATGGACTTTTTTCGAAAATGTTATTTTGGCTGCAACTCTACAATTCCAATGTTGTAAAATACAATAAAAGAACATGAAAAAAGCCCTCATAGCTACTAGAGTTTAAATGCATAGAAGAAAACATGGAGTATTTGGAAAGTTATTGAGGTTACTCGCTGCAAAGAACCGTTGCTTCCTGTTTGCAAATGAATACCATGCTATAGAAAACAACTATGAACTCCCAACAAGTTAACAATTATACTGATGGAGTGAATGGAGGCATACTAACAACCTTTATGAAATATTGTGAGTGAGTTTGGCGGGAAACAGATATTTTTTTCGCGTTAATTTGAGAAGGTAAATTTTTTTATGGAAACTTTACTAGGAAGTTTTCTGGGAAAATTTGCATTTAAGGCAGAAGGGAAAACACGAGAGGAAAGTTTTTTTTGGCAAAAAATTGTGTGGGAAATTCCAGAACGTTAATCATCACAGTTTTAAATCCTGCCACAAGAACGTGCCGCATCTCCGGTCACAACTCCTGTGGAAAAAGGTAAGTTCTCGCACCGTTCCAAAGCTCCAAGGAGCGCAGGAACCTCTAGAGTGAGTTTCCCACATCTCAGGAGTCGTTTTCTTGCAACAGAGGTAAACTTCCACACTTATTTTATAACACTTAATAGCTCAGGATATAAACATGTGGTCATGTAACCATCTGCAAAACCATTGTGTTCAATTTCAGGGCCTGACAATAATGCACTCAAACTTTAATAAAAAATCCAGAGTGAATCCATTATAGGAAAAAAAATTCCAGTCATTTACCAGCTTGCCATAGTTTTTCCCAGATTGTTCACCTTCTCCAATGTTTTGAGCTTTCAGAATGATAATGTTTTATGTCTATTACCATATTGTCCTCCCATTACCGATTATCAATTTGTTCACCTTGATGATTATGAACCTAGTTTCTCGTGGAAATATCGAGGGGATGATTTCTGAGAATGGAAATTCATCATATAACTAGATTTCTATCAACTTGATCTTCATTATGTAATAAACTCCCACAATTTCCGAATATCTAGTTTCAGCTTCCCTATGGGTATGTCGGAGACATTAATCCAAGGATTAAATAAGGCTTTGATGCACTCCTCCTTATCATGATCCTTCAAAATCTTTCATAATTTTTGGATCATTGATCACATTGTTTTATCAATCGATCAAAGGTTTTATTCGGTGCTAGGAAGAGCTTATTTCTTCCTCTATATCAATTTTAGTGCCACTTATCCCAAAGTGTACTCCCTCTTGAGCTTCAAAAAATACTTTTTAATATTTGTATACTTCTTTACACACTCTCTCCACATGCCATTCCTCTTTAGCTTTAATATAACCTATCTACATTACACTTGAATCAATACATCTATAGAGATTCAATTTCACACCAAACAAAGGAATTCACAAACAATAAGAAAAGACTTGATTCACATGGATCATAAAACACTCAAATGAGAGTGTTTTCTCCCATTAACTTATAGCTGAAAAATAATTACATATAAGCCTCTCTGCCTAATCTACCTATAATCAACCTTAGATTTTTCCTTGGTTATTCTATTTACATATAATCAGCCTTAGATTTAGTCTTCATGATTGTTGACCCTCGCTGTACCTACTCTCTCTTGATTTTCCACATGCCTCTTAGGTTTAAAAAATCACACACAAAGGATTATGAATTAGATTTAGTTTAGATTGAATATATTCTCATGAACATTCGTATTTATAGTGCTTTAGATCCAGATATATCACAAGAAATATAATGTACCTGCATATTTATCTAATATTTCTCTAACTGCTATTTACTCTTGTGACTTCTTATAAGAAGTAGATTTTATTACAAAATCCTTAATATCAATAATATTTACATAATATTTATATATTTCCTAATAAACATAGGAAATCAAAGTAATTATAAAAATACAATCAATTAGGAAACAAACTCTTTTGGTAAATGAAACAACCCTAGCCCTAGTAAAATGCATTTGTACTTGGAGGGAAGATGCTCTTGCATAATACTTCCAAGGAAAAAAAGATTCATGATATTATCATCATATTATTCAATAGGTTATTGAAACCATCGTCGATCCCAAACTTAAGTTTGAAACTATCCAAATGCTTTGCTACCTTGTTGTGGCTTTGTTGTCTCCACTTCTCCACGCTTCAATACTTATGTTGTCGCTGCTCAATTTCTTTGTTGATACAAAGTTCTTCAATCAATTGCATTTTATTTTTGGTTACTTCTCCTTTATCTGTGGTAGCCTCTCCTACATATCTTCGTCATAAACATCCATAATCCATCAATCTCCTCATCAATTTCTCTCCTTGGTTGAAATTCACTACTATTATTTTCCATATGATATTGTATATCCTCCTTTGTCATAGGAGTTACAACACTCATAAATATTCCAATTACACACTTTATTATTATTATCCTTATTATATTCTATCACATTTAATCTCCTTTCAATTCTACTTTTAATGTTGAATATTCATTCCTTGAATTACTAACCTTTCCTCCAAAAAAATCAATTCTTTGTACAATTCGAAAACATAATTTTGGATTATATTTGTAACCTTTTTTTAATATCCACTACTTCGATCTACTGCAAATCGTTGCTCCAAAATATACATCTCATTATTTATACTTCCTTCCTCTGCCAAGAGACGTTAAATTACAATTGGAATATGCTTAAGCATGTCTTCATGAAATATTGTTTCATATTTTACACATATAATATCCATGAGATGATGTTGTTTCATCCTCCACTAGAACAAAATTTAAGGTTTTTTCTTCTTATAATTCCTTTGATATGGAAACTTCCCTTCCAAATTCATGATCTTCAAGGTCAACAAACACATGTTAATTTAAAAATATCTCCATCTCATCTATAACTTTTGGAAGTCATATTTCTTCATCTACATACATAACCAAATCATTTAATTACTAGTAATCACCTGCCAACATGAAATCACACAAAAATTGGCATATTCAATAAAATAAGGCTCCTAATTTCTGCCCTCGTCTACCATGTCTCCATGTTGATTCGAACAAGTTCCATAGTTCATCGGGCTATGAATAAGTTGTTTCTCAAGATCTCTAGCTTCCTCCTGATTAAGGAATGAGCCTTATTCAAGGTTATATATAAAATTTCCATGTCATACTCATCTACTCTGAGTTCTTCCTCGAACCTGGCATGCATCCTCTACCTTATATTCCTTTGGAATGAATGTCACATCAGCTTCTTCCTCTTGATCTCCCTTCCATAGCTCTCGTATTTCTATATTACTTGTAGGAATTATTTACATGAGTGAATTATTATCTTAGCTCAATAACTACCTTCTCAAATTCCTCATCACTCATCCTCTTTATTCTAGCTGCATTGTCTCCCTATTTCCTCTAATTGTGACATTTATTTGAACACATGGAATGACTATTAGTATCCATACTTTATTTCTTCTATTTATCCTACTTCTCCACTTCTGAGAAGAAATAATCCTTTTCTATATTTATGACAAGTCTTCCACTTGTCACCAATACCTATTCATCCTCCTAGTGCCCTCTCTTCTTATGGTTCTCTACAGTAGAAACTCTCCTTGAGGAGATATGCTAAACTTCAAAGTTGTTGGCTTCAAGATTTTCGTTTTCTCACTTATCTATTCTCTTAAGAAAATTGTTGTCCTCTCTTAAGAATTCTCATTTTACTATTAAGTTGTATCACAAATTCATTCTCATGATAGCTATGTGTCTCCATCTTTCTCTGTTAAAACTTCGCTTCTACAATGAATGCTACCAGTATTTTACTTACAAACACAATAATTTATAAATAGAGTTAACTTCAAAAAAAATATATTCACCTTTATAATATTATGCCAATATACTATATTCAGTATTATTCCATTGATCCACTTTATTTAACTAACTCTCTTCCAAGAGCATACTTGTTTTATAATTCTTCAAAACAATCCTTTCAAACAAATATGGAATTATTCAATCTATCACAAGTAAGTTTAATTTCCAATAAATCCTTTCCTATAATATTTAAAGAACCTCGAATTTTCTTTCCTTCTCTCAAAAATTGATTCCTAAAATCTTTAATCAAATTAAAATCAATTTTATTTGCCTTTCATACCTCCCAAATATGAATTATTGGAACTCAATAAATGGTCAAACATACTCTATCCTTATCAAATTTATATATTCAATTGATGTATATCTACATCTACCATGAATGTATTTTAACATCCTCTTAGTTCAGAACATTCCTCCTCAAGACTACATCTGATAGTCATAAATATCCAAATCCAAAGTGAATTGCAAAAAAAAAAAAAAATTTCCTCATTAAGACTCCTACAAATCATATCATGTTATAATGTATTGCTCCACCATTTCTATGTGTAAAATAACTCATTATTTATATATCCTTTCCTAGTTTACTTATAATCCTATCATTATTGTCAAAATTCTTCAATCGCCAATTAAGCAAGATTTAACCTCCTCTTATACCACATTGATGCACACTACTAAGGCTAATCAACAATCCCCAATATTTACAATATCATTGATATTAGCTGGATAGTTGGATTTGTATTTTTCTCAATTCAATTATAGGAACTAAATCCCCTTATACTAATTCTAATGATAAGTGGGAGGATTTATTTCAAGTAAACCCATTGGATTCAAAATCTTCTATAAAACATGCACCTATGTCAATCAAGCCTTTGCCCTAGCGTGGACTCACATAAATACTATATATAGTTAAAATATTGTGGGTACCATGATTTATTCTTAACCCCTATGTTTATTGTAAAATATCCTTTTCATTGGTGGAATTACACTTCATAATCAAAGGATATGTATACAATCTCAAATCCTATACATTTTTATATGAGTGTGCTTCCAAAACTCCCTAGAGACAAAATATGGGATGGGAATGTACACAACATTTGGCATTGACTTCCTCCATATACATTAACTAATAACCTAAAACTCTGACATTTTCATAGCAAATCCTTTTCACCTTGTCTCATAACTCAAAGGGTAAAATCATCTAAGGCACACATTCTTTTATATTAACCACTGCACTATGCCTCTATAACACTAAATAATAGGCTCAGTTTCTAACATTTAAGTTCTCTGGAAATAAAAAATGGTCATCTAACCATCTACATCAAAATAATTTTGAATCTTGGAATGTAGTGATAATGCACTCAACCTTTGATAAAAATTCAAAGGTGAACTTGTTCAAAGACGAAAAATGATTCACATCATTTACCACCTTTATAAAGTTTTTCTTAGAATTAAATCTATATCCTGATTGTTTGAATTTATCCATTGCTTTGACCTTCGATGATATGAATTATTTACATTTATTTCGAGGCTGTCCTCCTATTACTTCGTGTAAAATTGTCCATCATGATGATTATGAACCTAGTCTCACATGCAAATATGTAGGGAAGGATGGATAAGAATGAAAATAGTGACAAAAGTTGTTTCCTGTCAACTTGATCTTCATTATGTAACAAAATCCCACAAGCTCAAAATATCTAGTCTAAGATTCCTTATGCCTTGGTTGTAGAATTTAATATAGGGACTAAATAAGGCCTAAATGCACTCCTTTTTTATATGATCCTTCACAATATTCAGGGACTCATATATGATTGATTACGATGTTTGATAAATTAATAAATAATTTCTGTTGGTCCTAAAGAAAAAGATTCTTCCTTTCCATGTTTCAAATTTACTCCCATTACACCTAAAGTATTGTACTTCACAATGAATATGTAATCTCTAAATATTTCTTTACGCATTCTCTCAACATGAAATACCTCCTGATATTTACTATAACCAATCTACATTACTCTCAAATCAATATGGTTTACATATATTCAATTTCCCCCCAAAAATAGGCATTCAAAACTAATAAACAAAGGTTTGATTCATATGGACTCTAAAATAGTCAAACCAGATAATTTCATCCAAATTGTACAAATAATTACATATAGAACTTTGTGCTTGATCTACATATTCTCGGCCTCATATTTGGCCTTGCCCATTTTGGGTTCTCATTATACGTATTCTCTCATGATTGTCTTGATGCCTCTTGGACTTAAAAATTTATAGAAAAATTATTTTTAGCTAGAGTTAGTTTGGAAGAACTATATTCTAACCAAAATCCCTATAGGAGGATCGTCAAGATCCACATATCTCTAAAGGAATATAATATACCCTCAAATATATCTAAACTTCATTCATTGTCGAGATATCATCTAAGAAGTATATCTAATTGAAATATCATCAATATCAAACATATTTACATAATATTTATAGATTCCCTTAGAATCATATGCAATACAAAAAATTAAACAATTACACTGAGTTACAGGACCAACTCCCTTGATAAATGAAAGACCCCTTTAGGCCTAGTCAAATGTATTTTTACTTAGAGGTAAGATTCTCTTACATTCTTTTAACAACCAAATTAAATCTACAGTAATAGACTAATTTAACCTTAGTAATACTTTTCTAGAGAAACAAAATTTTTCCTAGATGGTGTGTGTGTGAATAGATGATAAGGAAATTACAAGAAATGCACACAAATAATACACAAGAAGATGACAAGAAATGAATGAGAATTACGTGGAAATTTATATATCTCCTATCTCAGTTGGTGATGCCAGCTTCATGAAGATCTCCTCTTGAGATATTTTCTCTAGATATTCACTACAATCCTACGCACAAATGAAAAAAAGTTCTCTCCTATCTTGCAACCGCAAATATTAGCACATATGACCGAATATATGCATGTAAGTAAAATAAACAAAAATGTGTGGGGAAAAATATCTTTCATTTGCATTACTCATGTGAAGAAGTACATAATGAATAATCCTTCAGTAATTTCTCTCATCACCTTCCTAAACTTAACACTCACTGGTAACTGTACCTACTAATGTTGGCTTTTCACAAAAGGAATTCACCAACGTTCTGTTGAAGCCTCGAAAATCGCTACAACAACATTGGGGGATAACCACCCGGTCCGGACCTTAAAGCAGCTCCTTTTCCGTTTGGTGTGGTGGCTCCGACTGGTTTAACTAGGTCCAGTTACCTTCTCCCTATTTTCTATTGGTTTATAATGTATCTTTAACTACCAATAGACAGGGATATCAGATCGCTTCTTCTTGCTGATCAGGCAAGAGAATGACCCTTAAGCTGATTTGGGTTCAGCCAAGCCACAACTAAAATTTTGCCTCTATAAGGAGAGGACTTAAAAGAATGTAGAATTTACTCTAAATGCAAGCTTATTCTATAATGTAAGCAAAAGAAACTAATCTAAATCCTATCTCAATTAGGTAGATGAAAATCTAACCCAACTAAGAGCAAGATGATTAAAT
Source organism: Pinus albicaulis (assembly GCA_034641835.2). NCBI lineage: Eukaryota > Viridiplantae > Streptophyta > Pinopsida > Pinales > Pinaceae > Pinus > Pinus albicaulis. The sequence continues at coordinate 1,272,470,749 of CM076580.1, read as the reverse complement.
AATGAGAATTAAAATATGTCTAGTTTTAAATTAATGTTAAGCTAACAAAGAAATTCAATTAGCTCACATTTGTGAGTACCAAAACACATTCTATTGAGACCATTTGACTGAAATAATAAATCAACAACATTCCGGAAGAAATTCACAAAAATTGATATCAATTATCATATCAGTCAAACTAATAATTAAACAATAACATGTGGAAGAAATTCACAACACATTACTATTTAATAAATCAGTGTTATAAGACAGATTTTTGAGTAATGGTTACTCAGAAATCAGAGTTTAATTCATAAGAGCAGAGATACTTAAAAATTTAAGACAAATTATCCATATCAACAGAAATGCCAAAACATGAATAAAATGAGACAACAATTTTATTAACATAAAAATGAAACTGGTATTTGATACAGAAATGCCAAAAATACCAGTTAATTGAATCTGCTTCTCTGATCCTGGTCTCTAACAGTACTTTACATTACTTGAATTTCTTCTTTCAAGACTAGAGCTGCAGAAATGCAAACTCTGCCCATCATGCATAATAAAAGACATAAAGCATAAACCCCCAATAATGTTCAGATATGAAACTTTCTCTCCTCCCCATCTACAACTCTAAATTCCTATAACAGAAATGCTTTTAGAAGTCTGGAATTGCAGAGGAGAGCAGCCCCTTTTACATTTTGCAATCTGCAATTTATAATCCTTCCAAAAGTATTTTTAGAATAGAGTTTGTTGAAGAAAAATCTGCCCAATCCAACTTTAATTGCTTAAAAATTTCAATCTTTAATTGCTGGAGTCTTCTCATTGATTGAAATATTTTTCTTCAATATCTCTTCTATTGTTTTTTCCTGCAAAAAGAAATTAAAATGAATTGAGATGCAAAAATAAAATCCAAATATTATTTCTAACATTAAAACAAATCCAATCAAATTCTATTTAAATAAATAAAAATGAAATTTGAGCTTCTTATTGATACTCATAATGATTTTAATTAATCAAGGATATTATTGATGCATGAATCTGCAATCAGAAGAGGCTGGACAAATGAAAATGAAGAAAACAAAACTCAGAAAATTGATTTTATTTTTAGAAATTCGGAGCTTGATTTTCTGCCTGATTTTTGACCCAATAAATGATCAAATTTGTTATTGAAACCTCCTCAGAAATGTTCTCCTTGATTTTCTCTTTCCAATGAGCCGTCCTGGGCCTCATTTGGCCAAGTAAAACTCAATTTATGAGCTTCCAAAGTTGATAAGTCACATCTGATATAAATCTGGAAATTCAGTTGCTCCTCTTGACTCAATCGGATCGGAAGATTTGAACATTGACTTAATCGCATCGGAAGATTTGAACATTGACCTCATCGCATCGCATAAGTTCAATGTGACTCAATCGGATCGGAAGTAATGAGATCAATCGCATCGGGGCTGACAAGCTTAATCGGATCGGAGGTAATGAACTCAATCGCATCGGATGAAACTAATGAGCCTCAATCGCATCGGGAAAAATCATTGCATCGGGGTTTTTAAAAGGATGTTCGCATGAATATTTCCGATGCGATGTGTTTTATGCAAAAATTTAATTTAATTTTTTGTTTTTTATATATTTGTTTTTAATATAAAATTTTAATTAAATTAAATTAATTATATTTAATATAATAATTAATTTAATTAATTCAAAATTTTATGTTAAAAATTAATTTTTTGTTTTTTGATCTTATTTTAGAGATGTTAAATTAGACTACGAATTTATCTAAAATGATGATTTACCTAAAACAACCATTTTGACATTTTGGATTTTTTTTCGAGATTAGAAATTTATTTGAAAATTGGAAAATTGGAATAAATGACTGAAATCCCCATGCTTTATGATTTGGCTGTATAAGTAAAAATAAAAATTGTTAGTAATAATTAATCTAGGGGTTAATATTTAAACTAAATGCATTATTAAAATCCGCAATTTTTTAACCCAGCTGACAGAATTGATTAGACTTCAAAGGAGTGCTATTTACAAACCGGTTGACCAAATGAGACGAAACAAGCGTCAATAGGAAGCTTATAAAAAATCGATTTCAACCAAGCAATCAAAACAAGAATCTAAAGAAAATGAAAAATTAACAAAATCGTAAGATAATTGACTTAATAAAAATCCTAAAAGGTATTTTGCCAAAAATTTTATAGAAAGGGTCCCCACTATTTGATGTGAACGAGTTAAAAATGGGGGGTTGTTGTACCGTACAACAATTGGCGATTCACTGGAAGAAACAGTTATCTCTGTTTGATAAAAATGAAATTTTCCTAAAATTAAAGTAAAAATAATTAAAGAAGAGAAAATTATTTTTGGAATGTTTGACTAGGTTCATTAATCTGAATAAAAGCAACAATCATCTTACTGTAATTTTCTTGAAATTCCCCATAAATTAAAATATCTCATAACTCTATATCAGTTATTAATTAGTTGTAGGGATAAAGTAGGGGTCACTTTACAGCTTAGCTTTTAAAATGTACTCATTTGTCACAGGTAGAGCCACTGCTGCCAGCAAACATCTATAGTCTCGACAGGGTTACCTTTTAATCATCAATGATTCAGAATCCTATCTATTTAAGAATTATTGACCTAGAGATAAATCCATTTATATATGCTTATTTATTTTTTTATTTTATTTTTTTATTCTTAAAAGCCATTGTCCTGGTTTGGTAGCCAGATAGTTGACAATGCCATTCACTGGTTATAATTGGACTGAACAATCTGGATCGTGATGAGACCCCTTGTCTTACAATTGTTTGAAATTATAAGCCATTACCTGGTTTGTTTAACAGTGTTGGTAATGCCAGCCTATTTTTCCCCTATGATCATGGTAAGCAGGCTCGTGATGAGACCTCTTATCTTTTAAGTTATAAATATATTTTTGGATTACACTCTAGAAAAATAAAACTCTTTTTAAATAGGGAGAATCATTAACTCCTTAAGAGTTCAGAAGGATAATTTCAGAGTTAAAAGTGCTTTGTTGTAAAGTGTCTTTACTTGGTTAAAAATAACTTTTCTTGACTGATAATAGAATCTTGAAAGATCTTAATAAAGTATTGAAATCTCAAAATAATTACAATTTTGATGAAAAAGAAATTTCTCAGATTTCACGATACTTCGTCAACTTTTCTTGTTTTGTAATCTCTTCCTTAAGTATGTCTACCTGTATAATAAGAAAAACAAATTTTGCTAAGAGATTTTAAGAAAAAGCTAATAGGAGACTATTAACAATTTTTCCTATGTATGCCAACCATTGTTAAGTAATAAAAAGCCTTCCATATAAAACATAACAAAGTTACCAAAATCAAAATTGAAAACCAAAGGAAAAGAATTCTTAAACTAAAGTGAGAAAAGAAATCAGCAAACAAAATTAAAATGAAGCAAAAAGTGGAAAAGAAAAATCCAAGCTTTGAAATACAAACTCTAACAAAAAAATGCTTATATCAATGTCTCAACAACATGAAGTAAAATAAAATAATCATGTAATCATTTCTTCTTATGTCGAGATCCAAAACTTATACCTTGCAAGGTTGTAAATGCTTTAGTTTTCAGATAGCAGTGATGATAAAATTCAGCCACAATGAAAAATTTCTGTTTGATGTCAATCTTGTCGTTTTCAAAGCATTATCTTAATCATTTTCTAATAAAAGAAATGCTTTAAAGAAATATATTAAAGGTTCAGAAACTTCCTAGTGTAGTTGTTTCAATGAAGACTATCGTTGCTTCTTGAAAATAAAACCAGGAAAAGAGCATAGGGCTTCCAAAATATGATTTGGCAGATGTTTGAAAGATTTTATGATGAGCTGCAAAACAGATTCAAATATCAACATAATTTTGAAAAACAAAACTGAAACTAAAGTAATGAAATGGAAATTAATGAAAGTGGGTACATGAATCTTACCATTGGATGATTGCATTTGATCTTACCTGAAGGTATCAATTTCTCCAATACTAGCTGACTTCTTCTTGTAGTTTGATATTAAAAATATGAAGAAGGCAAACTAACCAAAATTCTATAACCCAAAATCATTATTTATTTTATTTAATTTAAAGCAAGCAGTAAAATGTAAAAACGAAATGCTTTGTGTTCAAGGGAATTGAAATTAAAACAATTGTGATAGCAGCGATGCGATTTTTATAATAATCGGTGATGAGCGAAGAATGATAAGTGATGAACAATCGGAAATTAGTGAAAATCGATGAGCAATGAGCATTTGGCGATTAATAAAAAGCGATAGCGATAAGCAATTGGTGATGAATTATTGCATCACAATTTTTAAAATGAGCACATAAGGATGTATTCAATTTTCCTCCCGATTTGCGATTTGCGATTAGACTTGTTGCATCGGAGGTCTTTCAAAATTAGTCCTTGACTAATTTAATAATTTGCGATTGCGATTTGAACTTCATCGCATCGGAGTTTTTGCAAATGGATATATATATCAAAATGAGGTTTCTCCGATTTGCGATTGCCGATTGGGTTGATCGCATCGGAATTTTTGAAATGAACGAATCAACTGTCATAGAACTCTGCCGAAATGCGATTGCGATTAGACTTCATCGCATCGGAACTTTTAAAAAGTTGACCTTTTAATCAATTGTGATATGAACCAATTGTGGTATGACTTTACCAATTCGCGATTGCGATTAAGTTTTTATCGCATTGAATTTTTTTGAATGGAAGAATTAACCTTATGCCTAATGCGATATGTGCGTTTGTTATCCATTTCATTGCATCAGAACTTTTGTAATAAAAACAAACCTTTCAATTTATTCCAATGCGATATGTGATTTGATATTTTATGAAAAATTGAATGATGTAACACGTCAGAGATCTTGCATCGGAAATATGAAAATCAAGTTGGAGAATTTCTGATATGAATCTTGCGATACTCTTTTTAATTTCAATTGGATTTTTTAAATGAATGAAAGCAAAGTTAAAGAATGCTGAAATTCTAATGAATCATAAAATAAAATTTCCCTGAACCTGTTGCAAATTTGAAATGGGTTTACTGCTTACTTTATGTTTTGAAAATAAATAAAGACCTGCAAATAAAACAGAACACAAATCAAAAATAAACTAAGAATAAAAATGAACTAATAATGGATGAGAATAAAGTTGTAAATGCGTACCTGAAAGGAATTTGTCTGTAAATTTTACCTCATAAATCTTCAAATTCTTCCTTTGATTAAAATCATCTCATTATTTATTTTAAATCTAAGTGTGCAATCAGCCTGAATGAAATCAATCATTCAAGTTCATAAAACATAAAATTTAACAGAAATAAATATAAAAATAGACTCTCCTTTTGAATTGAAACAACAATTTATTATCTCTGCTTATTCTGAATAACTTGAGACGAATCCGTATTGTTATTGTGACTGTTCAATAATGTCTTTAGTGAATGAATATATTGCAGCATCAAATAATAAACTAAAGATTAGAATGGGATAAAGCCACTAATTGTAGAAAAATATCAAAACAGATTTGAATGTGTGCACTCAGCAAAATTGACATCCTTAAGGTCAGCTTTAGAAAATTTCGAGGAAGATAATATGAACTTCATATGATTATCGTGAAAGGTTAGACTGACTACTAATGATTGAGTCGGAATTAAGATTATCATAGACAATCATACATTTCATGGGATAATGAGATCATGAAGCTCTTACATCTTCAACCTTTATTATATAAATTCCAAAAGAAAATCTTAGAAGGAAATCTCGAAATGAAGAAAAGTGGCTTTGAGGCGATCAATGCCAAGTGCAACCTCAATTGAATTTAATCAAGACATTATTCAAAATAAGCAGAGTAGAGGTATTGATGCAAGAAATTTAAAAAGGAAAGCAAGAATTAAAACTTTCTGATAAGGAGAAAATGTTTCAGTGAACATGCATGAGAAGGCTGATTGCTTTGTTTTATTTTTTAATCTACAAAACTGTTAAAACAAATTAATTATACAAAACAAACAAACTAAATTAATTCTACTCCTATTCTAACCATATACATGAAAATGACTAGGTATAGTCATATTTCCAGTGTAGCCATTTTTTCATTTTAATTGCCGCATGTATGTACAGTTCAAATGTTAGTAATAAAAATACAAATCTAACTAAACTGAGGAAAATAAATCTGAAATCAGAATGTACAGTTATTGTTAGCAACTTAATTAAAATCTCTTTCTCTTGAAATTTCCTTTCTAATTGGATATTAATTGGATCATAGAAATATGGATGGATTTCTATTAAAAATTGGAAAATGTTCAAAGGAAGAGATAACAGGCCAAATTGTGAAGATGAGCTTTTAAATTCAAAGGCCTGGAAAGAATTGTTAGTATTATGTACAAATGGAAAATTATTAATTGAATTGAATTGCTGGCCAGATTGCAAAAATACATTCTCTTGTCAACATTGCCTTTGAAAAAATAGAAGCTTTTGATGAAACATTAGCATTGATTGAAATTGAAATATTAATATCTTTTGATGCTCATGATTATAATATGAAACTTCAATTTCCCAAACGGGCAATGCATCAATTGAGTGTTTGATAGTAAGGTGTTCAATATGCCAGCGAAAAGTGTGAAAATTTTGCAAAATAAAATCAAAAAATAAATCTAAATTTAAACAAAATAAATGTGAAAGAAAAACTAAAATGAAATCACTATTTTTACAACTAATGTTACAACACAATTGGGATCGTTTTGAAATAATTTCATTTTCACAAGGATTGGCCGGAATTATGGAATTTGAGTAATTTTGAATTCCAACTTGTGAATTAGAAAATGAATTATGATTATGAGTAGGAATGAGAGCTTGATCACGATACGAATAATAAATTGGAAAGTCTTCTCGAATAATGAAATCATGAAGATAATTTGCTGCTCTAAAATGAGGATTGGTTGGGATAATTTCTAAATTGAAGCGTTCTTCCTTCTCAGATGTTATTTGAATTTTATCATGAGGATTCTTTTGAGAAAAATTGAAATCAACATCCTCAATATCAGAGTAATCATCATAAATGACCTCACAAGATTCTCTAGAATTCCCTTCAATCTCATCCAATATATCCAAACAAGGAGGAACAAGAATTTCATGTTCATTAATGGCAAAAGAATGATCGTTAATTGCTTTTCTATCTTGATAAAAACTTGATATTAATTCATTTAGATCGGCCTCTGTATTTTCTGAAATATCATTAATATCAAGAGGGGAATAATTACCATCATTAAAAATATCAGGATAAAGGGAAAAATGTGAACCTGAAACAATGCATTTAAAATTGTCTCTGTTTGAGAACTCTTGTGCATTATGCTCATTGTAAATTTCAGATTCTAAATCATTCCTTTGTATGCTCATGCTTTCTTGAAGAAGGTTTCTTTGCTGCTGTGATTTCGGCATTTGCTCATCATGGAGAAATTCAGAAATTTGTACAGCAGTTTGTATTTTATTATTTACTTTGATTGCTGCTTGTACTTGTTGATTTGCGATCTGATTTTCTGAATTGACCGCAGAGTAATTTTCAGATTCCAAAGCAGTTCTTTCACCAAAATTGCTGTTGTTGTCTTCTTGCATTTGATTAGAAATATTTTCCAAGCTTTGTGAAACCACTTCATCACAATTTATTTGCACATCCAAATTGGGATTCTCATTTATATTGTAATGGGATGGAACAAAGCTTGAATTAATTTCATATGGATTGGGAATGGGTGGAAGAGAACAAATATATTCAAACCAATCTAATGATTCTTCTTCCGTAGGTTTATCTTCGTCTTTAAATCTTAAGTAATTTAAATGAAATCGAATATTAAAATCATTAACAGACTCATTTTCAAACCTTCGTAAATATTCAATTTCTTCACATACCTGTTCATAATCATAGCCGTCAAATTTATAAATGAAAATTGTAACAAATTGATCCCAGCTGTGGATTGAAGCAACTGGAAGAGTTTTACACCAGCTTCTGGCTTTTGCCGCAAATGTGAGAGTAAAAATTCTGCATAAAATGCCTTCATCAATCCCTTGAAAATCATAATTTGAAACATTTTGAATAAATTGAAGGACATGATTAAAGGCATAAGAATTTTTCTTACCATTGAATTTTACCTGAGACAAGAGTCTTACCACTTCGGGTGGAGTATTGGAAGATGCACGTCCATGGATACAACTCCAAATTGGAAGTTTAAGAGGAGCCATCGTGATTAAATAAAATGATAAAATTAAAAAAAAAAAACTCCAACAGACAACAAGTTTCAGGCCCTCCTTCTAGCGCCAAAAATGTTGAAGCCTCGAAAATCGCTACAACAACATTGGGGGATAACCACCCGGTCCGGACCTTAAAGCAGCTCCTTTTCCGTTTGGTGTGGTGGCTCCGACTGGTTTAACTAGGTCCAGTTACCTTCTCCCTATTTTCTATTGGTTTATAATGTATCTTTAACTACCAATAGACAGTGATATCAGATCACTTCTTCTTGCTGATCAGGCAAGAGAATGACCCTTAAGCTGATTTGGGTTCAGCCAAGCCACAACTAAAATTTTGCCTCTTTAAGGAGAGGACTTAAAAGAATGTAGAATTTACTCTAAATGCAAGCTTATTCTATAATGTAAGAAAAAGAAACTAATCTAAATCCTATCTCAATTAGGTAGATGAAAATCTAACCCAACTAAGAGCAAGATGATTAAATAATGAGAATTAAAATATGTCTAGTTTTAAATTAATGTTAAGCTAACGAAGAAATTCAATTAGCTCACATTTGTGAGTACCAAAACACATTCTATTGAGACCATTTGACTGAAATAATAAATCAACAACATTCCGGAAGAAATTCACAAAAATTGATATCAATTATCATATCAATCAAACTAATAATTAAACAATAACATGTGGAAGAAATTCACAACACATTACTATTTAATAAATCAGTGTTATAAGACAGATTTCTGAGTAATGGTTACTCAGAAATCAGAGTTTAATTCATAAGAGCAGAGATACTTAACAATTTAAGACAAATTATCCATATCAACAAAAATGCCAAAACATGAATAAAATGAAACAACAATTTTATTAACATAAAAATGAAACTGGTATTTGATACAGAAATGCCAAAAATACCAGTTAATTGAATCTGCTTCTCTGATCCTGGTCTCTAACAATACTTTACATTACTTGAATTTCTGCTTTCAAAACTAGAGCTGCAGAAATGCAAACTCTGCCCATCATGCATAATAAAAGACATAAAGCATAAACCCTCAATAATGTTCAGATCTGAAACTTTCTCTCCTCCCCATCTACAATTCTAAATTCCTATTATAGAAATGCTTCTAGAAGTCTGGAATTGCAGAGGAGAGCAGCCCCTTTTTACATTTTGCAATCTGCAATTTATAATCTTCCCAAAACTATTTTTAGAAGAGAGTTTGTTTGAAGAAAAATCTGCCCAATCCAACTTTAATTGTTCAAAAATTCCAATATTTAATTGTTGGAGTCTTCTCATTGATTGAAATATTTTTCTTCAATATCTCTTCTACTGTTTTTCCTGCAAAAAGAAATTAAAAATCATTTAAGAAGCAAAAATAAAATCCAAATATTATTTCTATCATTAAAACAAATCCAATCAAATTCTGTTTAAATAAATAAAAATGAAATTTGAGCTTCTTATTGATACTCATAATGATTTTAATTAATCAAGGATATTATTGATGCATGAATCTGCAATTAGAAGAGGCTGGACAAATGAAAATGAAGAAAACAAAACTCAGAAAATTGATTTTATTTTTAGAAATTCGGAGCTTTATTTTCTGCCTGATTTTTGACCCAATAAATGATCAAATCTGTTATTGAAACCTCCTCAGAAATGTTCTCCTTGATTTTCTCTTTCCAATGAGCCGTCCTGGGCCTCATTTGGCCAAGTAAAACTCAATTTATGAGCTTCCAAAGTTGATAAGTCAAATCTGATATAAATCTGGAAATTCAGTTGCTCCTCGTGACTCAATCAGATCGGAAATTTTGAACATTGACTTAATCGCATCGGAAGATTTGAACATTGACCTCATCGCATCGCATAAGTTCAATGTGACTCAATCGGATCGGAAGTAATGAGCTCAATCGCATCGGGGCTGACAAGCTTAATCGGATCGGAGGTAATGAACTCAATCGCATCGGATGAAACTAATGAGCCTCAATTGCATCGGGAAAAATCATTACATCGGGGTTTTTAAAAGGATGTTCGCATGAATATTTCCGATGCGATGTGTTTTATGCAAAAATTTAATTTAATTTTTTGTTTTTTATATATTTGTTTTTAATATAAAATTTTAATTAAATTAAATTAATTATATTTAATATAATAATTAATTTAATTAATTCAAAATTTTATGTTAAAAATTAATTTTTTTTGTTTTTTGATCTTATTTTAGAGATGTTAAATTAGACTACGAATTTATCTAAAATGATGATTTACCTAAAACAACCATTTTGACATTTTGGATTTTTTCGAGATTAGAAATTTATTTGAAAATTGAAAAATTGGAATAAATGACTGAAATCCCGATGCTTTATGATTTGGCTGTATAAGTAAAAATAAAAATTGTTAGTAATAATTAATCTAGGGGTTAATATTTAAACTAAATGCATTATTAAAATCCGCAATTTTTTTTTAACCCAGCTGACATAATTGATTAGACTTCAAAGGAGTGCTATTTACAAACCGGTTGACCAAATGAGACGAAACAAGCGTCAATAGGAAGCTTATAAAAAATCGATTTCAACCAAGCAATCAAAACAAGAATCTAAAGAAAATGAAAAATTAACAAAATCGTAAGATAATTGACTTAATACAAATCCTAAAAGGTATTTTGCCAAAAATTTTATAGAAAGGGTCCCCATTATTTGATGGAACGAAAGTAAATTAGAATGTTAAACCACGAACATCGTTTTTGTTACAGTCTATTTGTTCCGTAACAATAAAAAGCTTTACAGAGAGAAAACATCTCAATCGTTATTGGCTGCTATTCAATCGTGTAGAACTTCAACTCTTGCAGATATTTGGATATAACTAAATGAATTTAATATTTCAGCTAATTTATTATTTTATTAAATTTTAAAGTTGCGCGCAGACTCAGGTAATATTGCAATCGCTTCGTGAGATCCAATGTAGAGAGTGCATTAGTAGACTTCTATTTTGGTCTAGAACACTATGTATGAGAATTGATATGCTCTCTGGTTCAATTCTGATAACTAAGAAGGCGTGTCGATCCATAAAAAAACATAGAATTTGATGATTAACCAGTCACAAATGGATCCCGTGACTTAGAAAAGGGTGTGATTTTGTTCTTCACCTTAGCGAGTGGATTTTTGAACTATAGTATATGCCTTGTAATGTATGAGGTTGGAATAGAATATTTATTTCCAAAATAAATTAAAAAACGTAGACTAGTGAGAGAGAGGCATGAGGAAATTGTGAATAAGAGACCTAAAAAGGCCCAAAAGTGTATTCAAATACATAAATAAGTACATCCCCAAGGTAGGAATTCCAGCACTTGATACTGAGAGAATAGAGAATAGATTCACATACAACATGCTATACTGATGTAATCATGGACTAGTTATGATACATTGTATATCTCTAGTAGAGTAGCTATTGGTAGGGCTGGACACTAGTGTGAGTTCCCATGTGAGTTCCCTCACATGGTTTATGCACAAATATGGAAAATATGTTCACAACATATGAGATATTTGGTCTAGTTCTGGTTAGGTGGCTGATACTTCCAACAAGTTGTTTGTACTTGGTATGATCCTCAAATTCACTACCTTCTTTTGATGTAAGCTTCAAGTTATGATCCATTCGAGTGGAGAGATGGATGCAATCTATCATGCCAAATATATATAATAGTCCTCCAATTTACTTCTTCTAGGAAATGAATATCAATTTTTTATTTTCATTGACTTCAATACCTAGTTAGTAATGAATGTGTCCCAAATATTTCATTTCAAAACATTTCTTCAAACATTTCTTCATGGATGCAATATAAGTTTCATTTTTTCCTATTATTAACAAACTGTCTACATATACTGCAAGATACACACTATTTTACAAACACTTTTAACAAAAAAATATCCATAATCAAGATTGTAATGTTTGAAATTTAGCTTTAGAAGTGCCTCAATTAAATTTTCATACCATGCTCACAGTGCCTGCTTTAGACCATACAAATATTTGATGAACTTGGACACCTTTTGTTATTGTTCCATTAGAAAAAAACCTTTAAAATTAGACATAAAATAATTTTGTTTCAAATCCCCATTCAATAATGTTTTCTTGAGATCCATGTGATTTATTTTCCATACTTTCTATTCCACTAAAGATAATATGGTTTAATTGGTCACCCATTTTTTCTGGAAGCGAGAGATTATGAATATTCAACAACTTTTTTTTGTGTAAATCCTTTATCAAAAATCCTTTATTTATGGTTATAAAGTGAGTCATATTCTTCATACTTGTTTTTTAATACCCACTTGTAGCAAATTATTTTGGTTCCAAATGGAGGGTCCACCAACTTTCAAGTCACATTTTTTATGAGAGAATCATTTTCCTTCTGCATGGATTCTTTCCATTAATCATGAGAAGCGACTAATGCGAAGAAAGTAGGTTCAAAGTCAACAAAAATTTGAGTTCACCATCATAGAAATAATTTATGTCATTTTCATCACCCAAATTTTAACCTCCATTGTCTTCTCTCGTAGAACTTCTCATTTTGGTATTTTAGATCTCATCAAGACGGACACTTCCAAGTGTCCTGATCAAAAAATTTGGCTATTTTGGATAACCAATATATGGATCTTCGAAGTGTCTCATGTTATCAAGCTTTAAATTCTCAATATTTCTTATAACATCATACAAATTTGATGAGGTTTCTGGAAATACTTCATGAGGAGGTTTATGTAACTTCTTCATGAGGCACCTCTTCAAAAGGAGTTGTTCATTCTAGTAATATAGAGGAAGATTCCAAATGTTGTCCTAGAATTGGGCTCCCCTCTTCAATTTTTGGAATCGAATCTCATTGTCGAATTCATGACAATTATTCATTGGATAAATATTTTTTGATGATCAAGTTGTCTTTATACAAAGTCATTAATTTTGGTGTACTCGAGGAATATGAAATTCGTATAAAGTATTAATTTTATATTCACCTCATTATAAAAATGATAGGCCATAGTTGTATCACAGTACCCCAAGAAAATGCATTTACGACTCCTTGAATCAAGTTTCTTTCTCTACTATTTTGGAATCAAGGCATAGCAGGTGGAACCAAAAACAATAAGATGGCTGATGGAGGGGGTGTGGCCATACCACATTTCGTAAGGATAATTTTTTTGAATGGCATGCAATGGACATATATTTTTCGCATAGATTGCACATAGAACAACTTCATACAAGAACATCAATTTTACATTCTTAAAGAACATGATAGAATGAGCCATATTCAACAATGATTTATTCATTCTCTCATATACACCATTTTTTTAGGATTTTAATAATATGATGTTTTACATTGGATACCATGTTCTAGATACCAGTCTTTTCCATGATCAGAAAAAAAGACACTACTATTATTTTGTGCCTCATTTTCAATCCATACACGAAAGTTTTTTAAATTTTTTAAATTCTTTAGATTTATATTTTAACAAAGATATCCAACACACTTTTGGGTACTCATCAATAAATTTCATGAATATTTATTTCCATTTGTATAAGGTACATGCATAGGACCACACAAATCTGAATGAGTCAATCCAATTTTTATAGGTGCTCTAGGATTGGAGCCATGTAATGGTTGCTTTCTATTTTTTATAAGAATATAGGTATAACATCGTTTTAATTTTTGACGAATAGTAAGAATACCAAAAAATTCCATTATTCTTCATTAGAGGAAATTTTAGCCTAAAAGTGCCCAGGAAAAATTCACGTAATTTCCATGTCATAATATGTAAACCAATCAAATTCCTTTAAATTTAAAAACAGGTACATGTAAATATTATGTAAGGAAAAGAAGAAAAACTGATTTTTCTAATTGTATTTTTGGCTTACCTCCTTATAGGGTTACTAAAATTTCAAGTGCATACACTCGCTGGATGCGGAATTAAATTTCACATCTAACGAGTACCCATTATCCTACTTTTGAGAGTACTCAAACTGATAAAATTCAAGATACATTAAAAAAAGTCTGTATATTTAACTTTTATCAATGTGGGTCTTCTCAAAATTATGCATAATGGATACTCATTGATGCAACATTTAATTGCACATCCAATGAGTGTCTACAATTGAAATTTGAGTAAATCTATAAGGAGATAAGCTAAAAATACAATTAAAAAAGTAGTTTTTTTCTTTTCCCTTCAAAATTCATAACTGTTATTTTATTATTTTTCCTTATGAGGCCACTTTTAAGATGAAATTTCCTCTAATGCATCAAACAAATACTATCATAGTTAACATGTCCAAATATAGCATGACAGAGAAAACTTTAAGATAGTATATCTTCATTATACTAAATGACATGAGTTGAATGTTGTGTAGAAGATGTGGATTTCCCCTTTAGCTTCACCAATATGTCTTCTTCCTCTCCAATAATCACAAATTTATTTTCAGAAGCCCTCATTATCCCAATATTTCCATAAAAAAATATGGATAGAATTACCTTAATGGCATACATGCACAAGGGTTTGTAGGTACCTCAAAAATTGAGGATAATAGCGATATCATGCAAGACAAAATTTGAAATTTCGCTCAACTTAAATCTAATTGTTCCAATCCCTAAAGGCTTAACACTAGACATGACACCAAATTGTACTATGCCATCTATGTTTTCAACAAATTTTTCGAAATCTTCTATTTGAAATTTCATGTGACATGTGACACCTATGTCAAGAAGTCATGTTTCTCTCCAAGAAGCACATGCAATTTTAAATGCATCCTCATGTAATCCAATATTACAATGTGCAACAACATAATGAGATGATTCTGGTGCATTATCTTTTTATTTTTTGGGGCTTTGTCTTTGTCTTCTTTTCTTTGATTTTATCCCATGGAATTCTACATGATTTGTCTCCATGATCTTTTCTTCCACAATGGATACATTGTAGATTAGGTATGCATGTTTTATTTTTTCTACCCCACCTTTGTCTAAATCTATTTCTCCCACATAATATTTTGTTTTTATCTCTTGTAGCAGTATTTTTCCTTCCTTTCTGAGCAACAAATATAGTTTCTACAATGGACTATGATGCTTTCCTCTTCTTTTCAAGGGACATTCCTCTTTTTGTAACCTTTGCAACAAGAGTTTCAAACTTTATGATTTTCATCTAGATACTTGGTTGTAGAGATTGAAGGTAGTCAGAGTAGGTATGAGGGTGAAAATGTGAAGTTAGCTTACACTTTTGTGAGAACCAAGGGAAGAAAACATTTTTTCATAATAGTTTGGCCAAAATTTTGAGAAAGGTCGGTCGAACTCATTCTATCATTTAGATTGACGACGTACTGACAGCGTGGGAAAACAAATTTTTGGCCGGATATGGGAAAACCGACAAAAATAGTTCGGTTGAAGTCATATTTTATAAATATATCACCCATGAACTGTTCTCATTTTCGTGTGTCTTTGTTCGCATATTCTGTTTTTCATGGGATTCTGCTCTGATTTTCATTTCTGTTTGTTTCTGTGGCACTGCTACTACTCTATTGCTGATTTGGCACCCGCGAATTACTACTCAGGAGTTGTGCCAAGAGAATTTTCAAGTAATCTAAAACCATGAAATTAATTAGTTGAGGTGTTTTCAAATACAGTTAAGAGAGATTTCTTTGATTGCTTTGATGGCATGTAAAATTAAGAGAGAATTTACAGACATTTTGAAAGTGAAAAGACACCTTATTTAGAGTGGTTGTAAATTTAAATTTAACATTTTGGAAGTGAAGATATATTTATTATTATTAAATATATATAAGAAACAGTCGTAGATTTATAGTAATATAGAAAGAATCATATCCGTAGAGCTTATTGATCGACACATTGACCACCAGATGAAATAGATTCAGTTCCACAGATTAAGAACTTAATCTTCTTTCTTATTACTCCATTCCATCCCCTTGTTTTTCTTGGTTGTTAGCCTGGTCTCTCGTCCTTTCTAATAGCTTGCTTGAGGGGAATTGTTTATCATTATTCTAGCTTGTGGTTATCACTGTTGTGGCCGTCGTATTTAATATGTATTATAAAATTTATTAAGATTAGCGCAGTTATTGTTAGGCTATCAATTTTGGTATTTTTGAATTCCTGCAGTGAGTCCAAGATCTTGGCATAGATTTATGCCCTTTTAGGCATGGTTTCCAAGGCCTTAAACTCTTGGGGAGCATAAAAATTCCCTTCAAAAATGTCCCTGGTAAAATGGTTTCGTTCAAGCTTCTACTACTTCCGAAAATTCCTATATGGTGTTAGAGCTACCGAGATTTCTTGACACTATTCATTATCAGCTTTATTTTTATTTTCCTTTCTATCTCCAGGTATCTCTACACCTATCAATTCTATAGAGTAAAGAATTGTAACTCTATTCTTCAAGCTTCTGCTGCTTTTGAAAATTCCTGTAAGGTTTCAGATCTGCGGGGATTTCTTGACACTATTCATTATCAGCTTTATTTTTAGTTTCCTTTCTATCTCCATCTATCTCTGCACCTATCAATTCTATAGAGTAAATAATTATAACTCTATTCTTCAAGCTTTTGCTACTTCTGAAAATTCATATAAGGTTTCAGAGCTACCAGGATTTATTGACGCTATTCATTATCAGCTTTATTTTTATTTTCCTTTCTATCTCCAACTATCTCTGCACCTATAAATTCTATAGAGTAAAGAATTATAACTCTATTCTTCAAGCTTCTGGTGCTTCTAAAAATTCCTATAAGGTTTTAGAGCTGCCGGGATTTCTTGACACTATTCATTATCAGCTTGATTTTTATTTTCCTTTATATCTCCAACTATCTCTACACCTATCAATTATATAGAGTAAATAATTATAACTCTATTCTTCAAGTTACATTATGTCACCTCAAACTTGGCACCCATTCTTTGCCTTCTATTCTAAGGAATTTTTGTAGATATATACATATTTGTTGGTTCTTTCTTTCTCTTTAGAACATAATTTTTTTTTTTTATTGTTTCTGGAAGTATGTAAAAACTTTATTGTAGGGCATTAGTCTTAGTCTTAGAGGGTTTTGTCACAAATATAATTGTATGAAAGGCCATCTAGAGTCTATTGATGTTTGTTTCTTCATTTCCGTTTGTAGTAGTTCAATGTATGAAGTTATTTAATATATCAATACTAGTCGTGTCTCTTTCAATGATATCTGATGGTGAAATTTTTTGTTTCCTTCTTTTTCTTGTTTTTTTATTGCATGTATGAAATTCCCCTGCAATATTAGTATTTCTTTGAGCTTTGTTTCATTGTTTTCTTGAATTTATGCACTACCTTATTGACTGTCATATGCATTTAAATCTTTATTTTCCTTTTCCAAATATCTTTTTTTATTATTATCTTCATGATCTACTCAAAACATTGTGATAAATATAGTCCTATTGGAGAGGTATGAAGAATGTGATGTTAATTATTCTTCTACAAATGAAGTTTATCTTTTACAAGACCTAAAACCAATTTCTACTTTAATACTTTAACCATTCACCATTTGTTACATTTAAATCTAGCATTCAAATATAGCATAGCATATATAAGTTTTCTTTCATAATAAAAAACTAAAGGATTTATAGGAATAGTAGTGATGGAATGAAATGTAACATTGTAGTTTGATCCCATTTTGACCTTTATATCATACAACCATTTTCATATTTACACAAAAAATCATAACCGATTAGTTATTAGACTACATATCTTCATATAGAACTTGCAAATAGTATGGTGGAAATGTGGATCTCATGACTCTTCATAATTTACAATGGTTCATTCCATATTATTCATAGATCAAATCTCATTTAAATACAATATTTATCATAATGTAAAATGATTCATTCCATATTTATTTTTAGATTCAGGAGGAGCTTTTGAGAAAGTTACGATAATGCCAATAAAGAATGAGCTAGACTCATCTTCAACATCTATTAATTAGATATGAAAATTTATACTACTACTGTGTACATTTGAGAATATTTATTTACATGTTTATATAAATTTTATATACATATGTACTTTTTTTTCATAAATATTTTCATTAAAAAATGAACCTTTAAATGATGAACCTAGTTAATGGTGCTTCTTCAGGAAGAAGACTACTTGATCTTGCAATTTGATGAGGGTCCTTTGTTATGCTTATTGACTACAAATCATTGACACAATCATATGATTCTTTGATGATGGTCCTTTGTTATGCTTCTTGACTACTTCAAATTATTGACACAGTCATATGATTCTTGTTACTCTTTTTGATCATTCCTTATATTGTATTCCCCCCCTTAGATATTGTGTACTTTCCCACATAGATATTGCACTCAATTTTATAATCTCTGTAATATTCTAGGCTCTTCTTTTGAATTCAAATAAGTGACAATAATTTACAAGAACTATCCCTAATTTGTTTCTCACATATATGAAGAGATCCCATTTTATTTTTTATTCAAATATCAAATTTCATTTAAATACAAGATTTATCATAATGTACAACGATTCATTCCATATTCATTTTTAGATTCAGGAGGATCTTTTGAGAAAGTTATGATAATGCCAATAAGGAATGAGCTAGACTCATAATCAACGTCTATTAATTAGATATGAAAATTTATAATACTACTGTGTACATTTGAGAATATTTATTTGCATGTTTATATAATTTATATATACATATGTACTTTTTTTTTCATAAATATTTTCATTAAAAAATGAACTTTGAAATGATGAACCTAGTTAATGTTGCTTCTTCATGAAGAAGACCGCTTGATCGTGCAATTTGATGATGGTCCTTTTTTATGCTTCTTGACTACTTCAAATTATTGACACAATCATATGCTTCTTGTTAATTTTTTTAATCCTTCCTTATATTGTATTCCCCCCCTTAGAGATTGTGTACTCTCCCACATAGATATTGTACTCAATTTCATATTCTTTGTAATATTCTAGGCTCTTCTTTTGAAGTCAAATAAGTGAAAATAATTTACAAGAACTATCCCTAATTTGTTTCTCACATATTAAAATGGTTCTCTAACAAGAGGCTTTGTGGGGATGTATTCCATCTTCACTATTTTCTCAAAGACTTGTTGTGTGAGGAAGTGGTAGTTTATGATGATATGTTTAGTGATTGAAGGAAGTAGAATATTTTATTTTTGAAATTATTATTACACTTGTATTGAAACACTTCATAGATATAGTTTCACTGAAATTTACCTTAATATCTTGTAGATCCCATTTCATCCAAAACACATGTCTGCAAAAAGAAGTAACTACTATGTATTCCACTTCTACTCTAGATAGAGAAAGTAATGACTCTTTCTTGCTTAACCATGCAACCAAAGACTCTTCTAAGTATAATTATACATTTTCCAAGTAATGACTCTTTCTTTCTTAAACATGCAACCAAAGACTCTTCTAAGTAGAATTATACATTGTCCACTTGTACTTTTCATGTCATCCGCACAAGCCTAGTTGAAACTCTCTATGTTGTCAATGTAAATTTCTCACCTTTTGGGTACTATAGTCCATTTTTTGTAGTCTCTTTCAAGTATCTTAATATCTATTTGTTTGTAATATATGACTCAATTTAGTTTTTTATTGAAATATTCCAACTAATATAAATTCCAAAATTATATCTAGTCTAAACCGTGTTATGTATATCAAGCTTCCTATCATATAGATGTAAAGGGTATGATTAACATCACCTCATTCATCACCCATCATCTGCACATAACTTGCATCAAATTGATATGAAAATTCACTTAGTTCATTCATAATCCACCATCTCCACACAACTTCCATCCAATTGATATGGAGTTTCACTTAGGTTTATAGTATTCCATTTCAAACTTTTCAACATATCTCTTAGGTATTTATATTGAGAAATGGATATGCCTATTCAATTTTGTATACTTTATGGCTTTTATCCCTAGGTAAAAGACAAGTTCTCTAATCATTCACATCTCAAATTCAAATTTCATCTCTTCACCAAAATATTTTACTATATTTTACTCGATGATTTTTACTTATTGTAAACATATAATATAATCTACATACACAGAAGGCTCCAGAATATACTGAGACCAAAATTGATTTGATAAAAACACATTAGCCAATAAACAAACCATTAAAACCAAAAGTGATTTGATAGTTCTATAGGTAGAGTTTGTAAAGGGCCAGGTAGCCTTTGGATCTCATCTTTTATGAAAGGTGACATATCCAGTAAATTCCCCTACAGTCAATCTCTGGAATAGATCTAAATAGAAGATTTTCATTTTCATATCCACGGTCTCAAACAATGAGAGAGAAAAAACCTTTTATATTCAACATGTAAAACAAAAATTAGCCATAAAAGTTTCCCATTGAAACCAAAAGTGATTTGATACGAAAAAAAGGTTTTAACCTAAGAATAAATTTCCCTACAGTCAATCTCTGGAATAGATCTAAATAGAAGTTTTTCATTTTCATATCCATGGTCTCAAACAATGACAGAGAAAAAACCTTTTATATTCAACATGTAAAACACAAATTAGCAATAAAAGTTTCCCATTGAAACCAAAAGTGATTTGATACAAAACATAGGTTTTAACCTTATATAGTTTAATTCTTTCAAATAGATTTTTAATAAAATGAAAAATATTCAATGTAAAAAACATAGTATTTAGAGACAAAAAGTAATTTGATACAAAACATATAGGTTTTAACCAAGTATATACTTAACTTTTTTGAAAATATATTCTTAAGAAAATGAAAAATATTGAATGTAAAACACATGCATTCTTATGCATTGTTATACACCCTTATGTCTATGTAAAGTAGTTTGAGTGATTCCACGGGTCTTCTACACCCTTGATAGGGTATATTTGGGACAGGTAGTGTTGAATTCTACAATTTCTATAGGCATAGTATGTAAAGGTCCAGGTAGCTTCTGGATCTCATCTTTTATGAAAGGTGACATATTCAGTAAATGCCCCTACAGTCAATCTCTGGAATAGATCTAAATAGAAGTTTTTCATTTTCATATTCATGGTCTCAAATAATGAGAGAGAAAAAACCTTTCATATTCAACATGTAAAACACAAATTAGCCATACAGGTTTCCCATTTAAAACAAAAGTGATTTGATACAAAACATAGGTTTTAACCTTAGTAAATGCCCCTACAGTCAATCTCTGGAATATTTTTAAATAGAATTTTTTCATTTTCATATCCATGGTCTCAAACAATGAGAGAAAAAACCTTTTATATTCAATGTATGTAAAACACAAATTAGCCATATCTCTAGAATAGATCTAAATAGAAGTTTTTCATTTCATATCCATGGTCTCAAACAATGAGAGAGAAAAAAACCTTTTATATTCAACATCTAAAACACCAATTAACCATAAAAGATTCCCATTGAAACCAGAAGTGATTTGATACAAAACATAGGTTTTAACCTAAGAGTAAATGTCTGTACAGAAAATCTTTGCAATATTTTTAAATATATTTTTTTCATTTTCATATCCATGGTCTCAAACAATGAGAGAAAAAACCTTTTATATTCTATGTATGTAAAACACAAAGTAGCCATATCTCTAGAATAGATCTAAATAGAAGATTTTCATTTTCATATCCATGGTCTCAAACAATGAGAGAGAGAAAAAAAATAATTTATATTCAACATGTAAAACAAAAATTAGCCGTAAAAGTTTCCCATTGAAACCAATAGTTATTTGATACAAAACATAGGTTTTAACCGAAGAGTAAATGCCCCTACAGTCAATATCTGGAATAGTTTTAAATAGAATTTTTTCATTTTCATATCCATGGTCTCAAATAATGAGATAAAAAACCTTTTATATTCAATGTATGTAAAACAAAAATTAGCCATATCTCTAGAATAGATCTAAATAGAATTTTTTCATTTTCATACCCATGGTCTCAAACAATGAGAGAGAGAAAAAAACCTTTTATATTCAACATGTAAAACACAAATTATCCATCAAAGTTTCCAATTGAAACCAAAAATGATTTGATACAAAACATAAGTTTTAACCTAAGAGTAAATGCCCCTACAGTAAATCTTTGGAATAGTTTTAAATAGAAGTTTTTGATTTTCATATCAATGGTCTCAAACAATGAGAGAGAAAAAATATTTTATATTCAACATGTAAAACACAAGTTAGCCATATCTATAGAATAGTTCTAAATATAAGTTTTCCATTTTCATATCCATGGTCTCAAACAATGAGAGAGAGAAAAAAACTTTTATATTCAACATGTAAAACACAAATTAGCCATAAAAGTTTCCCATTGAAACCAAAACTGATTTGATGCAAAATATAGGTTTTAACCTAAGAGTAAATGCCCCTACAGTCAATCTCTAGAATAGATATAATTAGAAGTTTTTCAATTTCATATCCATGGTCTCAAACAATGAAAGAGAAAAAGCTTTTTATATTCAACATGTATAGTATTTAGAAAAAAAAAGTAATTTGATACAAAACATAGGTTTTGACCAAGTATATAGTTTTTCATTCTCATATCCATGGTCTCAAACAATGAGAGAGAGAAAAAACCTTTTATATTCAACATGTAAAACAAAAATTAGCCATAAAAGTTTCCCATTGAAACCAAAAGTGATTTGATACAAAACATAGGTTTTAACCTATGAGTAAATTCCCCTACAGTCAATCTCTAGAATAGATCTAATTAGAAGCTTTTCATTTTCATATCCATGGTCTCAAACAATGAGATAGAAAAAACATTTTATATTCAATATGTATAGTATTTAAAAACAAAAAGTAATTTGATATGAAACATAGGTTTTAACCAAGTATATAGTTTTTCATTTTCATATCCATGGTCTCAAAAAATGAGAGAGAGAAAAAACCTTTTATATTCAGCCTGTAAAACACAAATTAGCCATAAAAGTTTCCTATTGAAACCAAAAGTGATTTGATACAAAACATAGGTTTTAACCTAAGAGTAAATGCCCCTACATTCAATCTCTAGAATAGATCTAATTAGAAGTTTTTCATTTTTATATCCATGGTCTCAAACAATGAGAGAGGAAAAACATTTTATATTCAACATGTATAGTATTTAGAAACAAAAATTAATTTGATACAAAACATAGGTTTTAACCAAGTATATAGTTTTAAATATTTTGAAAATAGATTCTTAACAAAATGAGAAATATTCAATGTTAAACACATGCTTATTAACATATAATTTTGATATTTTCCCTTCATAGGGTATAACTGGGACTGGTAGTGTTAACTTCTACAGGTTCTATAGGCAGAGTCTGTCAAGGGCCAGCTATCCTTTGGATCTCATATTTTATGAAAGGTGACATATCTAGTAAATTCCCCTACAATCAATCACTCGAATAGATCTAAATAGAAGTTTTTAATTTCTCCCATGCATTTGCAATAAATGTCAATTTAATATATATTTTTATTGAATTTCTTTTTTTATTTTTAGGGATAAGAAAACCATTAAATATGGTTGAAAAATGGAAATTATGCATAGAAGTTTCTTGCTATCCCAATCCAGGGAAAGTAGTAATTACATATGTTCTTTCCAATATTGCGACTAGAAAAGTCGTCCAAAGGAAAATGAATATACTGGGAAGAACAAAAAACAACGAGGCATATTATATTAGATTGATAGAAGGCTTTGGAACAGCAATGGAGTATGGATGAAATGGAATTTTAGATTTCACCAATTCTAAACCTGTGTGCAACCAAATGAATGGCGTGTACCAAGTTTTGAAGGAGAGGCTAAAATAACTGCATGGAATAGAAAACAATATTGTTATCCAATTTCAATTTTTTAGTATAAGGCATTGTACAAATGTGAATAAGATGTCTATTGATCTATTGCATGAGGCAATGCAAATTCAGGATTCATCTATCAAAGATGAATTAATAGATGAATTAAAATTATACGGGGAAATACCAATCCAAGATTCATCTCTCAAAGATGAATTAGTTTTGAGACACTCTTCTTAAAAAATTCAAGATTCATCTCTCAAAGATGAATAAGTTTTGAGACACTCTTCTTCAAAAATTCAAGATTAATCTCTTAAAGATGAATTAATTTTGAGACACTTTTCTTCAAAAAATCAAGATTCATCTCTCAAAGATGAATTATTATTGAGACACTCTCCTTCAAAATTTATTGATTGATATTGTAACATACCTTGGATATGTGTGTGATGTGTACTCATAACTGCATCTAATTTAATGACCATATATTTTTTTCAATTATATACCAAGTGTGCTCCCACCACACCATATAAAGCACAACTTGGTGAAATTCACATTTGCAAAAAGTGGTGAACTTCACATTTTTATGAAATCAAAATGCGGGGACTTCAACAAATTTTTGTTTAAATGGAGTTTCACTTCTTTTTTAATGACAATGTGTTTTTTTCAATTTTATACCAAGTGTGCTCCCACCTGTAAAACACATTTTGGTGAACTTATCATTTTTATAAATATTTTGCTTAAATTGAGTTTCACACATCAATTAGTGCTTTGAAGGTTGTGTTTTACATAATTTGTTTACACTAAATTACATTAATTTTCTGAAAGTTATTTTGAATTTCTTTCAAATTAGTTATTTAAAAAAATAATTGTAAAATTCCACCGTATATATAGATGTCATGGAGGATGAACGACGAAGATCAACAGAATTCCATATCTCTACGAGACGGGGGGATCAGGGATCAAGAGCTGTTCATGGTATTAAATATAATCTTAAATCTCCACACATGTGTGTACATATGGAATTGATTTTTTATCAAATTTGTGAGTTAAATTATTTTTAATAAGCTTCATTTTTTATCTTTTAGGAGCGAATAAGAAGAGAAGGGTATCTACTCCATCCATGAAGCATGCCCATGGTTCACCCAGTCGTGGTATAGTTTGAACACAATTTAATCAATGAATATGTACGTGTATTTATATATATGCATGTATTTTTCAATTGATTATAAATTCGTATTTCTTTATGAACCTTCTCTCTCCTCTGAAGAGGTTGGTGGTGGTTCAAATCCCCTTAGAGGGCCATCAATAAGTGGTAGCAAGTTGCATAAAGGTGGTGATATTTATTCCCCTAGAGGCCAATCAATAGATGGTGGTGCTGGTTCTCAGCAGGGTCGTTCTGGTTCTCAAATGTTTTAGGGTAGAGAAGATTCGAGTTAACCACGTCGAGGTTGCCATCAATTTCAATATTCTTTTCATTCAATTTGTACAAATTTGTTTACATGTGTTTTTTCTAATATACAAAATTTTATATATATTGATGCAGAGGCTGAAAATGCTCTAAATGTTGGTCAAAATAGATGCAAGGCAGAACGCTACATTCAAGAAGAAGGTTGTCTACCCACCACAACTTATCCGACCGACATTTTTGATATACCATGGGAAAGAAACATGGTGCAATGCACCTTAGAAAGGTGTCAACAACTTCATGCAAAATTGCAGAGAGATATCGTGGCTTTCAATCTACTTGTTGAGAGTCAACAAAGCCTCAAAATAGTTACACATTCATTGGGAAAACTAGTAAATGTATATAGAAATATTGAGCCAATGACTGATAAATTTGTAGAAGCCATGAGAAAGAGAAAGGAACAGTAATGGGTCCCGATAAATGGGAGGATGTAAAAAAAAGAGTTACAAAATAAATGGCGAAGTCAATGTTTAATTTCAAGGAAGGGCCAAAAAGAAATATGCTAAAGGTGCAATATTTCAAGCACCCCAATATAGCTGACTATTTGTATGATAGACACCTTGCGGCCTATGGAAGACTCCCATGGAACAATGAGGTTCCTTTTTATTTTACAAAATTGTTTTATGCGGATTTTTTTTTGGAAATGAAACCCAATTACAATGACCCTCTATTAAAATTTTTTGGTCCTGGGAAAGGTTGATTGTTGTACCATAGGGGCACTAGGCGAGATGTGGAGTTGCGTCACCCTGAGCCACCATTGGTGAGTGTACCTTTTCAGGTTGAAAATTTGTGGTCAAAGATGGATGCGACTTCTCGAATAAGTCAAGAAACAAGGGATGCCATCATCAACAATGTTCACAACAGATTGGGTGGAGTCGATGTTTGTCTAAATCGACAAAGAGCACGTGAGAATGCATGTGCAAATTTTGTGTATTGTATAGATGAAGAGATTGAAAACACGAGTGTTGAAAATCTCAGAATATATGCACATAATTGTTGCAATGGTTGGCAAGAACTAATTCTTCATGAGGAAGAGGGCATGAGAACGGTATGTGTTAATGACCTTAGGGTTCAATTATTTTAACACATACATGTCTACAATTTGTAATAAATACATGTGTATGTACATGTATACATTTATTTTTATGTACATTAATCTAATAAAAATGTATCATTATATGTTAAAACACCATTTGTAGTTCTCACGCATGATCAATGAAGAAAATATTAATATCACATTCGGGGCCTCTGGTTCAAACAATGAACATGGGTCTCACCATCAAGATGTGTTGACAAATGTTAGTGTTTTTTAAGTGATATTTTTTAAATAAATAATTGTGCACACATGTACATGTACATATATAATAATAATTTTTTTTAACATATTCCTATTATGTCTGATGTTTTTAGCATGCTGGTACCTTCTTCTTCCTTGGGAGATGTACCTTCTACTTCCTTAGGAGATGTGTCAGATCCACAACAAGTATGGACAAATTTTCACTTTAAAATTTATGTTTAAGTTATATATATATATTCCACCTCAAAAAGTTCCATCAAAAATTGAGATATATATATCTATATCTTGAGTTATTTTAAAATTTTTGAATTTTAAGTTTTTGGAGATTTTCTTTTGGAGCCTCTCTTAGGAGATGTCCCAAGTTCACTTGCAGAAGTATCAATTTTTCACTTTTAAATATATATATATGTTTTTTTTTAAGTTATAATTTATAGATTGAAGTTTATTTAAGTTTTATTATAAATTGAGATCTTGATCTTGAGTTATTTTATACTTTTAAAATTTTGAAGTTTAGGTTTCTTTAGAAGATTTATTTAATCCATAGACTCTAGTGATGGAGATAGAAACATCCACACCATTTCAACCATTTGAGAAAGTTGTGTAACTTCTTTTTTAATATTATTCAAAATAAGTTTATATATACACATGTGCATTTTCATCTGAAATATATATATATATATATATATATATATTGTAAAGTTTACTGTTGGAGATGTTCCCATGGGGGAAGTTGTAGCAGGCGTACAGATGGAGAGGGAACCTCATGAGGTATTGCATGATTTTTTTTTTATATTTTGCTTTTTACACAAATTTCTATATATTCTCACTCATTTTTAAAATATCAAATTTTAATATCTGTACCTGCATTGTGTACAGCTTCCCCATGCTTCGCAAGATAGCATGCATATTGAGACTCTGCTAGGAAAGACACTACATCCATCTGTATTTGATGGACATGATTTGTAGATTTGATTTAGATTTATAGTCTTAAATTTACTTTTTTATATATTGTCTAGATGCACAATCATATATATATATATATATAACTTGATACTTGATACTTGCGAGATCTACAAATTTTGGACATATTTTATTGTGTTAATATAATTTGTTTTTTTTTTTTTAAGTTAAGTTTTGGATGGTTGAAGTACTTTTGGCATTTGAATGTGAAGTAATGTTGTTATATAATTTGTTTGGTTTTTAAAACTTAAGTTTTGGATAGTTGAACTACTAGTAATGTTGTCATCTATAAATTAATGTTTTGATTTTGAACTACATTTGGCATGTTATGTAATGATGTGTTATAATTTGTTTTTTTTTTTTTTTTTTACTTAAGTTTTGGATGGTTGAAGTACGTTTGGCATGTGAAGTAATGTTGTGATTTTTTTTTTTTGTTAAACTAAAGGTTAAGTTTTGGATGGTTTCAATCTACATTTGGCATGTGATATAATGTTAAATGTTTGTATTGGATATTTGAACTATAATTTGAATGGCATGTGAAGTAATGTTGTGATATAATCAAAAAGTTTTTAAAGCTCAAGTTTTGGATGGTTTCAATCTACATTTGGCATGTGATATAATGTTAAATGTTTAATGTTTTTATTGGATAGTTGAACTACAATTGGCATGGCATGTGAATTAACGTTCTAATATATAATCAAATTTTTTTTAAAGTCAAGTTTTGGATGGTTGAAGTACATTTGACATGCGATGTAATGTTGTGATATATAATTTTTTGTTAAATTAAAGGTTAAGTTTTGGACGGTTTCAATCTACATTTGGCACGTGATATAATGTTAAATGTTTTTATTGGATAGTTGAACTATAATTAGCATGGCATGTGAAGTAATGTTGTGATATATAATCAAAAAGTTTTTAAAACTTAAGTTTTGGATGGTTTCAATCTACATTTGGCATGTGATATAATGTTAAATTTTTTTATTGGATATTTGAACTAAAATTGGCATGGCATGTGAAGCAATGTTGTGATATAATCAAAAAGTTTTTAAAACTCAATTTTTGGATGGCTGAAGTACATTAGGCATGTGAAGTAATGTTGTGATATAATCAAAAAGTTTTTAAAAATCAAGTTTTGGATGGTTTCAATCTACATTTGGTGTGTGATATAATGTTAAATGTTTAATGTTTTTATTGGATAGTTGAACTACAATTGGCATGACATGTGAAGCAATTTGTTTTGATATAATCAAAAAAAATTTAAAATTCAAGTTTTGGATGGCTGAAGTACATTTGGCAGCTTGAGATTGCGTTTGATATCTGCATACCCTTCTCTTATTTGAGTGAAAAAATTTCCAATAGGAAGAACATAGCTTTTCAATGCAACTAACCATATCAATTGAGCTCTAACTGAAAAAAAAGTAAAGAAAATTTAACATGACACAAAACATGTCAGCAAAATAACATCCGTGGTTGTCACTTTTGTTGGAATAGCTAAATCATATTTTAAGGATTCTCCATCGAAAAAAAATTTCAATGAAGAGAATCCTTAATATGATTTAGTTATTCCAATAAAAATAACAACCAAGGATGTTATTTTGTTGGCTTTTTGGTTTTTTTTTTACATTTTTTTGAAATAGAGCTCACTTGATATGGTTTGTTGGATTGAAAAGCTATGTTCTTCTCATTGGAAATTTTTTTCACTCAAACAATATTATGTAGTATGTAGAGATCAAAGACAATCTTAATATTACTTTCAAGTACGATAAAGTGTTATTGAAACATTTTCCCACATGATGATACCTTCATTGACCTCTAAAAGTAGTTCATGGGCTGGGCTATATGTTCTACCTCTTTCCCATATAAATCCCTTTAATTTTGATTGGAAATATAAGAAGTAGATATATTTTTTTTGAATTGGTGTCAATGTTATTAACGCACTCAAATAGGTAGCCTTGTTGATTTATAAATTGGTAAATTGATGAAATTCAGTTAATTGCATTCTAGAACATATATATTCAGTACATGAAAGATTTTTCATCAATGCACATGGGAAAAATACATAACAATTAATTGCATTCTAGAACACACACGCGCACACACACACACACACACACACACACACACACACACACACACACACACACACATATATATATATATATATATATATATATATATATATATATATATATGTGTGCACAACATCTTTCATCAATTCACATAGAACATTTCCAACCATTGGAAAAACAATTTTTTTACTAGATTTTCAATCAGGAATAGAGATGTGGGTCAAATCCCACCAAAAGTCCGAGAAGTGCTTCGAGTTTCTTGTCTGAAAGGAATATTCATGCAAAATTATACTGTGGATGATTTATTTACATTATGGATACCTTTTACCAAAAAATCCCACAATAAAAACTAGGCGTGCATTCAGTTAGTGTATATATCTAGTACGTGCAAAATTTTTCAGCAATGCACATAGAAAAACTAATTTTAGTTAATTGCATTCTAGAACATATATATTGAGTACATGAAACATTTTTCATTAATGCACATAGTAAAACTACTTGAACATTTAATTTCATTCTAGAACACACATACACACACACACACACACACACACATATATCCAATACATGCAACATTTTTCATCAATGGATGTATAGAAAAGCTACTTTCAGTTGATACTAGAGTGTGCATGTACCAAAACTATTTGTACATGCGCAAACACCTGCACAGATAACATAACAAGGCAACTCAAATTTTAATTGAGTATTGGAAGTTCTAGAACATATAATCCAATGAGAATAAATTGTTGTGTAATTCAAGCAAAAAAATTCCAATGGAATGCCATCTTCAATAATCCGTTCATGATCAGATTTTGACATTTTCCATTTCTTAATTTTCGTTTTTTTCTTTAATTGAACCTCTATCAACTTTATGCGTGCTGCACACACTAAGTGACTATATTGACAACTTATGAAATTAGGTTGATAGTCTTCAAAGTAAACAAAATCCCCACTTTGATTAGTTTGTCTGAAAAAATAACCTTTTAGTATAATAGATCCTCTTTCATATGGAAATCCGTGATCATTATAGTCTTCTAATAATTTATTTTTTCATTTAGTGCAACGCATCAAATAATTCTTTACATTTTCATCGTTGTCAATAGGTGCAATTACAACAAAACCATCTCCTGCACAATAAAACAAACTTAACAAAATTATACATATCCAAATTTATTTCTAGATCTTTATCATTAGAAATCAATTCAAATGTTACCTTCTCTAACAATATTTGAAACTCGATCACAATTGGATGATATTGTAGTCTCATCTAATTGCTTTTCTTCAAACATTGTAGCGGACATTTTTCCCTTTATATATAGCTTTGTACGTTTCCAATCTTTTACATACATTTTGTTTTCACAAACATCATTGGATTTTGTGTTGTCTATGCAAACATGAACAAAACAAGAATATTTTCTTTTATCTAATGCAAACACATTTCTAGATGATTTTTTTTTTATTGAATGCAATTTTCCAGTCCCTTTTATTGTTTCAACGTCATTTCCAATTGATCTATCTACGTCTTTGATCCCAATATGCCAAAAAAAACTTTATATGGAAAATTTAAAGAAGAATGGAAATATGATATAAAAATGCAATAAAAGATAATCATTGTGATAAATTTACACTGTTTAAAATTAGATATCCAATAAAAATTAAATTAAATGTACCTTCGCACTTCCCTTGATCAGTTAGTCTCATGGCTTAAAGCAGTGATGCACCATTGAACAACTTATTATTCATCCACAATTCGGCTTGTAGATGGGTTCATTTGATATATTTGAAGTGCTTGTTTTATGCATGCCCCTGCATCGTCATGTTCTCCTTTTCCACGGCCAGTCTCAAAGAAATTCAAACAATGTTTAATGCAGGTTTTCTTATGAAGACAGCACAACCAAAAGAATGATCATGTAGATTTGAATTTACCTACGCATCCATCTGACCATATCCAATGTTCATTGAATGTTATTCTATGATTTTTCAAGTAATCATAAATTTTTCCAAAAAAATGTTGCACAAAATATGTATCATGTATACGATTGTCATTGATATAAAAGTGATATTCTTTAATAACATGTCGATTTTCACTGGTGCTTTCTATATGATCGACTTTTTGTTTAGCATGTCTATATAGAATATGGACGAGCATGGAGACTTGGTCAAAATGATAGTATTCACTCTGAATTTCTTTTTTGGGGAACAAATGTGTAGTTTTCTGCAAAATCAATTACTGACAAAATGGTCCCTGGTGGAAAAAATTCACGGAATTTTTTGGATTCCAAGTCTTTCCATCGAGCTCTATGGGAATGCTTAGTGTATTTGTAAATTTCTACCTCAAATTTTCTCAAAAATTCTATCACAAAAATTTATTCTTCTCGTAAGTCAATTCTTTTAACACTATTTGCACCTTGAATCGGTGTATGGATATATTCACATCTCTTCCATTTCACGTTCATGTTGGAAAATGATTGATCATTTATATCAGTAAGATATTTCTTTTGAAATTTAGTCAAATTTCCACAATCATCGCATTTTTTACCACCAACACATTTATTTTCGTAAAATAGTTCATCGATTTATCTTTCACATAGAATTTGAGATATGAAATCATGAATAGTGGAAGGAAGAGGTGAATCCTTCCAAAATTTTCTACCAAAATCAAGGAATGTGTCATAATATAACTCAAATTCCACATGATAATGGCAACAACAAGTGTCGCGTACAGTGATAAGTTCTACATATCATGGTTTTTGTTGAACTAAAGCACTGATTGAAACATGAATTTCACGATTCTCTTCTTTGATCATGTTGAACAACTCTATCTGAGTGGTTTCAAATAAAGGTTTTTTATGTTCTTTGTACTGATTGCGTGTTATTCTTATTCGCATCACATGCCTTGCAGTTGGCGAAACATGCGAATTGTTCTTCCAATATTCATATATTATTTTTCTAACATTTTCTCCAAGTCTATCTTTGTATGGTTGCCTACAAATAGCTCTCGAACAAGCGAGTTCATCATTTACATCTATTTGCGACCAAAATTTCTGATGTTTGTGCAATGTTTTTCGTGAGGTTCCTAATGCTCGTGCCATATATTTACCAAAAGATTCTCTTTAGTATTTGATGAAACCACTGCCATATGTACTTTTCTACGTACAAGTGAAACATTTTTCTATCTAGATCTTCTAATTGAATTTATAGCACTATTTGTATTTTGTATCACATTTTCCTTCATTTTTTTAGCTTTGGTTGATTTTCGAATACCCAATAAAGTCATAGCTTCTTTTAATTTCCTTAATGATAGGATACCTCTCAACATTTGGGCTTCAACTGTCATCTTTTCCTTTATGAAATACTTATCAAAAATGTGGTTAACACGATAGAATATATAGTGGTCAGCTTTTTTATATCCATATGTGTGAATGTACATATTCAAATGAATAGTACATAATAAGTTTACATATTCAATAAATAACTAAATTAATAAATATATGTATAATTTCAATAATACGTGCATGTTTTCAACACACACACACACACACAGAGATATATATATGTTGAAAACATGCACGTATTATATATATATATATATACATACCTTGTGATTCAATTTCTTCACATGAATTTCTTTCAACATTTTCACCATCTTCAATCATTGGTTAAATATCTTTTTCACTTTCTCTTTCAAAATTTTATATCTCATCATCAATTTTTTGAGGAATATCTCTCTCTGTTTACATTGCAAAATATTTTTCAAATTACTTCATCAAATAAAAATTGAGCTTCACATTTTACACTAGGAAAACTTTAAATATATCAAAATCATAATATTTACATTTACATACCTGCTTCAACTTCTAGTTGAGGTTGATTTTCCCCTTCAATATTTGAGAGTGCTTCTATGATTCTTTTGCGGGATTGTCTCATCTCTCCTCTACATTCCTCATGATCTCTTTTTTGATCATATTTTCTCGTACAATTCCTTCGATTTCCCATGATAATAGAGTATGAACTTCAAAAAATTTCCTTCAAAAATTTAGACAAAAACTAGATTAAAAAAAATATCACAAAATATTTAATTAAAAAAAAAAAACAGATTTTCAATTTTTTTCAAAAAATACATATTCCAATCCAAAACACTTACTTTAAAAAACTCAAAAAAGAAATGTCTTATAAAAATGAAACGAAGCTCAAAATATTTCCTTCCAAGTCCTACAAAAAAATTTCATTTAAAAAGTTATAGAAAAACTCATTTTTAAAAAAGCATTATAAAAGATTTACTTCAACCCAAAACACGTACTCTAAAAAAATGTCACTTCAAAAAATGCCTCCAAAAAATGTCTATTGAAAATTAATTCCAACTTCATAAAAAATGCCATTTTAAAAAATCCTTTAAAAATATCATCTTAAAAAATACTTTCAAAAAATGTCCAAAAAATGTCCTTTCGAAATTAAGCCCAAATCCATACCCTCAAAAATAATGAAAATTAAGCCCAAATCGATACTTTAAAAAAAATGAAGCCCAAAAAACATCCAAAAAATTGTATCACATATCTCCAAGAAATGTCCTTTGAATGTACCTCCAAGAAAAGTCTTCAAAAATGTTCTTTGAATATACCTCCAAGAAAAGTCTTCAAAAATTTCCTTTGAATGTACCTCCAAGAAAATTATTTAAACCCAAAACATTTATTTGCAAAATCAGACCAAATGTATGAAAATAATGTGCCTCAAATAAATGTCCTTTGAATATACCTCCAAGAAAAGTCCTTAAACCCAAAACAATTCTTGATGCAAAGAGAATCTGCCCCAGGGTAGGTTTGCCTTTCAGTTAAACATAAATCAACCTGCAAACTCAAAACTGCTTTAAAATGCAGGTTCTTAAACCCAAATCTCGATCTTGGGACCTATGGTTTATAGGCCCATTATGGTCTGGTTGCGCCTCTAATGCTTACATATATAAACATTTGTAAATGAGTAATCTAATTACACTTGAATCCCATCCAAGTCTTCGCTTTCACTCCTTATTGATTTTTTTTTGGTTGCATTCACCAATTTCTTCAATCATCCAATATACTAAAACCATGTTAAGGCTTCAACATTAGTTAAAACCCGAATACATCAACAGGATAGTTGGTTCGGTCCCACCATATTCATTTACATATATTTGCTCTGTTATTATTCCAAACTTTGGTTTAAAACCAGATAGTAACATGATTGAATGCTCGCTTGAAATACATGAACTCAAAATTACAACCATTTACATTCAGCTGAGAAGGTTAATAAAAAAAATACTCCATTACCTTTAACCACGAAACTGGACCACTGCAAGCGCTGCCAACCGGAATTTCAAAAGGTGGTTTTGTCCGGCAAAAACCGCTCTTCTAACTATGGTGTTCAACCACGGTCTTCATTCTTTGCATGATATGAATCAATTGCCACCGATTCATAATCCACTTCTTCAACCTTATTGAAGTCTTAGCAGGGTTTAACATTTTCATGTTAATTCCAATTGATACAAAAAATATGCAACGCAACAGCAATTTCGAATCTTCTCTCTCTTCCACTCAACAATTCTTGGCACAGGTTTATACCTATATGAAATTGATTTCTGAAGGATCAAAACCTTCCATCTCCGTGAGAAAGGTAATAAACCTGAATCGGTCAACAGGTTGATCTTCACCAATTTGAAAAAATAGAGTTCTATTCAACTCAAGCACAAAATCGAAAGTTACTTCGATTTCCAAATTCTTCACACAGGAATCTAACACATATAATTACTTCTTTTCATTGCGTAACACAACAAGCACCAAATGATTGTCAACGTGTCTTCAACCAATAGGGATTTATATTGTTCCAATCTCAAACAACGAAATAGAGTTTCTTCGATTCCCCTTTTAAATCGATTTCACAGAGTTTTAGTTACTCGAATACATAAATTTAACTTCATAATAATTAACACATAAACAAGAACTACACATACAAGAAATCCACAAATTCAATACACAGATACCCAGGAAAATCCATATAACAGTAAATTGCTATGTTATATACAAACATAAGATTACATCTAAGGCATTTCAGCCTCAGTACTCACTTCCTCCTATGAATACATTGCATTTGTTCTTCCTATATATCTCTCTCACACACTTCAGGCTCTCCATTTTATAGGTTTTTACAAAATATCAAGAAACGGTTACTAAAAACTAATTATGTTTTAACAATTTTTGTCCCAAATTTATGTGACTGTCTGTGTGTCCACCTCTTCAGGTTCAGATTTCGAATTTAATTTGAGTTCTCTAAGATTCTCCTGCATCAATTATTTGCAAAATCAGATAAAGACTTCTGTAAAATTAGACCAAATGTGCGAAAATATGTGAAAATAATGAATGATTTCATGGCAATTTATATTGCCGGGAAATGTTTTTTTGGAGGGGCTCGGAGGTACGTTTTGGCCGAAAAAAAGTTAGGTAAAAGTTCGGCCGAACCTTTTATAAATAGTTTGGCTCAACTATTTTTTCGTTTGAATCAATGAGCCATCGGCGCAAAAAACAGTTTGGCCGAACTTTGTTTAAGAGTTCAATCGAACTAACACGTCACCAGTTACGCAGAACCAAGCTCTGAATACATTTCTACAACTTTGAATTGATCAAACTCCATAAAAAATTCTGAATTAACTGTTAGAACCAAGACAAGAATTTTCAAAATTGAATATACTTTCGGGAAATATAACTTTTATGGAATTTTATAAATATTTACTAATTTTAATGAATTTTGTAATAAAACGGATGGAGATAATTTATGAAGGTCATTGTGATTCAATGAAATCAAAATTCTGTATCTTCCAAATACATGTAAAAAAGTTGAAAAAATTATGGTACATTACATTGGTCTGTTTCTTTAATGGGTAGCTTTTAGATTTTTAGTTTATAGCTTATATTTTAAGAAATTTCTTGCGTTGTGAAACATATTCAAAATATGCAGTTTTTTCATATTTGACCAGTTCAAAAAATTCTCGTAATTATGATATGCATCCATTGGCTTTGTAAACATGATGAAACCAAAGTATACTCTGTCTATATTGTTGTGACACATTTTTTTCTCAAAAACACAAATTTTCAAAGAATACAACTTTGCGTATTAACACGACTTTTTATGAATCCATTGATTGTTAAAAAAAACACACTCAAAGAAACGCTAAGTTGACATATCAAATGTGTATAAAAAAATTCCAAAAAGTAAGTAATAGAAAGCTAACAAAACTTCTTATAGCTTTTATTTTTATCGCAAAATGAAATTCTAAACAGAAAATTTGTTTTAGCTTGTAGAAAGTTGAAGAACCAAAAAAATTGAAAGTTTTTTCTTAAAAAAGGGAAAAAAGTGTAACACAACTTCATATTTTCACCCATATGATATAGGGCCTTGATTAAGGTAGTAAAGTGAAGATCAATATTTACTCTAGATAAATTAATTTCATGCATTATATCTTTCATTTCTGAAGCAAGCTAGTGCCAGGGGGTTATCATCTTTCAATTTGAGATTAAAAATTTTTATTAGCAATTCAATGATCTCTAATTCTGAATGAGAATTATATAGTTCTTTTAACTTCTTAAGTGCACCATATGCATTCTAATTGAAAAAATGTGTTTTCTTAACTCTTCTCTTACTGTAACATTTATGAGGGAAAATGATTTATTGTATTTTCTCTTCCAAATCGCAAGTTCTCTGGTAGACATGGATTTGAATCATGCTTATTCCTTTGTATTCGCTTTCAATTCATCATCATCATCACTTTTTGAAATTTATCCTTCACTTACCCCATCCCATAGATAATTAAAAATACGTGTGTTATTTATCTTTTTGAGCCACTGTACAAAATTTTCCTTGTTGTTCAAAACCAAACCACCTATGGAATTAAAAGTGTGCATTTTTCATACAAAATTGTCTTGAAATAAAAGCACACTTTAACTTCAATAGATTCAATAAACCTCCATCAACCCTTAGACATATACTCCTTTGATCTCTGTTTAAGGAAAATCAAAATTTGAAATTAGAATGTCTATTTCACTTATATCACCATAGTAAATTTACATTAATTATCTCTAAAACAATTCATGCCACCCTTTTTTATAAAAATATAATTTATCACCATGCACAAACACTCAACATTGTATGAAAATGACCGATGAGTATGGAAATGTACTTTCCTGTTCAAATAATATTCTTCTAAGTTGTGCCTTTTGATCGTATTGAGGAAATGGGAGGGAATATACAACAAATCAATGTTTCAACGAGTCAGTGCCTATTCAATCTAATCGACAAGTTCTTTGGATTGGATTTTGAACCTTATCAAAAATGGAAGGTTTTGTTGGGTATGTGTTATATTCTTTGCACGACTAGCCCCACGCGTTGTACGTTGCGCCGGGCGCAGCGGGGGGGTCACAGGGGGGCGGCAGCCCCCCTTGTCGGGGTCCGAGGCAGCGCCCCGGTGAAAATTTTTTTGGTATGCGGTCCCACTCATATGCGGACCCACCCATGTTTTTTGCATGAGTTTGCACATGGTTTTGGGGTACGATGGTTTTCGACCCCTGGTATTTTGTAGATCCGGTCAAGGGAACTACGGTTATGTTCTAATCCAGGGTTAATGGATTGGGGTTTATGTATGCTTCGGCATGTATATATATGTGTTGTAACACTAAAAGGAATATAATGAAAAATCAAGCTGGTCGTCCCGATTTGGGATCCGGGGGAAAATCTCTGTGTTTATCTGTTTTATGTTTTATGCTCTTGCTATTGTTTATTTTCTGTTATAAGAATCGTGTGTAGATATTTCTGTTCAGGGTTAAAACCTACATTTGGTATCGGAGTTGTTTCGGCTTCAAGGGGACACCTTTGTTGTTGAGGGTTTTTTGCTCGGGCCTGTGGTAGACCCTGTTCAGTGGGAGATCTGCGGGATCGATTCTTGCGGTGAAAGAAGATGGCGAGTGGCGGAAAGATAGAGATCGAGAAATTTAATGGTCAGAGTTTTGAGTTGTGGAAGCTCAAGATGGAGGATCTGCTGGTGGATAAAGATTAGTGGATCGTGGTAGATCCAGGTACTAAACCAACGGAAATGTCAGATGAAGACTGGAAGAAACTGGATCGGAAGGCTAAGAGCACAATACGGTTGTGTGTCTCAGATTCAGTATTGTTGAATGTATCTGGGGAAGCTACGGCGAAGACCTTGTGGGAAAAGCTAAGGACTTTGTACCAATCTAAGTCTCTGGTGAATAAGTTATTCGTGCGGAAAAAGCTGTATAACCTTAGGATGAAGGATGGAGACTCGGTGACAGAGCATCTGAATGCCTTCAATACTGTGGTAAGTCAGCTATCATCTGTTGATATTAAAATCTTAGATGAAGATAAGTGCATCAGTTTGTTGTGTTCTCTACCAGACTCGTGGGACAGTCTGGTTATTGCAATAGGTAGCAACACAACTACCATGAATTTTGATGACATTGTCTCAGCCTTTCTGTCAGAGGAAATGAGACAGAGAAATATGGAGGGTCAAAATGGAGATGCCTTATTTGTACGAGGAAGGTCCCAAAATAGAAACAAGAATAAGTTTTCTAGTGGGAGATCTAAATCTAGAGGGAGATCTAAATCTCCTGGAAAGTTTGTAAAGGTGTGCTGGAAATGCGGAAAGGAAGGACACTACAAAAAGGAATGCAGATCTAAAGCTCTTGAGAAAGGAAAGGGGTCTGATGAAGCTCCTTCTGCAGAGGAAAAAACCACCTCGGATGAAGGTGGGGATGTGTATTTGGCTTCTTCTTCAAATACACATGTAGATCATGAGTCATGGTTGATTGACTCAGGTGCATCCTTTCACTTCACTCCCCATAGGGAGTGGTTCTGTGAGTATGCGAAATATGATGGTGGTGATGTCTTCCTAGGGGATGATAGGAAGGCCAGAATCGTCGGACGTGGAAAGGTCAAGCTGAAGCTGCAAGGTGGGAGGATTAGAACACTTCCTGGTGTTCTGCATATTCCTACATTGGCCAGAAATCTGATTTCTGTAAGCGAGATGGATGATGCAGGTGTAAAAACAGTGTTCGAGAAAGATGCCTGCAAGATGGTTCGGGGAGCACTGGTATTAATGCGGGGAGTTCGGACTGGAACTCTGTACAAGCTACAAGGTAGCATTGTTATTGATGGGTGTAACAGTTCTGTGGTTCCTGAAAGTGGGACGGAAAGTCTAGCTGTCTCTGGAGAAAAGACCATGCTATGGCATCAAAGGCTTGGACATATTGGAGAGAAGGGCCTTCGGATACTGCATAGAGATGGTGTGGTAGAAGGTATGTCTAATTGTTCTCTGGATTTCGATTTCTGTGAACATTGTGTATATGGGAAGCAGAATCGGGTGAGTTTTCCTTCTGGTGCTAAGAGGGCAAACAAGATATTAGAACTTGTGCACAGTGATGTGTTTGGGTCTGTGTTAGTTCCATCACTGGGAAAGTCTGTATACTATGTTTCATTCATAGATGACTTCTCAAGGAATACATGGATATATTTCTTGAGGAAGAAATATGAAGTCTTTGACAAATTTAAAGAATTTAAGGCTCTGGTGGAAAACCAGACAGAGAAGAAGATAAAGGCATTGAGGACAGATAATGGTGGGGAGTTCTGCAAGAAGGAATTTGAAGAGTTCTGTAAGAAGTGTGGTATAGCACAGCAGAAGACTACTCCATACACACCTCAACAAAATGGAGTTGCAGAAAGAATGAACAGAACACTGATGGAAAAGGCAAGAAGCATGCTCAGTGGTACCGGGTTAGGACAAGAATTTTGGGCAGAGGCAGTGGAGACTGCATGTTACTTAGTTAATAGATCACCTTCATCAGCGTTGGAGGATAAGACTCCACATGAGGTATGGACTGGTAAGAAACCCTCTCTTTCACATCTAAGGGTATTTGGATGTGATGCATATGTACATGTTCCAAAGGAGAAAAGGACCAAGTTGGATAATAAATCTGAAAGGTGCATCTTTATTGGGTATAAGGATGGTTTAAGGGTTACAAGCTTTGGAACCCAGAAACAAGGAAGGTTGTGTACAGCCAAGATGTGGTGTTTAGAGAAGTGAAAGATGTTGTTAAACATGAAGTCCTACCAAAGGAACCTGAGAAGATAGAGTTTGAGCTAAAGGAGGATGAATCGGACTCTACAACAGAAGAAGACTCAGAAGATGAAGAGCCACAAACTCCAGCTTTGAGAAGATCAGTTTGGGAAAGAAGGCAACCAGAAAGGTATAGTCCATTTGCTTTCTGTTCAGGTTTTGCCTTAACTATAACTGATGATGAACCCAGAACTGTCAGGGAGGCAGTAGATTCAGAGGATGGAAAACTCTGGAAGGAGGCCATGGTTGATGAAATGGCATCCTTGCACAAAAATGAGGCGTGGGATCTGGTGGAGTTTTCTGCTGGAAGGAAGCCCATTGGGAGCAAATGGGTGTTTAAAAAGAATATGAATGTAGAAGGCAAGGTGGAGAAATACAAAGCTCGGTTGGTAGCAAAAGGTTATTCCCAGGTGCCGGGAATTGATTTTGGTGATATTTTTTCTCCTGTTGCCAAAGTTACTTCTATTAGATTACTTTTATCTGTTGCTGCTGCATTTGATTTTGAGATAGAACAGATGGATGTGAAGACAACATTTCTTCACTGGGATCTAGAAGAGGAGATCTACATGAAGCAACTTGAAGGCTTTATGGTGAAGGGTAAGAAAGAATGGGTATGCAGGTTGAAGAAGTCTCTGTATGGGTTAAAACAGTCACCAAGGATGTGGTATCAGAAATTTGATACCTATATACGGGGACTTGGCTTCACCAGAAGCAAGGAGGATCATTGTGTTTATTTTAAATTAATTGCTGACCGTGTTATTTATTTGGTCTTGTATGTGGATGATATGTTATTGATTGGAAATGATAAAGAAATTATCCAAGATTTGAAGACCCAACTGTTCTCTAAATTTGACATGAAGGATCTGGGTGCTGCAAACTATATTTTGGGCATGGAAATTAAGAGAGATCGGGCAAAGAGGAAGCTCTGGTTAAACCAGAGGAAGTATGTCGAGACTATACTGCAGAGGTTCAATATGCAGGATAGTAAACCGGTGAATGTTCCTATTCCTGTAGGTGTAAAGTTGTCTGCTGAACAGTGTCCCAAGACACAAGAAGAAGAGGAGGACTGAGCATTGCACATGCAGTGGGAGTATTGAGCAGGTTTATGTCAAACCCAAGGAAGGAGCATTG
The DNA here is from genome assembly GCA_034641835.2 of Pinus albicaulis. Taxonomy (NCBI): domain Eukaryota; kingdom Viridiplantae; phylum Streptophyta; class Pinopsida; order Pinales; family Pinaceae; genus Pinus; species Pinus albicaulis. The sequence continues at coordinate 1,272,428,682 of CM076580.1, read as the reverse complement.
GATAGTAGTGAAGTGGGTTTTTAGATATTTATGTGGCACTAGTGACTATGGCTTGTGCTACCAGGGAAGACCAGGATTGGAAATAATGTTGGACATTCGTGGTTTTGTTGATGCAGACTGGGTTGGAGATCTGGACCAAAGAAGATCTACAAGTGGGTATGTGTTTAGCCTATTTGGAGGCGCAGTCAGTTGGATGAGTAAAAGATAATCTGTAGTGGCTCTTTCAACTACAGAGGCAGAATACATAGCAAACACTCATGCTAAGGCGCTTTGGTTGCAGAGATTGTGTTCAAGTATGGGGTTGGTACAGCAAGCTATAAGAATAGACTGTGATAGCCAAAGTGCAATTTTCTTGGCTAAGAACCCTGCTTATCATTCAAAGAAAAAGCACATTGATGTTCAATACCACTTTGTTAGAGATATGGTTGAGGCTAAAAGGGTGTTACTGGTAAAGGTGGAGACTTTGAAGAATGTTGCAGATGCATTGACGAAGTCTGTGAGCACTCAGAAGTTCTCTTGGTGTAGAGAAACAATGGGTGTTGAAGAATTGGCGAAATGACTAAGCTCTTCTGTGGCCCCCCGTGGAAAGAAAACAACAAGTGGGAGAATGTTGGGTATGTGTTATATTCTTTCCACGACTAGCGCCACGCGCTGTACGTTGCGCCAAGCAATGAGATCATTAGTATAGCGCCTCTACAAATGCAAGGGGGGTCTTAACTCATATGCGGACCCACCCATGTTTTGTGCATGAGTTTGCACATGGTTTTGGGGTACTATGGTTTTCGGCCCCTGGTATTTTGTAGATCCGGTCAAGGGAACTACGGTTATGTTCTAATCCAGGGTTAATGGATTGGGGTTTATGTATGCTTCGGCATGTATATATATGTGTTGTAACACTAAAAGGAATATAATGAAAATCAAGCTGGTCATCCCAATTTGGGATCCAGGGGAAAATCTCTGTGTTTATCTGTTTTATGTTTTATGCTCTCGCTATTGTTTATTTTCTGTTATAAGATTCGTGTGTAGATAATTTCTGTTCAGGGTTAAAACCTACAGGTCTCTGCAATAACACAATTCTTGTGAATGGAATAACCATCAATAAACAATATATTTTTTCTTCCTAGGATATATTTTAGCATATTACCCAAACTACTATTGTGCCCATACCTAATTATGTGCCATTGTGATCAACTAAAATATACCAGCTTTGAGCTAAGTAGTAGATCCAAGATTATATATAGTTTAAACACCTAGCTTTGTAGAAAAATTAATGCAGGAGAATCAAAATAAAATGACTTAACTGGTCAAATGTATTAACTAAATAAGGTTCTTGTTCCAACAGTTCAGTTCCTGTTCTAGCAGTTCGGTTCCTATTCCCGCAGTTCAGTTTTAGTTCATGTTCTAACCGATCGGTTCTTGTTCTTACCTCCATGGTTCTCATACATCAAACTGTTGTGATAGAAAATGAGCACATGATTCTGAAGGAACAAAGGGTCAACATGTTGATGTGCTCCCTCAATTACGCGAGATATTCTAGATAACTTAAGGTGTCATAAGCAAGGATGACTCATGTAACTAATTCCTAGGATGGAGGAATGACTCGAAGGAGTGAAGAAACAGATCCCGTGTATATTAATTTGAAGAGTGTATATAATATAGGTTAGTATTACTATTTTAGAAGGAATTTCTCTTATTTAGAGATTGATTGCAAGCCTATATGGTTTTGTTAGTAAGCTTTAGGTTTAAGAAATTATTTGATTGTAAGCCTACAAAGGAGGGAGAGTCAGATTGGATTGTAATCCTACAAGCAGAAAAAGAGATGGGCAGGAGATGGGCCAAATAATGCAAATCTCTTCATATATAGGAATGAAAGTTATAAGCATATGGATATACATATTTACCAATGAAATAAATTTCGTTATATGATTGCCTCTCTGTGTTTTGAATTAATGATATACATATGAGATCTATCATGCAAGGGGAAGAGATTTTATAAATCTAAATGACTGTGTATGAGATAGACATGATCAAGAAGTTAACATTGCAATAAGAATTATGCATTTGTAATGATCCCTGAGTGGTGATTCTATAATCTAAATGTTGTATTCTCTGGTCAAATCGTGACTTGATGAGGAATATGAAATATAGAAGGTGTCAAGTAAAGGGACACGTGTTGCATGCCAGAGAGAGATGTGTACAAGAATTGACTGAATTATCTGCAACAAGAGATCATATTCGACATGGCTGGAATTACATTTGTACCAAGAATGGAATCAATATTTCTCCTATGCAAATGGGAGAGGAAACAGTAATAGTTGTTCGTGGCCATAGAGCGGTCAAGGTCCCTTCTTTGAGATTCAAAAATGATCCTCATAAGCTTACATAATCCATCAGTTTCAGGTCACATCTCTCGAAACTTATTCACATAGATTGGTCTTCTTTCATCTCTGTTATTTTCCCCATACTTTTAGGTTACCATAAGATACATAGAAGCAATGATAAATAGAAAAACTGCTAAAAGGACAAGGTAATAGATTTTGGAAGAAAGTTGAAGTATTCTACAGATTAGCATTAAAGGGAGTAGATTTAGATCTTTGTATTAGGTCAACAGAAGAAGGGAATTCGTAAGGGAAAATCATCACCAAACTTGTGGGTCAATTTCTGGTCAAACGAAGATGAAATTCAAAATTTCACCATCTGGGTTTTGTGTAGAGCAGTGTCTATTTGGTAAATCTTGAGTGATTTTCCGAAACGATTAATTGTTTAGGAGTTTTGAAGTGATATTTAAATTGTGTTTTTGCGAATTACGTGACTCAAAACGACTTGGTGTGTTTACAAAAGTGCTGGTTGATGGTGCCTTAAGATCAAGGTAATATGTTAGAGGAATTTTTCTTATAGATAGAGGAGTTAAAGTAAGGTTGAGAATTCCAATTGAGTTCTAAAGACATAACCTGACGATCTTGTGACAATTCAACTCATAACAAAGGGATTAGAAGCACACCCTCATCTTGTAATAAGGAATTAGGCCTTAGAAGGCCATCACCATTTGAAATTGTTATTCCAACATAATGTCAGTGTACACCTACCTACGAGATATCCCCACCTACTTTTAACAAATAGGACCATTATCCATGGAGACAAATCCAACTCTGTCAAGTCCCATCTTTTATTTGTAACATCTATCAGACTATCAATGCTCTAATTACTAGTAATTAGACATGGTGACAACTTGATGGCTACAGAAGGGGTCAATTTATGGAGCGTCAATGATGAATGACCAACATGCTACAAAGAGTTTGATTAAAATGGTGGTTAATGAAACCATAACAAAAGGGGTGGTAGTGAAAAAAGAAGGAGATTGATTAAAATGGAAGATTGGTGTACTAAATTTGGAGACGGTCGTATGCCCTTCAAAGAACCCTTCCGATCATAGATAAGAATTACCAAGACGAATGCTAACAGTTGCAATAATGGAAAATAATAGGGTGCGAGATACACATATACAATAAATTTCTACATCAAACATTTACATATGCACTTTAGACAATGCAGATATGAATATTAAAAAACAGTAGCATAATCAGGTTTCACCTGCATCCAACCTGCATTATTTTTTCCAAATGATAACCGTATGTTTCTCAAACTAGATCTGTAGAATTCACTCCAGTGGACTTCCCTTTACATAGGCAGATTAACTCTAGTTCAAAATTTCATCATCTTTCACATGCGGATCTTCGCTAATTACAAAAAAACATATCTATGTAGAGAGAATGTAAGAGGAGGATAGTGGAGCACTCGGCTCTAATACCATGTCATGCATTGTGGAAAAATATTGAATATATTTTATTTTTAAGACACGTAAATTTATTACAAGGACATACAGTTATTATCAGTCCCTTCCTTCGGCATCACATGGACTATAGAGATCGATTGGGATTTATCAAGCATTAAACTTCTTTAACTAACCATTACAATCACATTTTAACCAATGTTTGTTTGAAAATATTTGATGAAACAATTTTTTACGAAATTTTTTAACTTAGACCTCTTATTGCAGGCAAAAGGGTATGATTCTATAATGGTTTCAAATTTTATTTGATTTCATTTAAATGTTAATTTAATGCAAACTTGTACTTAGCATTAATTCATAAACATTTAATGTTTTTCTTTTTCTTCTCCACCCATGGAAAAATATAATTCTCCACCGATGGAAAAACATATCCCATGCAGTCCATAGCTTCGTGGAAAGCTTCATGTCCTCACCTTCCTCGTGAAAGGACACAACACTACCTATGAACAAAAGCTAAAGTACAAAAGCTAAAGTTCTTATTGAGTAACCGTCCAGGAGATTAATCGCCTTTCCTGAAGTTTCCCATACACAGAGCTATGAACAAAAGCTCAAGTTCTTACTAAGTCATTGTTTGAGTAGATTAATGGCCCTTCAGGAAGCTTCTTTTACACAGAGGAAATACTCATTCGAGGCAAGCAAGCGAACTAGTGTTAGAGCCAATAGTCATTCGAGGAAAACAAGCGAACTAGTGTTAGTGATTAAAGGCAAGAAAGTAAACTAGTGTTTAATATTAATGTGTTTGTATGGGGAAACATGGAACGATGGAAAAAAACTGAAATTTTTTGAGATAATGTCAAAAAATTCACAAAGAAATTTACTCTGAAGGCGTGTGCATAGTAAGTTAGCTTCTACTCTTCTTTAACCAAAACAATTGGACACATATATTTAATAGTTCATCTAAACATTTCTCTGAAGCTTGTATATTATATTCTTACTCTTGGTATATGTAGTCATGCTGTTGAAAATTAATGTTTCCATAATTAAGTGTGCTCTGGTTATTCTCTGTTGGATACGTTTCTTCCCCAATACTACTTGTTTGAGACCTCTGCAAATACAAAATTGAATTATTGCTAGATGTTTTTCATTCATGATGATACATGTAATATATCTTATATAGCCATTGGTAGCAATTTAGGTAGGCATTGGTAGAAATTTAGGGTCTGACCTACAACACATTGATAAAAATTTATTTTCTCACCTGCATTCGCTTTCTACCACTGCAACTTAAACTTATAGCTCTGATGATGTTGGAAATATAACATATATGAAATAGAAATTGGTAGCAATTTATGGTATTGACTTAGATACATCCATGTTGTGTATAAATCCACATTGGTCGTGCAGGGAAGAAGATCTCCTGCTGAAGATTGGAAAGAAGATCTCCTGCTAAGGTACTCATCCATATTCTTCTTATCACAATTGGAACAACTAGTTCATGAATCAAAAGTAGGGGTAATAGACTTACCTTAAAGTAATCATCTTTCCGCTCATGAATCCATTCTTCTTTCGGCTTAGAGTAAGTAAAGGTGGTAAAAGGGTTAGGATATTATATATGTAACAAACCACACTAGCTGTGAAAATTTCCATTCACTAAAATTAATCCATTTCCAGAACGCCTGCAAATACCCTTTGAAGCCATGAAAATACCCTTTTAAGCCAGGCATTTCAAGCTATCCATCCAACATCAGCCTGAGAATGGGAAATAAATCATATCTTTGGGGCTTCATAATCAACAAAATATCCTTCATAACCTCATCCACATTGGTAATAATGTCTTTCTCTAGTTGTTTCTCGAAGCACATAGAGAACACGTTGCTGGAAATTACAAAACGCACATTGTCCTCATGTACTACCTCAAGTTGCTGGGAATTAAAAAATGCACATTGTCCTCTTGTACTATCTCCGAGTAGGTGATGATTATTAGGGTCTTCTGCCCACCTCCATATCTGCTGGTTCATTCCATGCCTTGCAAATAATTTACACCCTATTACTTAAATGTGGTATGGCCTAGGCCTTGATCCAACATACCATCCGAATATGAAGATGATTATAGCCTGGGCCTTTGATTCAACATACAACTGGGAGATGATGATGATGACCACCCTCCAGCAGGAAATTACACTCTCAGATTAACACTCCTAACCCTTGCAGCTAACCTTGATTGTACCAGCAACATGCTAAAAATGAGTTTCATGAATCTTACCAACTGTTGAAGTAGAAAGATGAATGGCATGTCATTCAAGGAAGAACCGGTTGTTATGTTTCCACTCTTCAACACCCAACACCGGATGCTATCACTTGGGAGTTGTGATGCATATTTCTTATTACATAGAATTTTATATGTTTGAGTAACCAGTTATCTATGTCAGCTAATTAAATAATTTTTTTTGCATAAATTTAGCGCATCATTTATGTAATGTAAAGTGTTTATAAAGCTTAAGATTGGATCATGCTAAGAAAGTAGAAATAAATCAGTTTCAATTCATACAAAGTTTGTATGATTTGAATTCATCGTCTTACATCCGCTGTGATGGTTCTGAGTTATTCCAACATTCCGTGACTATCATAGCATTCATTAAGAACTACCCCCACAATGGTAATTTTTGCATTCAGTGAGTATCATAGCATTCATTAAGAACTACCGCCACAATGATAATTTTTGCGAGGTTAATTGTTTTTTGAGAAAATAAACGTTCAAAAATGCATATAACCAACCAAAAGTAAAGTTCCACCTGTTGCTTAATATAGAAATTGAGTTGGGTTGTATCTAATACTCTCCACCACATGCGTAAGACAAAAATGACAATCAACAATCTATTTATATCTGGGTTCTGTAATGGAAAAAATGGCAAAATTACTAACTTCCATCTTTGCAAATGGAGGATAAATCAAATTTTGTACAATCAACAATTTGTTCATATCTCATTCCGTAATGAAAAATTTTCAAATCATGATATCGGAAAAAATAACTAATTATAATCTTGGTAAATGGAGGATAAATAAAATTTTGTATGTATATAAAACTATGTTTAAAATTGTTTTTGACATATATATAAAACTTTAATTTTCAATATATATATATATATATATATATATATATATATATATATATATTATTGCTTTAGAGTAACAGTTTTACATTTTTCCAATATTTTCCGTAGAAAACTATGAAAATGCCAAATATCAAGTATTGCCATGTAATAAGCTGCATATGTACGTGGTAAAATATTCAAATCAAATTTCGTTAACTCTAGAACTTTTTTATTGATGTTTTCCCTACGAAATGTGAAAAACGGATCAGTTTATAGAATAACAGTTATTGAAGCTCAGAAGTAAACAAAATTTACTAAATTAACAAGGTGAGTACTTCACTTAAACAATGCCATGGAAACTCCAATGCGTACTTCACCTACACAATAGTGTTCAAGTCAAATCCTTTCTATATCATTTAAAACATTTTTTTTAATTCACCTAAATAACAATGGTCAAGTCAAATACTTTCTATAACATGTATGACATTTTTTATATTTTTCTAATTGGATAAAGTGTTTATTGTTTACCTCTTTCGAAATAATTTGATTGACCTCTGTCACATCCTGGCGACCATCTAAGACTTGGTTGAGATATTTTTTTGTGAATGAATTCGCCTCTTCCATTACTTATTCACCGGGAAATGAAATGTATGAAGCTCCAAGTAAACATTCTTGCCAAATGATTCTACACCCATCTCAACATGATGTGAATAATTATTGTGTTGTCGTCAAATTTATCGTGAAATGGCCAAACAATACGATTTATCGAAGTCCGTGATCAACAGGTATGTACCCTTGTAGGCACGCTAAGTTCTATTTTCTACAGGCAAGTGGAGTTGTGTTTTTCGACATCCAAAAACAGTGTGATTTCAATGCAGGCTTATAATACATAATATATATGTTAAAAGATAATGGAGAAAGCTAGTTTTTTGGATAGGATTGAGATTCTAAGATTAGGTCTCAAATTCTACTAATTAAGGAGTGGTTGGAACCACCCATTAGTGTGAAAGCCTATATATTTGAGGCTCATCTGACTCAATGGTAAGTGCATTGTGCAGAGTGTTGGTGCATTCTCTAGGTATCTCACCTGGAGAGCCATTTAATTAATAAAATTCAATTTTTAACATGGTATCTATGGATGATTTTATCTGTCCATAGAGAGAGAGTGGTGATTTTTTAACAGATAGATAAACTGTCCAAAACTATTTTACTTAAAATAATAATTCTATTTATAAAAACAATTTTTATTAACATTCGTTCAAATGAGTAATATACATTGAAACATTTTTATACCCAAAATTATTCATAAAAAATTAAGCTAAATGAAACACTTATTTTTGCATAGAAAAAGTTAAATGCAACACTTAGATGTGAGAAAGGAAAATATGTAGAGCTGATTTTTTGTTGTGAAATACATGTGACCTTCCATCCACATACATAAAATTTAATAAAATAGTTAATTATAAATTCACTTGTTAACATTGCAAGGACAATCATCCCATTTTCAAAATTTGAAAAATTAAAATAGTTAAAAAAGTGCAATGTCACTTATGTTACATTGTGTGGAATACATATCACTTATTGATCCAAGAAGCTCACTGTACAACTTTGTATGAGAGAGATATGTATGTATGTCCATCTTGAAATTGGAGTTGACACATGTACCATTTTCAATATATATATATATATATATATATATATATATATATATATATATCTTTTTGGTTTGTTTAATTAAAAGTGTTATAACACATAAATAATCTCACTGCTAAAAATATATCACTTAGTCTCAACCATAAATAAAATATTTATATAAAAAAAAATGAGTTTAAATGTTTGGCTTATTAAAACAACAAAAAGTGAAATATAATGTCCATATTAAGTAAAAGTAGTAAAATTATTTCATTGTCACTATCAACCATGTCACTCTGGAAAAAATATTTAGATGTCCATATTTATATAAAATTTATAGAGAAATAAAGTAGTTAAAAATTAAAAAAGAACTGAAATCTATTTTTTTTGTAGTCAAAACATTTTTATTTTATAAATTCAAAAATGAAAGCTCAGAATTTGGTTTTGCAAAGGAATGACATAGTTACTTATTTTGTAGGAGGAAAACTCTCGAATTCCTTAAAGAGAGAACTCCTTCGACATTTGGAGGATGTTGAAGGAAATCCTCTCTAGGAATATATCCTAAGTACTTAATTTCCAAAAAATTCTAGGAGACTCCATAAAATCAAGAATTTTTTAATCTTATCCAAATTAAATAAAGGTATTAAATAAAAAATAGGACATGCTCCTACATCATACTACTCTGGAGGAAAATATTCATTCATATGATTTTATTCCGTAGTTTTTCAATAGTGCTACCATATTTTGAAATTTATGTTTTTGTCATAGTAGCATCTCTAATATGTTGATTCTTCCATTTAAACAAGTATTTAAAATAGTATTTATTTCTTTTAGCCACCCTTTATCGATGATTGATTCAATCTTCTTTGTTGGTACTAAAGGTATTTGGTTCTCCCTTTGAACATATCACTAGAAGGTGCATATGTATAATCATTTACTAGTTCCTTAAAGGGTTGCATTATGAAATATTTAATATTGGTGAGATGCCAAAGCCTTTAGGTAGTTATATTTCATAAGAATTCGAGGAAAATTTCCTCAAAATTTTGCATAGTCCGATCTTTTTAAGTTTTAACTTATTATAATTGCCTTTAAGAAATATTTTTTTATGAAGATGTTCCATAACCATGTCCCCAACTTAAAAATCCAATTGTCTACTTTTGGAATATACTCTTCGTTTATACTTGCTACAATTTTTTTGTACTTGCTACTTGATTTGGTCCTGTATTTATTTCATACATGCTGCAAAATCTTCAATGTCTCCACTTTTAAATTCTTTTTTTCCAAGTTTCCTTAAATCGTAAATTATTCTCGGATACATTCCATAAACTATTTAAAATGGACTTAATCATATGCTTTTGTTACATGAGTTGTTATATGTAAATTATGCTTGAGAAAGTACCGAGTCCCATTGCTTGGGATGTTCACTTACCAAACTCATCAAGATATTTCCAATACTTCTATCTACCACTTTTGTCTGACCATGAGTATGGGGATTATATGATGAATTAAATTTGGGCTTAGTTTATAACTTTCTCCATAAATTTCTCCATAAAAGGCCCACAATCCTAGTGTCCTTTTCAGAAATAATACTTGTAGGTAATCCATGCAATATAACTATTTCTTTGAAGAAAACGTTTTCTATGTTAGTTGCATCATTTGTATTTTTACAGGCTATACAGTATTCCTTTCTCAAAATATGTCTACAACAAAAAATATTTAGTTTCTTCCTCTTTGTTTTTTCATAAATACTAGTACAAAATCCATGCCTATAGAGTCCCACTCTCGATTTGTTATAGGTAAGGGTTGATACAGTCCAATGTTCTAACTTCTTCCTTTTGGATATTGACATTTCCTACATATTTCAACAAATATTCTTACATATGCTTGAATGCGAGGCTAATAGTAGAATTATTGCCATTGTGCCAAAGTTTTATATTTCCTAAAATGACTTGTTAAGCCTCCACTATGTTTTTCTTTCAACCAATTTTCTCTCATCGGTCATCTTGCAATGCATAATGGACTTCCTTTGAACATGATTTCTTCCTGTATCATGTAGTTTGGCCATGGAGTTTTATCTCTACTTACAGGGTTTTTAGAAGTTGCAAAATCTTCTTTGAAATATGGATCATATTTATACATATATTTTAACTCATCAAATTCTAAGACATTCACTTGAAATTCTTCGAGACTTAAGTTGATTCTTATTATTGCATATGCTACTTTATTTGAATTCCCACTTTTATGTGTGATAAAAAATGTAAAATTTTGTAAGAATTCAAACCATTTAACATTTCCTTGACTCAATTTTGTCTGATTGTTAATATATTGTAAAGCATGATTATCTATGTAAATGATGAACTCTTTTGGAATAAGCTAATGTTTCCTATTTTTTAAGATTTTATATGATGGCATAGAATTATTTATCATAAAAAGAGTATTTTTGTTTGGCTTCATTGAGTTTTTCAATGTAGTAAGTGACTCTTATTCCCTCTTGACTTAAACAACTTCTATTGTAGTTCCACTGGCATTAGTCTCAACCAGTAACAACTTGGTCAAATCTAGCAATGATAAAATAGATTGTTTTGTAATTTTTTCCTTTAATAATCTGAAACTTTTACTAGTTGCTTCTCTCCAATGGAATGGTTGGTTTATTTATTTTATGGTTTCTACAGTTGGAGCACATATACCAATGAAATTCTTGATAAATGTTCTGTAAAAACATTCCAATCCATGAAAACTTCTTACCTTTCAAATTCTTCTTGGGGTTGGCCAATTGATTATGGCCTTCACTTTCTCCTTATCCATTTGGAAACATTCCTTTGAAATCACAAAACCCAAGTACAATATTTCTTTTTTTATGAAACTACAACCCTTTAGATTTATTAACAATTTTTATTGTTGCAACTTCTTCAAAACCATCTTAATATGTCTTAAGTGCTTTTATTTTGAGTCATTGTCAATTAGGATATGACTAAAATAAACTATGAAAACATTTCCAATGAATTCTTTTAATATCTCATTCATTATCCGCATAAAGGTATTAGGAGTACTGGTAAGTCCGAAGGGAATTACCAACCCTTCATATAGTCCAATATTAGTTTTAAATATTTTTTTTCATTAATCACCTTCTCTGATTTTAGAAAAATATGTAGCACCACTTAAACAATATATAAGATCATCAATACGTAGAAATATAAAATTTTACCTGATTTTGATTTTGTTGATTGCTCAAGGCTCTATACACATTCTCCATCTACAATATTTCTTTGGAGTTAACACTTTTGGAACAACAAACAAACTTAATATTTCTCGGATTAGACCCTTATCCAACAATATCCACACTTTGTTTTTAATACTTTCATTCTCGCTTAGAGTTATTTTGTAGGTTGCCTTGCTGGAAGGTTGGCACTTGGAATGAGATAAATACGATGAATGACTCTTCTAATGGGAGGTAACTTATCAGCTAAGTCATCCACTACAATATCAATGAATTCATTCAACATATTTTTTATTTATTTCTGAAGATCATTCATATTTGTGCCTATGAGTACAACATTTTTCTTAACAATCAAAGAAAAATCTATCTCCTCATATTTGATTTATTGAAGGAAATATTCTCTACTAAGTAACATTACCTTCGACTAGTATTATTTTGGTTCTTTTTCATCCTTCATACGAAATATTATATGTTTTTCTCCAACCTTTTCAAAATTATTTGTGTTTCTCCCTCTATAATGTATTTCTTTCCCATCATATTTCCAAGGTCTTCCAAGCATAATATGATACACATCCATAAAAATAACATCACAAAGAATTTTGAATTTATAGCTTCCTTTTGGAAACTCCACTTCAGATTTCTCATTAAATAGTATCTAATGCACCTTTTACAGCCACAACACTTTGTAGGGAGTAGGATGTTTAGTTTTCCTGAAATTTAACCTTTCTACCTTTTTTGTGGATACTATATTATGAGTACTCCCACTATCAATGATGATGTCACAACATTTTCCTCATTTAAACACAGTTTTGAACAATGTTTTCCTTTGTGTAGGTTCATTTACTTCTTTATAACACTTTAATAAACTTATTTTCATCATTAAGGATTCACCAGTTTGAGGTGCATTTTCATGTGTAGAGGATTTTACACTTTATGTATCAGTTTGTGTCATATGTATGCTATCTTGAATATAAGATCTTTCTCGACATTCATCAAATTTATGGACACCTTTATTACATATATAACATCTTAACACAAAATATCTACCTCTACCTCTTTGATATTGTCTCCCTCCTCTGAAATCTCCTCTTGATGATGAATTTACTTGATGTTAACTGCCTTCTTCCTCTTTTTCAATGGAAACTATTTCGCTACTTGATTTTCCTCTACTTGATGGTACTCTCCTTGATTGTCATCTCCTTCTTACTATAGTTTGTCCTCTTTCTCTATGACTCTTCTTCTTTGCCAATTTCTATTCTACCTTAAAGGTTATCTCGTAAGATTCTTCATTAATTTTGAAAGAAAAAATATGTAATTAATATTGTATTTTAAGTCTCATAACATTAATATATATAGCTATATGTTCATCATCTGCTCCGACATGGCCAAACCTTATACTTAATCTATAAAACTCTTTTGTATATTCTTTTACAGACATGGATTTTTGCTTAAAATTACGCATCTATTGAAAAATATTTAACTAATAGTCTCTAGGAAGAAATTTAACTTTGAGCTTGGCCACCATTCGATACCAACAAGTGATCTTACTTTTTCCTTTATTTCTCCACCCAACTTGCACATTGTCCCACCATAGTGTAGCATGTCCTTTCAATCTCGTCACCGTGATCTTGAATTTCTTCTCTTCAGCTACATTTTCATAGACAAAATATTTTTCTACGGTGCTAATCCAGTCTATTAGTTATTTAGGATTTAAGTTTCCCTCGTACATAGGAACTTAAAATATCATCTTGCTACATAATCTCACAATCATCTTGACTAGTTTATCTTCTAGAGTTTCTTCTGCTTCGCTGACATTACCAGTATGTATGTCTCTTCTACATATTGTCTCTAATAGATATAATCTCATCCGAATATGTCTTACTTCATCGAGTAAGACATGGTTGGCAATTGGTCTTCCTCAACCAATTCCAACTTATTAGTTCTTTAGGATTTAATTTTCCCCATACACAGAAACTTAAGATCTCGTTTTCCTACATAATCCCACAATCATCTTGACTAGTTTATCTTCTAGCCAGTGTGGACCTCTTTTCTACGTATAGTCTCTAATAGATATAATCTGGTTTGAATATGTCTTACTTCATCAATTAAGACTTGGTTGACAGTTCTCTCCTTGTTATACCTATAATCTTTTCTTTTAATTAAAATAAAGGCAATACTTCCTTACTTGAGTTCTCAACCAAACACCTTTTTAATAGTTCATCATAAAATAAATAAATTTATGGGTTTTCAAGAAAATGATAAAATATTACAAAGTGGCTTTACGAAACAAATTTCTATATAAACAAATGCACCAACAATCATCCATAACTTCCACTAATTCTCAAACGTTTGGAATTTCCATTTATTTTACGACGCTTTTGTTATATAAATTTAGGTTTTTACTTTCTTAAAACTATCCACGTGAACTTTATTCTAAATGTAAATGAGTGGGAGAGACGAGAAAATATTTGTTTTTTTTTCATAGTGGGAGAAACACTGTTTTCTATTATATTATAGGAAAAAAACAGTTCATGTGCCAAAATATATATTCTCTTTAATAGAATGTACACCCAATTCATCTATCGAGAAAAAAATGATGCCCCATCCCAGACATAGAAATGTAGCCCATGTCACCAACAGGGACTGGAAATAAAAACAGCATGAGCCTCATGATAATGCCGTAACATATGAGAGTATCTAGATTTGCCAAAAGGCTTTCTAAAAACAGGGTGAGAACAGTTGTAAAGAGAAAAGCTAGTATAGTGGACAGACGTTCAGCCTAATATCCTCACGATATCAAAAAACCGAAAACCCATTGTCCAGTGGCGCATAGATTTGGTTTACACACATCTCCAACAATGTTTAGTACGATATCCTCAATGTTTTTTAAACTCATACTTCAGTATAAATTTCCAAGGTAGACTCTTCTCAGACTTCAACACGGATCTCCAATGTAGACTTCAAATTGGACACACTTCTATAAGCTTTGTTTGCACTAGTCAACACAATGCACAAGGCTCCTCACACATAAAAAGTTTATACAGGTCTGATGCTCCAACGCTCCACTGGTCCACGGCTCAGGATGGCTGAACAACTACGTAATGTTTCAATGCTCCAACAATCAACCCGCCCAAAAATCAACAGTTAGACAATGTTTCAACAATCTTCCGCTATATAAGCTCAATGCTCATAACACAATCACCTTTCAATAATCAATCAAATATTCACATCAAATCTACGAGAAAGAATATATGAGTTCCAACCTACAACGTCAGGCACAAAACAGATTCATGCAGCTTGTCCATTCAGCGTACATGCCCGTCGCAACAATTCTTCTCAATTTAACGCTAGCTCTGATACCAAAATATGATGCAGAGCCGATTGAATCAAATTAACAAAAATACACATCAGATTTATTAAAATAATTTTTTTCAAATCTTGATATTATAAATAAATTATATGGCTGTTTATTCTAGAGGAGCAAAACTTTCCAATTTCTGAAAAAGTGAACTTTTTCCTATATATTTGAAGGCAACTGAGAGAAATCTTCTCAATTTTAGGAATCTATCTTAACTACTTAATCTCCAGAGATTTCTAGAAGTCTCCATAAAATCTATAATTCCAAATTAAATAAATAAACACAAAATAAGATATGCTCTGCATCATTAGAGAATGAAAAATAAGATATGTTCTACTTCTTTACTAACTATATATGGGAATGATTTGAGATTTGATCTCTCAAATCTAAAAGATTTGATCCATCTCAAGACTTGCTAGATCTATAGTTAAAATGGATCTATACTAGTATTACACTATATACATAATATGAATTTTTTTTTCCAAATAATTAATCAAATTTAATCCTTTTGTTTTGTTTATTGAATATTTAAAACTATTCATGAAAACTTACCCTACTTTCTTACTTATTTTTATTTATTATTATTATTATTATTATTATTATTGTCATTATTTACTTGTTTTCATTAAAAAAAAATATAGTTTCTTAATTTAAAAAAATTAAATACATTTTTTTCTCTCTTCATTCATATTTTCAATTTTTAAATATATGCATCTTTAAAAAGAATACTCACAAATACATATACTTATCACCTAAATTTAATAATTTTATTTAGCAACATTAGCTTCATCAAATAGTCATTCAAATTATTAATATAAATTAAAACATTTCTATATTCAAAATTATTCATAAAATACTAAATTATATGACACACTTATCCTTCATACAATAAGCTAAATAAATCACTTAAATGTGTGAATTGAAAATGTGCAGAAATGAATGTGCACAGAGAAAGAACATATAACTTATTTTACACTATATACATGATATGTAATTATTTTCTTACAATATCACTTAAGTTGTACAACGATAAATTTTAATTAGTTTATTTTTTAATATACAAAATTATTCATAAGAACTTGTGCATACAATAATTACACTATAAGTGTTACTATTTAAAAACAACTTTTCTAATTGCTATTATCTTATTTTACACCATCAGATAGAATGTTAGATGATTAAAATATTTTAAGCCATCAGATTAATAGTTAATAAAATACTAATAATTAAAAATTTTAATAAACATATTTAAAATTAATCAAAACTGTTTAGTGAACCGTTTTTTGATGGGTTAAATGCTTATTCTCCTCTAACCTTTGCTTGTCCATCTCAATGCAATGATTTACACTTTGAAAAATTAATTCCATAGTGATTGTGATTAGTTGAATTGAAACATCAGGGTATGAGCAGGAATGCATTGTTATCTCATTTTTATTTTTCTTCTGGTACGATGCAATGATTTAGAGTTTTGGAAGTTATTGCCATTGTGATCCAACATATTGAAGGAGCCGCTATTAACTTATCAAAATTATTTGAACTGCTGCTAAAAAACAGTTTTGAATAAAACTTGGCCAACAACCCCAAATGGGTTGAGATTGTTACCCTGGTAATGTTTCTTGGCCTTACTGAGAGCCTGATAATAGCTGGTAAAAAAGTAAGGCCTTTGCTAGCGGCACTGGGAAATAGAGTTAACGTAATTACGAACATTTACTTTAAACAATTTGAAGATTTGTTTGAATATTTTTATAATATCATGTTGAACAGTTTGAGGCATTTCCTGTAATAAATTGGAAATAGGGATCAGGGGGCAGAAAATGGGAGCCGTAAAAGAGAGTCCCCAGAGATTTGATGAAGTTGTTGTCATTTTGATTAAAATTCTGAAACTATCATTTCAATTTTTTCCCTTCCACTTTTCCGTCGTCTTTGAGAAGGGAAATTATTTCCCCGATTTCTTCCGGGGAGGGCGACTGCAGACCATTTCTGTAAATACCTTTCAGTGTTTCATTTTGCTCCTTTTTTGGTCTCTATCCATTTCTCTGCAATCCAATATTGAAAAAACAAGGGGAATAAATAAAACATGAAATATAACAAATTATATATGAGAAACGGGAAACTTATTTAGATCGCATATAAAGTAAAAATGAGCAGAGAAATTAAAAAAAATACCTGCACTGTTTTTGTCCATAACATTTTCTCTTTCGATCAACGGAACTGGCAATGGAATGACACCTATGAAGTGCAGGTGACAGTCTATGTGAAACAAACATATATAAAATGATTTAATGCATAGTTACCAAGTTCGCTCGAATCAGATAAAAAATGGGATATTTGATAATTCGATTGGTAAGTCGAATAATTCGACAAGAATTGAGTTCCGTTCATGGCAGCGCGAGTGAATGAAAAAGTCATGGTAGCTAATCATGCAGATAATGGATTTGTTAATTGGAGTGCCCAAATGGCAGCGGCAGTCACAAAATAGATGACAGTAGGGAATGAAAATTTATATATTTGTTTATTTATGGGAAGGGTAAATGGAAATTTATTGTAAGGGTAGGTTTTTTTATAAGGGTAAATTTCATAGTTTCTAATTTGAGGGTGTTGAGTGTTTTTTGGAAGGTTTAAAAATAGGTGGCTGCCCAGGGAAGTAGGAAATGGAAATTTATTGTAATGGAAAATTTTTGAGTCTTTAATTTGAGTGAATATTTTTTTGAAGGTTAAAAATGCATAAAGAATAAAAACAATCAAAAGTAAAAAATGGAAACTTATTGTAAGGGAAATTTTTTTTAAAAAGCAACAGAATGACCAAAAATATGGTAAAGATTTTGAAAAAATTCGGCAAAGCTTTTATTAGAATCTTGTTTACAGTTGTTAAACTTTAGTGTTTTGGGTGCTCTAAGAGTTTTTGATAGTGTTGAATCCATTTCCACTATAAAAAATGTAATTTAAACATTCCAAGTACCTTTTTTTGAATTCTATTTTACCCGATTCTAGCAAAAAACTACCGTCCAGATTTTGTATGGTGGGTAGACAACTCATACAAACTAATACATCAATCAAGAGAACAACCTAGTACACATAGGCTTTCTCACAAGCGGGTGGTTTGAACCACTCCCTGAATATTAGGATCTGAGATCTAGAATTAGAATCTCAATCCTATCCTAACTGAACTTTCTCCATTAATTGAACTAATTTGAATTTTGGTGTCGAACTAATTTATAAAAAGGTAATTGAATTCTTAATTATGTTTATGAGATAAAATGAAGTTTTAAAAATTTAGTTTTTAGATATGTATTAATTAAAAAAGGATTTTAGATAATATTCAAAATTAGGGAGAAATATAATTTTCAGTTTTAAATATTTATTTTTTAAATATGTATTAATTACAAAAGTCTAGAGAGAAATATAGTTTTGAGTTCTAAAAGTTATATAGAAATTAATAAGATGTGGTTTTGGTTAGAGAATTGTATTTTTAAAAATGTTTATATTTAATCAAAAATATTAAAAAATATTAAAATTTTAAAAGGAATGGGAAGAAAATGTGTAGAAAACATTACAATTATAAGAAAATAATTATATATATTTAAATATTTAAGTGTATATTGTCAAATTTTTGACAAATTCGAATTTGATAACTATGGTTTAAAGGTAAATTAAAGATAAAATCTCCTATTTCAAAATTATTAATAATATTTGAAGCAATCATATGTAAGTTATCAACCATTCAAACCTTTGTAAATTATTAAGCCATATTTGTGTATAATAAATTTTTAAATTTTTTATTGTTTTGCAATGAACAACCACTAACAAAGTGTGTGAGCTGTCGAAGAATATTTTTAAAAACTAGATTGGAATGCTTTATTATCAAAATAAAAATTGGGACAAAGAACAATCTAGATTTTTCTCTATTCTACATAATAAATTCTTTTAAAATTTTCAATTGACAAAGTTTTTCTCCATTCCACATAATAAATTATTTAAAAATTTTCAATTGACAACCCTTAACGTACATCAAATTTACAATGAAAGACAACATAAATATAGTACTTAAATGTAATGGTTTTATTTGTAAAATACATATAGGTCTTTAATATATATTCATTCAAATTATTCATAAGAAACTAAGCTAAATGCAACATTTAAGTTTACTTACAATAAGTTAAATGGAACACTTGAATGTGTTGAAAGAAAGTGGATGGAGAAAAAAAATGTAAACTTACTGTTATATACATACAAAATTTATCTCACTAAAATATTTAAATAGAAATTTTAATTCAAAATTTAAAAAGCCAAATTTACAAATTCTAAACCAATATTTAAAAATTAAAAAATTCCAAATTCTTTATCAAGATTATAAATATTGTTAGAGTAATATGGAATATCAACATTATTTTTGTTTCATCCTCGAAAACCTCTAATTGAACTTGCACCATCTCATACAATGGATAAATGTGTTACGATTTTGTTTCAATACTCTTTACTCATTATTTCAATTTGTTGGAAAAATAGATAAGACAGATTGTTCAAAGCATGACTTGTCCATAATTATTTTCAAAATAGAAGCAACCATGCATATACAAAATATATATTTTTTACTTCCCTTGGAATACTCAGGCTTAATACGTTAGGAAGAAAAATGAGCTTAATACGTTATGAAGAAAAATGATAATACTAGTTGTATGGAGCATTCATTCACATCATTAATATACAATAAAATATTTTAAAATTATTTAGGAAGGCTTACCTTGTATGTAATACTTATTCATATATTTAAATTTATTTTAAATTCAATTTATATTACAAAGAAGCGAACCTATTACTTAGATGTAAATATTATAATTTTATATATTTATAACACTGGCTTCATCTAATATTTATTCAAATTATTAATATAGTAAATGCGACTCTTGCTTTTGTATTCAATAAACTAAATGGAGCATTTGAATGTGAAAAAAAAACTTGTGAAAGGAAATGCATATAAAGAAAATGATGCCATACTTTTTTCAATCCAGCCATGTTTCTGAGATCTTTTTCTTACCTATGGTGACTTGACACCAACTATGTTGTCGAAAGATGGTTCTGAACCATGGTGCCTTGAAATCGACCATATTGCCCAGATCTGGTTCCCACCAAGGTACCTGCGTGTCACATTTTTATTCAAATGGATGAGCATGCTCAGATTCAATGTTCAACATTGTAGCAATTGAATTTGACATTTTTTTCAACTATTTGCATTATTAATTTTAATAAATAGAGAATTTAAATTATTTGTTTTTTTAACTAAGTTTAGTATTATTTTTTATTTTTTATTTTTCCTGTTTAATAATATGTTTATATATATTATTTGGATGTGTAAAGAAATTGAATTTGTGATAAGTGCTATGATAACCAGTTTTATCACTATTTAACCAAAATTTCACAGACAATTTATCTTTAAAAAAAAACATATATCTAAATTTTCTTATAAATTTATCATCAACAAACATAATAATAATAATAATAACAAAAAAAAAAAAAAAAATTAACTTTTCTAAGGAAATAGAAATTTTTCGTTGCACTAAAAATGTCATAAAGCGTTAGTGGGAGATCAAGCGTGCAATTCCTGTTTATTAATTCTAATGATGCAGTCTTAACCTTTGCTGTGCTCTATATTATCCCTATGATGGGGCAGATTCTATAAAATCCAAATTGTTATTATTGCTGATGCCCCTGGAAGACGGATTATGGTTTTGGAACAAGTTCGTAATTTTTTAATACATGTGTAAGGTTAAAGTCCTAACATAAGAAATCATAACAAATCTGCATACAAAATTTGAACAAATTTGATTAAGAAAAATGTTTCCTTACCATAAAAAGGAAATTTTAGCTCAATTTTAAAAAGTTAAACTCTTTCTCGATTAAACTCTTATCCTTAAAAACACAATGAAATTTTGTATAGAAATGTAGTAGCTATATATAAAAGGAAAGTTCCCACTCTCTGCCAAAAAATGAATTTCAGTACAAACTACATAAAATTAAACACTTTCTGCTATCTTCTGGAATCTTAATAAATCTCAAATAAAAGAATTGAATAGTCGCATAAGGGAATTTGCATTAACTCAACGTTAGATGGTTGAAAATTTGCAGAAATAAAAGGTTGTCCTAAGCTTATGGCCATTGTAGGAAATTTCAATATGATATATTTCTTTATTTCTTTTTTTTATTATTATAATAGTTAATATAATGCAAGTATTGAACAAGGAAAAATAATAATTCAAATTTGTATAATATTCTCACTAATAATGCTAAATATTTGGTCTCGAAGTAATTTAACAATGTTAAATATATGGTCTTGCATTTATTTTCGGTTGCCACTTTATGCATCATAGAATAACTTTGTTTTTATTGAACTATCTATTTTATCATATTTTTGATACTTTTCAATTAGAATATAATTTGTTTGATTACTCTATATAAAGTTTTTTTTTACTAATTCAATATTAGAGATTGATTATCATGTAAAATGTTGGAATTAATGCTTACATTTTATATTTAAGATGTTGGTTTGTGATGGTTGAGAAATTTTCTCAACCTTTCTTTCTAACTTAGGAATAAGTTAGATGAAAAACTCTATATAATAGAGCAACCAGAATGCAATATTAGTGTAATATATGAGTACTTTTAGTTAGTTTTATCATTGTATTAGAGCGTCAAGCTTGTACTGGGATTGTGAGAGATACTAAAATAATTTTTTTTTAATGCAGGTTATGTAGACAGAAGACCCTTTGAGCACAAACCAATTTTAGAATCATGCTTCAATTCATGTGATAGTCTAGATTTATGCTTCGAATGCTTCAACTGTGACCCCTTGCTATTAAAATCAAGGTCATTTACTATAGAAGTGGAGAGAGCAGTATCAGGTGGACCAGTGGCTGTAGAATCCATACAAAAAACTATATGGATTGTTATAAGTTTAACAGAATGGCAGTGCCTTACATCAGAATGGATTCCTATGAGGTGGAAATAAATTTATAGATTGGCAATCAATTGAATGTGGGATTCGATAACATGCCCGGCGAAGCAACATAGAGAGGAAGATTGCAGAAAGGATTGGGAGCCTGAGGATTCCATTCTAGGAAGAGTTTGTAGGAGGGCATGGCTGAAGCTGCGAGGAAATTAATTGTGGAAGTAGTGAATATGCAGAATCTCATGCCCGATGATGGAGAGGGAAGTTCTAGTCCCTAAGTTATTGTGAAGTTCAATGGGCAAAGGAAACGCACGACCGCAAATCATAAGGATATGAATCCACTTTGAAATGAAAAATTGGATTTTATTGTGAGTGATCCCATGGTTACGGCTACAAAAAGCTAGAACCAGACGTGTATAGTGATAAGATTGGAAATGAGTCTATGTTGGGCAGGTCATGGATGATTTTTTTTTTTAATACATTAATTATGTATTAGCATATTTGTGTTAAAAATTAAGTAATGACAAATTTAATGATGAATTTCAAACTAGATAAGAAGGTCATGATGTAATAGTTGAATTTCGATACATTATGTATTTAGATGGCTCTTCTATACAAGTAGCGAATATCCCGGTTGGCACCCATGTATTTCAATAGATGGGAGCTTGTTCATAGAATGACTAGCCGTTCAGGTATGTGTTTGAAGCTAGTACTTAAGAAATCGAGTGGAAGTAAGGCTCAATATGGATGGTTGTACAAATAGTATGGCAGTTGCAGATCTAGAGAAGGATCCCTCATTCGTTGAAGATGTAGAGTAGTATTCTAATGAGGTTATGCAACAACTTGGGATGCTTTCCAGTAAGTGACTTTAGGAGGTCCTTGATTTGGGAGTTCAGGTGTCGAACTCGGGAATCCAACTTGCAGACTACACCTTTACGAGGGTTATGAGGCAACTTAATGGAGCCTATACTAAGAAGCTAAAGAATGATTGTGTTTTTCAATAAATTTATATAATGTAAGCATTAAGAAGAAATGTTGTAATTAATGCTTACATCCTATATTTAAGATGTTGGTTTGCGATGGTTGAGAAATTCTTTCAACCTCTCCTTCTAACTTAGGAATACGTTAGATCTCAAAAACTCTAATAGAGTAACCTAAATGTAATCTTTGTATCTGTGTTGATACATACTCCTTAGTCTGTAATATATGAGTGCTTTTACTTAATTTTATCACAAAATATTTTCATATGAAATTTTATAAAATATAATATTTCATTATTACAAGTATTATCAATTAAATTTAATTTGAAAAACAATTTTACTAATAATTTTTTTTTTCAATATGAAAAATAATAATGTGTAGAAAACATTTAATAAAACAATAATTTTAATCAAAATGATCAACCCAATGATAAGTATTTAGTGTGAATCCATCCATTAATCTCCGAACAAAGCTCATCGCAGTAATACTTTTCTACATATGCTAAGAGTTCTTTAATATTTCTCAATATCTCCTTGTACAATCCATCTAGCTCATTAAGAAACAACTTAAGAAATTTCAAATAGATTACCATTATGTCATTGAACACCATCCTTTAGATCTCCTAATTCCACTTTCCCGTCTACATGAGCTATTGTTAATTTGTGTTTTAACTAAATAACTTTTCGGAATCCACTTCCACTTGCCCATTTACATGAGTTATTGTAAATTTGTGTTTTAACTAAACAAATTACACTAAAAACTTGTTAACTTGATTTAGATAGCTATATTGTTAATTTTTTTTTAACTAAACATATTAACTTGATTTAGGTAGCTATATTTTAAATCCACTTCCCCAACTACAGAAGTTATTGTTAATTCGTGTTTTAACTAAAGAAATCTCACTAAAAACGTGCTAGCTTGATTTAGATAGCTATACAAATATGTGTCAACGAGATTCAGAATACATGGAGATGTACGTACTGTTTGTATAAATAATGAGCTGTAAATTTAGGGTAGAAAAGAGATTACTTAAATAATATTTAAGTATGAATGTATGTTCGTTGTAAATTAGGCTTTTTTTATTTTGAACTTAATTCTAATTATAAGTATTTTATTTTTTCTTATTAAGATATTATTTATAAAATTAAATTTAATATTAGGTAAAGTTGTATATAAAATAATATAGTTTTTATATAAGGTCTATCTTCGATATAGGAAATTTTATTTCTTTAAAAAATAGTTATATATTACAATTTTAACAACTATTGAAATCCTTATATAAATATAAAAAAAATTATTATATCATATATATAAATATATTTTGTTCAATTCAAGTGTTAGCAAACATACACATTTATATATTAATCTCTACAAAATATAGTTTATTATGTGTTTTACTTAATTAAATTTTTTTGGAAGGAAGTTTAAATTTTATTTTATTTTTGCACGTGTTCTTATCATCACATTTTCGTTTACATTCAGGTGTTTAATTAAACATATTATATGAAAAAATAATTATTTTATTTAGTTTATTTTTTAATGAATAATATTTAATAAATAAATAGTTTAATATAATTATGAAATTTTCTTCTAATTTATTTTTAGAAAATTTCAATCGATATTTTTGGAGAAATTCCAATAATATTAAATTTAACACTCTTGTAAACCAATTATGCATAAGCATATGTTTTTTATTAACCATAAAATCTACATTTTTACATAAAGATAAAAATATAACTTTTATTTAGCATGAAAATAAAACTATTTTTATATTAAAAATTTACAAAACATAATCAGAATAATAATAAAAAATAAAATAAAAGATAACTATCGCAATTATGCATCACCATATGTTTTTAATTTAATAGAAAATCTACATTTTTACATCAAAATAAAAATATAACTCTTTTATTTAGTATGAAAATAGAATCATTTTTATATTAAAAATTTACGAAACATAATCTGAATGACAATAAAAAAAGTAAAATAAAAGATAATTATCCACTTTAGTGTGATGTACTCATACGATCATCAAAATTGAAAAGTCTTTTGTGTTCATACAATCATCAAAATTAATGAAATGATTATCTCTAGAGTTGTATAGTGATACCATCGCAAATGCAAGAGATGCTTTGAGGAGGATACCCTCAATGTGCTATGAAGTGGCGAGTGTGGTGTTTTTAAGAGCGCACACAAAAGAAGGTGATGTAGTGGGTTTGATTGGTTAATATGCCAAAACGATAAAAAAGCACCACACAAGTGTAATAGTTTGATTGTGCAACCCATCCTAGCCTCTCTATTAACTATTCAGCGTAGATTCACATATCGTTCATAACGCAAATCGGTAACTTTGTCTTTTCTTAAAGTCTAATTATTTATCATTATTAATAACGATATAAATGATAACGATCATATTATTGTATATTTGTATATTTATGGTTATTATATTATATATTAATATCATATTTTTTCATTATATAATATATTATTAATATATTAATAATTATATTTCAAATAACATAATAATAATATTTGGTTATAATTAATTTTTTTTTTTTTTTTTTATAACAAATAATTTTTATATATTTATTAATATAATTGTCAAAATCATTTCCGTGTATGTATAAGGAGTATACAAATAATATTTACTATATAAACTATATATTAAACTAAAATATAATATATTCTTACTTATTAGTAGTATAAAATGAATATATATATATATATATATATATATATATATATATATTAAACTTAAGAGATTAATCAACTCAAAGAAATTGTTATTATTATAAACCCAAGTTATTAATAAACTTAAAGGATTAATATTATAAAACCAATGAATTATAAACCTTAATATTAATATAGAAAACCAAATATTAATATTATATAAATTGAGATTATAAACCCTAATTTATTACTATATATAATAGGGATTAATATTATAAAACGAAAGGATTAATAAACCCAATGGACTAACAATATTATGAAGTGAAGAGATTAATAAACCTAAGTATTCAATATTATAAACCAAAGGAAATAATATTAAACCCCAAGATTTGGATTATAAACCCAAGGGACTATAAACCTTAGGATTGATATTATAAACCCAAGGGATTAAAAACCCTAAGATTAATTTTATAACCCCTATGATTATAAAAATTAAGATTATAATACCTAATGCCTAAGCCCAATATTATAAACCATAATATTAAACCCAATTTTCTTCAATGTTGCAATCTGATCCCTAAAATATTCAATGTCCCAATGCAATATTGAATAAATTGCAATGTAATATATCAAGGGATTAATATCATCAATCTAACTCATTAATAAACCCAAGTGATTAATAATATAAACCCCCTTAATCAATAAACCAAAGCATTAATATTTTAAAATCAATGTATTGATATTATTATAATCCTAAGGGACAAATATTAAAAACCCAAGGTATTTATATTAAAAATTCATGAGATTAATAAAATCAACGGGGATTAATATTATAAACCCAAGAGTTAAATATTTTAAACACAAGGGATTAATATTCTAAACACTTAGGATTAATATTATAAACATAATCGTCGCATGCGGGTGACAGTAGCAGCACGCATGAACACAATCTCTCCCACGCTCGAGATGACAAAGATCTGCAACATAGGCCTTCACTTGACGTGGATCCTCACTCCTGCAATCATTCACATGAGATGAAAAAGATCAGACATCTTGAACACATGCAAAGAGAACAACATCCCCTCAGGGGAACCTCTCTGGTGAAATCTCTTGAATGATCTACTAGACGGATATGACGTGCGGCCATAACTCTCCACACATGCCTACCCATGAAATCCATTATAACATGCAACTGTGAGTGAGGCAAAATAATGCTCAGCATCTTCGCATCTGTCACAACCCTACAAAAGGAGAGGACCAACATAACAGAGCTACTCACAATCTACTCCTTCTAGTATTTTTGATTCAGTCCCAAGACTCCTACGTGCCCAATTTGTCACACAACCTCCCTCTTAGTGTTGTGCTTCACAGAATCCCCTGGGTTGCATCCTCCTCTGATTTTTCGCGTCACCTCGGCTCAACATGCCTTGCTAGTTTAACCATCCTAAGTGTTCCCATTATCTTGCGCCCCTTACTATGCATCCTCCATCAGTGTACCTCCCTGTCTAATAACACCTCATTGCGCACCTCCCATCTTGGGTCAAAGCTACTCCTTACCTCCTCTCAGACCCCAATCAACCCCTGGTTTGATCTGACCATGGCTCCTAGACTATGCCAATGAACCATCAGAGGTGGCCAAAGAAGTGCGCTCCCTGGATGCCACCACTGGGGGCCAGATAATCGCTTGGAATCCTTGGGAAATCACGTTAGAGAGCCCCCTAGAGCTCCAAAATCGACCAGGAGGAGGCCCCCACTCATGAAATGCAGAGGGGTAGAAGCGAACCACAGAAATCCACCATTGTGCATCAAGATCACCCCTTGCCCTGCAAGACTGAGCCTCTTCCAGCACAGGAGGATTATGGGTATGACACATATGTTTGGAAAATGAAATCGGAAGGCACCACGATGCTAGTCTCGGATGCCGAGTACCCAGTGGCTCCTATCCTCTACGCACTTGCTTCCAGGACTCCACGTCAACCTACTGCTGAAGAGGATGCTACTGCATAGGAGTACACCTATCTCATTATGGAGGAAGATCCAGATAGTGATGATGATGTAGAAAAATCTTGAATACGCAACAACTCAACTCTTCTTAGTTTTTTTTCATACTTGTTATTATCCCAGAACCTCTATTTTCACTGGTGCTATGACACACTTTCTAATTTTCTGTATGATGAATTTTTCGGGCTGGTTTCCTCCAAGAAGGCAGCCCCATGCTTGCACAACAAAGGTTGGGATTGGCTACGCGCAACTTACCAGCCCATCCTGTAGCATATGTAATGCTTTACTTTCGAATTAATATATTTTATCTTGAATTAAGTATTATAGGCGCAGTAATATTGGTGTAAACTGGAAAGATTATTAATATTATTATTAATAATGGGGGGGGATCCGGAACAATCATATCTAATTTATTGATTAATTAATTTATTAATCGTTTAAGTATGATTAATATTATTTTAGGTATAATTTAATATAGGAGGATAATTATAAATTATTATTATTATAAAACGGGGTTATATGAACTAATGGATAAATATTAAACCTATAATTAATATTATAAATGGCGTAAATATTAATATATCAAACCTAGTAACATTAATGTTAAAAATATAATAATATAAATATATTTTTATATATATTAATTAATAATATAAATTAAATTAATGAGCGATAGGGTATTGATATTATTATAAAGCAAGGAACTAATAATATTATAAAATCAAAGATTGATATTATAAACAAAAGGAGATAATAAATACTCAAATTAAGAAGGGTATCCGTCTATTGTATGAGATGGACAAATTCTATTAGTTGTGCGAGAGGTTGAAGACTCAAAACCAATTATGCACAAACATTAAATCTTTGAAATGTGATGCATGAGAAAACCATCCTTACAGATTTAATATACTTTAATGATCACGTGCTAAAAATTATGCTAAAAAATGAAAGTTTTTAGAATGGTGTGGAACCTAAATGATATCATATATCTCGTCTTTCTAAATTTGGTGCAACTCATTTCGTGAAAAACCAACACCGTATGCTCCCAAAAATTTGTTTTTCCCACTTTGTCAAATAGATAAATTTTGGAAAAACAAATTACAAGGAAATTCCAATCAACAGTCCGTACTACTAATTGGGAATGCACAGTGACAGTTTGACCGATCAAAGGTTTTTCCTCCGATGAATGAAATTATGGCAAGTGGCATGTTGTCATTAGGTTTGAATTGGCAATTTTTGATTTCATGTTTTGGAGGCCAATCATAGGCTACCACGTGGCCCAACCAAGGGTTGCCATGTGGCATCTCGAGGGCCACCAAAACTATGGTAACGGTGAAACCGCACCCCATGAGGATCAAACACAAGACCTAATTGCCACAAGCCTATCACACTACCACTGCGCCATTGTGTTATTCCTTACATTACAATGGTCTTCACATGTTTTTTTTTAATGATTCTGCCATGGGGGAAGGGGGCCGTGGTCTAGCGCCAACCATGGTCACCATCGAGGGTGGGAACATGGGTGGGAGGCTAGCCCTGCGCTCCCCCCAATGGTCCTTAACCTTGACAATAAGTTCCAACACTTCCATATGTCCATAGTTAGTGGATAATGTCAACAGTTAGAGGATTAACCACGATTTTTATTATTAAAAAAATGTATTAAACTGATTGGCTATGGTTTGAAATTATTCATTAAGGTCTTATTGGGAAAATTAATGTGACGACAATTTCACCCGATTTTTGAGAAAATTGGTTCTTATTTAGCGGAATTTCGTGTGAATTTGTAGGTTGGGGTCGGATTTGGTGGAAAATGTGGAGCAATTAGTGGTGAGCCCTGGTTTTTCAGCAAGAGTGCTGCAACTCCCAGTGGCTATGCTACTTTACTTTATCAACCCGAGGTTCATAGAAACTTGGAGGTGACAGTGCTATATACAAAGCAGATTCATTTTTTTGATGTAATCCTCTCAACTTTACGAAGGGGTGTTATTTCTTAAACTACGATAAAAACTGAAAAGTAAATTGCTGGAAGGAAATGACAGAAAGGAAACTAATTTAATGTGCATAAAGGAAATGACAGAAATGAAACTAATTTAATTTGTAGAAAAGGAAATGACTGAGAATAAACTAAACTAAGTTGCACCTAGCTATGCCAATCTGCCAAACACACCTTGCTTATCCTCTGATCTATTTACCATGCTATCATTCTTCTAACCATGCAACTATTCATGATAGACAAAAATTGGCAGAGTGTGGCTTACAGTTTAGAGGAAAATGAGCTAATGGTGCTAATGGAGGGATAAACACATGAAACCAGGCTTATAAGTGGAAAGAACTAGTTTAAACCTTATGAAATCTTTATTATGGCGCAAAAATGCTTTGGAGAAA
The DNA here is from genome assembly GCA_034641835.2 of Pinus albicaulis. Taxonomy (NCBI): domain Eukaryota; kingdom Viridiplantae; phylum Streptophyta; class Pinopsida; order Pinales; family Pinaceae; genus Pinus; species Pinus albicaulis. The sequence continues at coordinate 1,272,398,613 of CM076580.1, read as the reverse complement.
AATGATTTAAAAAGTGTGATGGCGGAGTTGTGACGGAGGACAAAAATATGATAGGTGATATCGCAATCAGTGTTTGCAGTGGTAAAGGTTAACAGGAACGAAACAAAAATTGTCATTTGAAATGTGTAATGCAGTGGATGACGTGGCAGTGGGATGAGTGGCAGAGTACAGGGAGATATCACAATCAGCAGACAGGAGTGATAAGAGTTAAAGGAACAAAATAAAAAGTGTGATTTTTGAAGTGAGATGCGACAAAAATTACAAAGTTTGAAATGCAACAGGATAAAAACTGCGAAGTGCGAAATGCGATATCGCAATTGCTGTTGAAAATACAAAATAATTAACACACACCAAAAACAAACCAGCAACATAGAAACACAAACATGGAGTAAAAGTCTTGAGATCCTCATGGCTTCCTCACATATTCTCTCATTATTAATAGAATGTAAAAATACAATTAAATAGATGAGGAGTTTGTCTCAAGATAGTGTGTCTATCTTGGACAACTTGATTGAGATATTCTCTCAACCACACACATTAATCTACGAGCTACCTAAACTAACTCCTAACTTATAGGAACAACCCAATCTAGAGAGTTAGGCATAAATTCCTAACTTTCAATACTTAATTTATTTAATTTATTTTTGATTTATTATTATTTATGGGAAAGAGGCTAACATTACCCCCCTCAATGATAAATAAAAAAATAGAATGAGGAACGATCTTCCAAGTTCTCATGATGAAATTGTTGCTCCTCAAAAACACTGCCTCAAAAACCACCAATGTTCGATGCCAAAAAAAAACTGCAATCTAAAGAGACCATGAATCAGCTACATCTCTGATTCATATTTGAATTTCGCTTGACAACTTCGTCATGTGCCAAGTTACAAAAGGATACATCTGTCCTTTTCTTGAAATCAATATCCTTTTTCCACTGACAAAATTTGATAATGCCCACTAGCGAATTTTCTTTGTCCACTGACAAAATTTTGCAGACGCCCACTGGTGAATTTGTTGACGATGAAAGTTCCCACTGGCTACTTGATGATTTCCCACAGGCCGATGATTTCAAAAAACAAGTCACTGTTACTTTTTTTGATGCTGCCAAAAACTGCTCACTGTTGTCTTTGTTGTGATCGCTCACTGACGAATTAGTTGATGCCCACTTGCTGCTGAAGATTCCCACTATTTGTTTTTGTTGGTTTTGTCGAGACTTTCAGTCTAGAAACCACCATCAATTTCATTGACATTTCCCCCCCTTTGTCAGCTAAAAGGAGAGACAATCCTATAGAAATTATTCTTTAATTCCCCCTTTCAAGTGTAGGAGTGGTGCACTATTGTACTCCCATGTTCAACTACATGAGAGTACAATCTTCTCTTCACTGTCGGCTATACTAGGTGTGATTGTATTCGGTTGTAGAACTTATATAATATTTTGACTGTGGACGACCATTCCCAAGGATCAATCCATTCATAGTTGATATTTAATCTAACTTATTGTTGTTGGTTGAAGGATTTCTCTGAGGAATGATTGGGCTCGCCGCAATGGCGACAAGGATGGAGATCAAAACACTAATCTTTCATATGACGGGTTTTTTTCCAATGAGGAAATTTTGGCCTAACTGAAACTTCGGGTTGCGTGCATTTATGTTTTTCTGCAACATTCTCAGAACGTGCTGAGGTCATTTGTTCAAGAAATGTTGCACTAAGGAACTTAATGGGTTTGGAATATGATTCCTGGGCTAACCTCTCAAACCTCAATATCAACTCTCTGATCCAAATTCACACTCTATTCATAGAACAATAACTCACTTCAATGTTTTGCCTCATAATTTTAAATCTGGCAATCTCTAACACTATGAACTTTTCATAAATTACAAGTTAAAACCCAACCAATCTAGCCAGATTCAATTCCTATGCGGAAGCTGCATTTTCCACATCATTGACTTGAAGACATATTAATAACCCTCAACACAAGAACTTCAAAGCGGAGTCATCTTACCTTTACTTATAGTTATTAAACTATGGTCCAAACCCACTTTATGATAAAATGAATAAATACTCAAAATTCAGTTTAAACCCAAAGCTTAAGTTAGGATTTCCCCTTTATGGAAATGCAAACCAACATTCATCTTCTATAAACCAAACCCACATTTATATGTTGCTTTTAATATCTCGGCTTCAATAACCCAAGGCCCTGGCAATCAATTACATACCTTAGGCTTGTCTACGGTATTTCTATAAAGAATGCATCAATATATATTACGTTCTTCAATCAAGGGTTGGAATATCATATAAGACACCAGCAATATATATATATATATATATATATATATATATATATAGTTCTTGCTCACAATACTTCACCTTTATTCCAAAGTTGATATAATTAAACTTTAAATGATAAAGTTTATTAACTCACCCCTTGTCGATTTATACGTATGAAATCAACTTTAAAACTCAATCGAATTATCCGTTCGGGCCCACAAACACTATTCAAAAACCAATTATCAATTCAAATAAACATTTTCCATTACCAACGCCACTGACCATACCTTATATTATCTCTCGAGCACCTGTGGGTGTGATTACCCTTGGATCTCATCCAATCCAGATCGAATGAACACAACTAATATCGCATTTTTTTGAATCCTAAACTTTAATGATTAAAATTTACGCGACGTGAGTGGGTTTATAATACCACTCTTGGACCCGTGTCAACCATCAAGTGGAATCACATTCCAATTTCGAAATATGCTTACCATTCTTGAGGGTGCACGATACTGCCAGTTTCCAACTTCTAGTTTCATTGTTCACATTTAGGGCTCCGTTAACTCGTGGTTCTGTTTCCCATAAACAAGGTTTCCTTTCATCAGAAGGTCTACTTCTGAGCATTCAACAACATGCAAATTTGTTCAACTGCCTTAACTTCCACAGTCCAACGTAATGAGGACTCTTCACTCCGCTCCTCAAATCAGATTCACTGTGGTTCCTCCTACTGTATTCTTCTCCTTACTCTCAATTGTTTTTCCTCATCAATAATTCTACTATGCCATCATTCGTTTTCACCATATCGGCATGAATGTCTATTCCTCCAATAACCCACAGAACACAATCAAAACCCCAATTTCAGTTTACTTCCAATGCTTGGCACAAATGATTTACTATTCATGAAACCTAGACAACTACCCATACTTTCATGAATATTTTGAGTAGTGAATACAGGAAAATTCAATCATTTTATAAGACAGAGTTCTCATATAATCACTCATAGAATTCGACATCTTCTCACAGGATTAAATCAATATTACTCATATGACTCAGAAGTCAATTCCCACACATATATGTATATAGGATTCCCAATTGACCTTTATCATTCAACTCAAACACAGTATTAACAATTTCATCAACTTGTCAATAAGCTAACAGAATACAACTTCATTCCTAATTCCTAATTCACTGAAACACAAAACAATCTCGTATAGAAATTGATCAAGGAATACACATACATTCAGAACCTATTCTTCATATATACAAATATGATAAACTTACAGAAACTCTGTCTCTGGCCAGATTTTCAATTCGATGGCCTCCTACTCTATCTCTTCTGAACTCCCTCTCTGTCTTTTAGACTTATTACCTTTATACAAGTTACTACGGAATCACTTCAGTTTCCCTAACAACTCATAAGGACTCTTGAACTTCTCTACATCCTAATTTAGACTCAATCCCTCAAATAACTAAAACTGACTCTTCACCTACCTAACTTAATCAGCTTCCCTCATGTCCTCTAGTGGTTTAGAGAACATTTAAAATTCCTCACTTATTTTATTCAAAACATTAACAATTACATGAGAATTTAAAAACATGAGACCCCCTATGTCTTATAAAATTACAAAGTACTTCATTGTGCCTAATGCTCCTGCATCAGACTCCCAAGGTTCAAATTGATCATGATCTCCTGATCATGTGTCTTTAATATCTGCCTCCTGGATCCCATACTTTGTTTTGTTGTTGTCCAACAGCTGCATCATCTTTCAACTACTTTTCTCCAGGTTTCCATACTTTTTTCTGCAACCTACTTCCAGCTATGCTTTCACAATCTCTTTTTCTCTTTCCTGCACAAAGATCCTCCTACTTTCTGGCTGTTGTCTGCTACATCAGTCCTCTGATGTTTCCAATTTATTTGTCCAGCTCATCTTCTTTCTGGAAATTTCCTTGCCCACTGCTCTTTCTTTCACCTTTTGTTGCTTCCAATACTGTTGCTGTAACTATTTTTATTTCTATAGATGTCATCCCCCATGTTGTGTTAGCCGCCACTATGGGTGTTGCTGACGCCAATGCTGCCTCCCCAATTGTTGCTTCCTCCCAAGCTTCCTCTCCCTCTGCAACAATTTTCCTTTATTAATCATCTACAAATTTACCTTTAAAAGGTAAATTATCTTTTGAATATCTGACTGTAGTTACATAGTCATTCAGTATACCAGTAAGCATACTTAGATTCTGCAAACTAGTATATGCTCCTCTTTCTTTCACAACTTCAGGAAATTCCACTCTAGTTTCTGTAATTTCTTCCTCTGGTATAATTGCTTCCAGCAAACATTTCAGCCATCTCATTTTTACTTGTTTCACATCATCAATATGCTGCACTCCAGTTTCAGCATCTTTTTCTTCTTCTTGGGCAATCTTCAGCAATTGCCTTTCATCTCCTTGATCGATTCCAACAATCAAATCAAATCCTTTAAGCTTTGTATCCTCATCCTGTATCAAAACATAATTCTGGTTCTTCATTACTGTGTCAGTTTTACAAATATGCCCCACAGTATGCTCTTGATCAATCAAAGAAATTAGCTCCTCCTTGTCATCAGTGACAAGTTTCTGCATACGAGACATGACTGTCTCACCTTCCTTCTTCTGCAACAAATTTGCATCTCTCAAGACAATTCTAAAGGATGGATTGTCTTCTGCCCTTCCTGTAAACATATACAAATTGTCAGATTTAAAATCACAAGACCCAATGGTCTCACTTGCTGATCCATTCATCAAGTATTCTCTCTAAAGTTCTAAGTCTCTTTCAAGACCTAGAAAATCTTCACTATCTTTCTCCTTAGCTTCAAGAGTGATATTTACTGCTCCAATCACCATGTTAAGATGATGATCCTTCACTATGTTTTCATTCAACATAGTTTCTCTTTCCTTCAATCCTCTGACAAATTTCTTTTGTTTTTCCTCTTTTCCTGCTTCATTAACACATGAATTAGGAGCATTAAAATTACAAGGTCTCAATGCTTCTTCCTCCCTTGACAACATATCAGTATGATGTCTAGAACTTCCTTCTACTTCCTCTTTCCGCACATCTGTATGATGATTTACATTCCTCATCATACTATTAGCTAGCCTCCCCTTCTTTCCATCATCTACTTCATGAAAGCTCTTCTATTGTGATTCACCAAAATGAATTCCTTCATTTTACTGATCCATTTTCTTGTCCTCTGTTTTCTGATTGTCCTTCATGAAAATTTCCCTGCCTTACTTCTCCAGTAACTTATCCTGTGCATAGGTCCAATGCTTCTCCAATTCCCTTCTTTGAAAATCCAATCTCCTATATGATTCAACAACTTCAACTGGAGTAGACTTTGGGAACCTCACACAACCTTTTATGCCTCTACTTGTTCTTGACCAATCATTTGCTAGTCCTTCTCTCTCTGCTTCAATATTCTGCTGAATATCCTCATTAGAATCCTTTGTCTTCAATTCTTCCTGAGATCTTCCTATCCTAGCATTGATCTGAACAGATTTCAGATTCAATTTCTCCTCCTCAACAAACTTTAAAGCTTGTTCATCTTCTAGTAATGTACCTGCAAACATGCACAACTTTTTAGTTTCAAAACCAAAAGACTCTTCTGTCTTGGTTGCTTTCTCAACCACTTCTTGAACATATCTGCATGTGGAATCTTCAAATTCCATTCTTGACCCAAGAACTCTGAGTTCCTCTCCTTTGTAGGACCTGCCATCACCTCACAATTGTCAGACTCAAAAACACAAGTCTTTACATCATCCAGTTGATCTGGCTTTGCCCAATAACTCATGAATCAATGATATCCTCTTCAACAAGGCAAGCTTCTTGTTGTCTTAAGTATTCATCATGGCTCACAAGATCTCTTGTAGATCTCCAGTCTTCACTTGTGCTATGTTCTGCTTCACAAGTAGAAATTTCTTCTTTCAACTCAGCTGCTCTGAGTTCTTCTCTCAATAAAGCAATCTCCTTTAGCCTCATATTTAACTGTAATGGTTTCCATTTCACACTCTTCTTCATGAACCAACCAACTCTCTGGTTTTCCTCTATCATCCTTTCCAGTTCATAAAGCTGCTTACTGATCTCAGCTATCTCTTTCCAGAATTCTTCATTAGTGAGTCTCTTCCTCATGCCATTTACTTTGGCGTATTCCCTCACTCTTCTGTTGTGGCCTCTCTCAGAACCTCTGCAATCTCTGCTACGGCTATCAGTAGCCATTTTCTCCTCCAAGAGTTCTTCACTCACAAGCTGCACTAAGCCTCTGCAACAGAAAGCTCACTTGTTGCAACTCACCTCACTAATCCCTTCCTCCAGATAACGCTTTTTGCAAGTACTAGTCCCCTTCTGCTGGAACCTTTGGAGCACTATCTTATGCTCTCTCTAGGCTTCACTCTGCAACTTTTCAAGAACACCTTTTTTCTTCTTTCGTCCAACCTTTTTTGGGAATTCTCCAGGTTCTGCCACACTTCTTCTTCACCTCAGAATCCTCTGCTGGACTCTTTTATCACTTCTCTCAAAGTTGTGATCTGCACTTGCTAATATTTCTTCAATTGTCTGAAATATGAATTTTGCAAACAATTCTCCAAACTAGAGTTAAACACTGCTCATAAACTTACCTTCTCTTGAGAACACTGCAATTGTCCTCTTTATTCAGCCTTTAGATGGATATCAAGCTCACTGCCTTCACCATCAAACTCTGTCTTTATCTTTCTACAACCATCATCCTATAGTTAGAAATCTCAAGTCAGATTTAAAATTAGTTTACGTGAAAGATCTTGTTCTTCACTTATCTCTGCAAATCCTGTTCACGACAATTCTGTGTATCTCTGCACATCAGATTGTAGAATCTGATCTTCTTCCTTCAAATCTAGGATCACATGCACTGTATGCACATCACCATCACATCTGTGTTCACACCTTCGGAATATATCTTGTCAATATTCAAAACACCTTGCCTTCAACTCTTAGGCAAATTTAACTTCAAATTTTATTTTACTTCAAACAGAACTATTACTGATGCTCTGATACCACAATGAAGCCTGTGCTAACCTCTCAAAGCTCAATATCAACTCTCTGATCCACATTCACACCCTGTTCATAGAAAAATAAGTCACTTCAATGTTTTGCCTAGTAATTTTAAATCTGGCAATCTCTAACACTATGAAATTTTCATAAATTACTAGTTAAAACCCAACCAATCTAGCCAGATTTAATTCCTATGCGGAAGTTGCATTTTCCACATCATTGACTTGAAGCCATATTAATAACCCTCAACACAAGAACTTCAAAGCGGATTCATCTCGCGTTTTCTTATAGTTATAAAACTATTCTCTAAACCCACTTTATGATAAAATGAATAAATACTCGAAATTCAGTTTAAACCCAAAGCTTAACTTAAGCTTTCCCCTTTATGCAAATGCAAACCAAACCAAACCCAAATTTATATGTGGCTTTTAATATCTCGGCTTCAATAACCCAAGGCCCTAGCAATCAATTACATACCTTAGGCTTGTCTATGACATTTCTATAAACAATGCATCGATATATATTATGTTCTTCAATCAAGGCTTGGAATATCATATAAGAGACCAAATATATATATATATATATATATATATATATATATATATATATATATATATATATATGCTCTCGTTGCTATATATTTCTACCCACAGACTTGCTATTCAAAGTACAGCGACCATCTTTCCCAAACTAGATCTGTAGAATTCACTCCAGTGGACTTCCCTTTACATAGGCAGATTAACTCTAGTTCAAAATTTCATCATCTTGCACATGCGGATCTTCGCTAATTGCAAACAAACAGATCTATGTAGAGAGAATGTAAGAGGAGGATAGTGGAGCACTCGGCTCTAATACCATGTCATGCATTGTGGAAAAATATTGAATATATTTTATTTTTAAGACACGTAAATTTATTACAAGGACATATAGTTATTATCAGTGCCTTCCTTCGGCATCACATGGACTATAGCGATCGATTGGGATTTATGAAGCATTAAACTTCTTTAACTAACCATTACAATCACAGTTTAACCAATGTTTTAATGAAAATATTTGATCAAACAATTTTTTACGAAAAGTTTTAACTTAGACCTCTTATTGCAGGCAAAAGGGTATGATTCTGTAATGGTTTCAAATTTTATTTGATTTAATTTAAATGTTAATTTAATGCTAGCTTGTTCTTAGCATTAATTCATAAACATTTAATGTTTTTCTTTTTCTTCTCCACCCATGGCAAAACATAATTCTCCACCGATGGAAAAACATATCCCATGCAGTCCATAGCTTCGTGGAAAGCTTCATGTCCTCACCTTCCTCGTGAAAGGACACAACATTACCTATGAACAAAAGCTAAAGTACAAAAGCTAAAGTTCTTATTGCGTAACCATCCAGGATATTAATCGCCTTTCCTAAAGTTGCCCATACACAGAGCTATGAACAAAAGCTCAGGTTCTTACTAAATCATTGTTTGAGTAGATTAATGGCCCTTCAGTAAGCTTCTTGTACACAGAGGCAATACTCATTCGAGGCAAGCAAGCGAACTAGTGTTAGAGTCAATAGTCATTCGAGGAAAACAAGCGAACTAGTGTTAGTGATTAGAGGCAAGAAAGTGAACTAGTGTTTAATATTAATGTGTTTGTATGGGGAAACATTGAACGATGGAAAAAAACTGAAATTTTTTGAGATAATTTCAAAAAATTCACAAAGAAATTTACTCTGAAGGCGTGTGCATAGTAAGTTAGCTTCTACTCTTCTTTAACCAAAAAAATTGGACACATATATTTAATAGTTCATCTAAACATTTCTCTAAAGCTTGTATATTATATTCTTACTCTTGGTATATGTATTCATGCTGTTGAAAATGAATGTTTCCATAATTAAGTGTGCTCTGGTTATTCTCTGTTGGATACGTTTCTTCCCCAATACTACTTGTTTGAGACCTCTGCAAATACAAAATTGAATTATTGCTAGATGTTGTTCATTAATGATCATACATGTAATATATCTTATATAGGCATTGGTAGCAATTTAGGTAGGCATTGGTAGAAATTTAGGGTCTGACCTACAACACATTGATAAAAATTTACTGTCTCACCTGCATTCGCTTTCTGCAACTGCAACTTAAACTTATAGCTCTGATGATGTTGGAAATATAACATATATGAAATAGAAATTGATAGCAATTTATGGTATTGACTTAGATACATCCATGTTGTGTATAAATCCACATAGGACGTGCAGGGAAGAAGATCTCCTGCTGAAGATTGGAAAGAAGATCTCCTGCTAAGGTACTCACCCATATTCTTCTTATCATAATTGGAACAACTAGTTCATGAATCAAAAGTAGGGGTAATAGACTTACCTTAAAGTAATCATCTTTCCGCTCATGAATCCATTCTTCTTTCGGCTTAGAGTAAGTAAAGGTGGTAAAAGGGTTAGTATATTATATATGTAACAAAGCACACTAGCTGTGAAAATTCCCATTCACTAAAATTAATCAATTTCTAGAACGACTGCAAATACCCTTTGAAGCCATGAAAATACCCTTTTAAGCCAGGCATTTCAAGCTATCCATCCAACATCAACCTGAGAATGGGCAATAAATCATATCTTTGGGGCTTCATAATCAACAAAATATCCTTCATAACCTCATCCACACTGGTAATAATGTCTTTCTCTAGTTGTTTCTCGAAGCACATAGAGAACACGTTGCTGGAAATTACAAAACGCGCATTGTCCTCATGTACTACCACAAGTTGCTGGGAATTACAAAATGCACATTGTCCTCTTTTACTATCTCTGAGTAGGTGATGATTATTAGGGTCTTCTGCCCACCTCCATATCTGTTGGTTCATTCCATGCCTTGCAAATAATCTACACCCTATTACTTAAATGTGGTATAGCCTAGGCCTTGATCCAACATACCATCCAGATATGAAGATGATTATAGCCTGGGCCTTTGATTCAACATACAACTGGGAGACCACCCTCCAGCAGGCAATTACACTCTCAGATTAACACACCTAACCCTTGCAGCGAGCCTTGATTGTACCAGCGACATGCTAAAAATGAGTTTCATGAATCTTACCAACTGTTGAAGTAGAAAGACGAATGGCATGTCATTTAAGGAAGAACTGGTTGTTATGTTTCCACTCTTCAACACCCAACGCCGGATGTTATCACTTGGGAGTTGTGATGCATATTTCTTATTACATAGAATTTTATATGTTTGAGTAACCAGTTATCTATGTCAGCTAATTAAATAATTTTTTTTACATAAATTTAGCGCATCATTTATGTAATGTAAATTGTTTAGAAAGCTTAAAATTGGATCATGCTAAGAAAGTAGAAATAAATCAGTTTCAATTCATACAAAGTTTGTATGATTTGAATTCATCGTCTTACTTGAAACTCGAAATAAATTTACTTCCAATTGATACAAAATATGTATGATTTGAATTCATCGTCTTACATCCGCTGTGATGGTTCTGAGTTATTCCAACATTCCGTGAGTATCATAGCATTCATTAAGAACTACCCCCACAATGGTAATTTTTGCATTCAGTGAGTATCATAGAATTCATTGAGAACTACCGCCACAATGATAGTTTTTGCGAAGGTAATTGTTTTTGAGAAAATATACATTCAAAAATGCATATACCCAACCAAAAGTAAAGTTCCACCTGTTGCTTAATATAGAAATTAAGTTGGGTTGTATCTAATACTGTCCACCACATGCGTAAGACAAAAATGACAATCAACAATCTATTTATATCTGGGTTCTATAATGGAAAAAATGACAAAATTACTAACTTCCATCTTTGAAAATGGAGGATAAATCAAATTTTGTACAATCAACAATTTGTTCATATCTCGATTCCGTAATGAAAAAATTTCAAATCATGATATCGGAAAAAATAACTAATTATAATCTTGGTAAATGGAGGATAAATCAAATTTTGTATATAAAACTATGTTTAAAATTGTTTTTGACATATATATAAAACTTTAATTTTCAATATATATATAAAAAAAAAATTATTGCTCTAGAGTAACAGTTTTACATTTTTCGAATATTTTCCATAGAAAACTATGAAAATGCCAAATATCAAGTATTACCATGTAATAAGCTGCATATGTACGTGGTAAAATATTCAAATCAAATTTTGTTAACTCTAGAACTTTTTTATTGATGTTTTCCCTACGAAATGTGCAAAATGGATCAGTTTATAGAATAACAGTTATCGAAGCTCAGAAGTAAACAAAATTTACTAAATAAACAAGGTGAGTACTTCACTTAAACAATGCCATGGAAACTCCAATGCGTACTTCACCTAAACAATAGCGTTCAGGTCAAATCCTTTCTATATCATTTAAAACATTTTTTTAATTCACCTAAACAACAATGGTCAAGTCAAATACTTTCTATAACATGTAGGACATTTTTTATATTTTTCTAATTGGATAAAGTGTTTATTGTTTAGCTCTTTCGAAATACTTTGATTGACCTCTGTCAGATCCTCGCGACGATCTAAAACTTGGTTGAGATATTTTTTTGTGAATGAATTCGCCTCTTCCATTACCTATTCACCGGGAAATGAAATGTATGAAGCTCTAAGTAAACATTCTTGCCAAATTATTTTACACCCATCTCAACATGATGTGAATAATTATTGTGTTGTCGTCAAATTTATCGTGAAATGGCCAAACAATACGATTTATCGAAGTCCGTGATCAACAGGTATGTACCCGTGTAGGCACGCTAAGTTTTATTTTCTACCGGAAGTGGAGTTGTGTTTTTCGACATCCAAAAACAGTGTGATTTCAATGCATGCTTATAACACGTAATATATATGTTAAAAGATAATGGAGAAAGCTAGTTTTTTAGATAGGATTTAGATTCTAAGATTAGGTCTCAAATTCTACTAATTAGGGAGTGGTTGGAACCATCCCATTAGTGTGAAAGCTTATATATTTGAGGATCATCTGACTCAATGGTAAGTGCATTGTGCAGAGTGTTGGTGCATTCTCTAGGTATCTCACCTGGAGATCCATTTAATTAATAAAATTCAATTTTTAACATGGTATCCTAGCTTCAGGTAGAAGATGGATGATTTTATCTGTCCATAGAGAGAGAGTGGTGATTTTTTAACACATAGATAAACTGTCCAAAACTATTTTACTTAAAATAATAATTCTATTTATAAAAACAATTTTTATTAACATTCATTCAAATGAGTAATATACATTGAAACATTTTTATACCCAAAATTATTCATAAAAACTAAGCTAAATGAAACACTTATTTTTGCATAGAATAAGTTAAATGCAACACTTAGACGTGAGAAAGGAAAATATGTAGAGCCGATTTTTTGTTGTGAAATACATGTGACCTTCCATCCACATACATAAAATTTAATAAAATAGTTAATTATAAATTCACTTGTTAACTTATAGCAAGGACAATCATCCCATTTTCAAAATTTGAAAATTTAAAATAGTTAAAAAAGTGCAATGTCATTTATGTTATATTGTATGGAATACATATCACTTATTGATCCAAGAAGCTCATTGTACAACTTTGTATGAGAGAGATATGTATGTATGTCCATGTTGAAATTGGAGTTGACACGTTTACCATTTTCAATATATATATATATATATATATATATATATATATATATATATATATATATATATATATATATATATATATATATATTGGTTTGTTTAATTAAAAGTGTTATGACACACAAATAATCTCACTGCTAAAAATATATCACTTAGTCTCAACCATAAATAAAATATTTATAAAAAAAAAAGTGAGTTTAAATGTTTGGCTTAATAAAACAACAAAAGTGAAATATTAATGCACATATTAAATAAAAGTAGCAAAATTATTTCATTGTCACTATCAACCATGTCACTCTCGAAAAAATATTTAGATGTCCATATTTATATAAAATTTATAGAGAAATAAAGTAGTTAAAAATTAAAAAAGAACTGTGGATAATGAAATCTATTTTTTTGGTAGTCAAAACATTTTTATTTTATAAATTCAAAAATGAAAGCTCAGAATTTGGTTTTGCAAAGGAATTACATAGTTATTTATTCTGTAGGAGGAAAACTCTGGAAGTCCTTAAAGAGAGAACTCCTTCCTAGACATTTGGAGGATGTTGAAGGAAATCGTCTCTAGGAATATATCCTGAGTACTTAATTTCCAACAAATTCTAGGAGACTCCATAAAATCAAGAAATTTTTAATCTTATCGAAATTAAATAAAGTTATTAAATAAAAAATAGGACATGCTCCTACATCATGCTGCTGGGGAGGAAAATATACATTCATATGATTTTCTTCCGTAGTTTTTCAATAGTGCTACCATATTTTGAAATTTATGTTTTTGTCATCCAAGTAGCATCTTAAATAGGTTGATTCTTCCATTTAACCAAGTATTTAAAATCGTCCTTATTCCTTTTAGCCACCCTTTATGGATGATTGATTCAATCTTCTCTGCTGGTACTAAAGGTATTTGGTTCTCCCTTTGAACATATCACTAGAAGGTGCATATGTATAATCATTTACTAGTTCCTTAAAGGGTTGAATTATGAAATATTTAATATTGGTGAGATGCCAAACCCTTTAGGTAGTTATATTTCATAAGCATTCGAGGAAAATTTCCTCAAAATTTTGTATAGTCCGATCTTTTTCAATTTTAACTTATTATAATTGCCTTTAAGAAATATTTTTTTATGAATATGTTCCATAACCATGTCACCAACTTAAAAATCCAATTGTCTACTTTTGGAATATACTCTTCGTTTATACTTGCTACAATTTTTTTGTAATTGCTACTTGACTTGGTCCTGTATTTATTTCATACAGGCTGCAAAATCTTCAATGTCTCCACTTTTAAATTATTTTTTTCCAAGGTTCCTTAACTCGTAAATTATTCTTGGATACATTCCATAAACTATTTAAAATGGACTTAATCATATGCTTTTGTTACATGAGCTGTTATATGCAAATTATGCTTGAGAAAGTACCGAGTCCCATTGCTTGGGATGTTCACTTACCAAACTCATAAAGATATTTCCAATACGTCTATCCACCACCTTTGTCTAACCATGAGTATGGGGATTATATGATGAATTAAAGTTGGGCTTAGTTCATAACTTTCTCCATAAATTTCTCCATAAAAGGCCCACAATCCTAGTGTCCTTTTCGGAAATAATACTTGTAGGTAATCCATGCAATATAACTATTTCTTTGAAGAAAACGTTTTCTATGTTAGTTGCATCATTTGTATTTTTACAGGCTATACAGTATTCCTTTTTCAAAATCTATCAACAACAAAAAATATTTAGTTTCTTCCTCTTTGTTTTTTCATAAATACTAGTACAAAATCCATGCCTATAGAGTCCCACTCTCGATTTGTTATGGGTAAGGGTTGATACAGTCCAATGTTCTAACTTCTTCCTTTTGGATATTGGCATTTCCTGCATATTTCAACAAATATTCTTACATATGCTTGAATGCGAGGCTAATAGTAGAATTATGGCCACTGTGCCAAAGTTTTATATTTCCTAAAATGACTTGTTAAGCCTCCACTATGTTTTTATTTCAACCAATTTTCTCTCATCGGCCATCTTGCAATGCATAATGGACTTCCTTTGAACATAATTTCTTCCTGTATCATCTAGTTTTGCCATGTAGTTTTATCTCTACTTACAAGTTTTTTAGAAGTTGCAAAAGCTTCTTTGAAATATGGATCATATTTATACATATATTTTAACTCATCAAATCCTAAGACATTCACTTGAAATTATTGCAGACTTAAGTTGATTCTTCTTATTGCATATGCTACTTTATTTGAATTCCCACTTTTATGTGCGATAAAAAATGTAAAATTTTGTAACAATTCAAAACATTTAACATTTCCTTGACTCAATTTTGTTTGATTGTTAATATATTGTAAAGCATGATTATCTATGCAAAGGATGAACTCTTTTGGAATAAGCTAATGCTTCCTATTTTTTAAGATTTTATATGATGGCATAGAATTATTTATCATAAAAAGAGTATTTTTGTTTGGATTCATTGAGTTTTTCGATGTAGTAAGTGACTCGTATTCCCTCTTGACTTAAATGACTTCTATTGTAGTTCCACTGGCATTAGTCTCAACCTGTAACAACTTGTTCAAATCTAGCAATGATAAAATAGATTGTTTTGTAATTTTTTCCTTTAATAATTTGAAACTTTTATTAGTTTCTTCTCTCCAATGGAATGGTTGCTTTATTTATTTTATGGTTTGTACAGTTGGAGGACATATACCAATGAAATTGTTGATAAATGTTATGTAAAAACATTCCAATCCATGAAAACTTCTTACCTTTCAAATTCTTCTTAGGGTTGGCCAATTGATTATGGCCTTCACTTTCTCCTTATCCATCTGGAAACATTGCTTTGAAATTACAAAACCCAAGTACAATATTTCTTTTTTTATGAAACTACAACCCTTTAGATTTATTAACAATTTTGATTGTTGCAACTTCTTCAAAACCATCTTAATATGTCTTAAGTGTTTTTCTTTCGACTCATTGTAAATTAGGATATGACTAAAATAAACTATGAGAAAATTTCCAATGAATTCTTTTAATATCTCATTCATTATCCTCATAAAGGTATTAGGAGTACTGGTAAGTCCGAAGGGAATTACCAACCCTTCATATAATCCAATATTAGTTTTAAATTTTGTTTTCCATTCATCACCTTCTCTGATTTTGATCTGATGATGTCTACTTTTTAAATCTATTTTAGAAAAATATGTAGCACCACTTAAACAATATATGAGATCATCAATACGTATAAATAGAAACTTTTACCTGATTTTGATTTTGTTGATTTCTCAAGGCTCTATACACATTCTCCATCTGCAATATTTCTTTGGAGTTAACACTTTTGGAACAACAAAAAAACTTAATATTTCTTGGATTAGACCCTTATCCAACAATATCCGCACTTTATTTTTAATACTTTCATTCTCGCTCAGAGTTATTTTGTAGGTTGCCTTGCTTGAAGGTTGGCACTTGGAATGAGATTAATACGATGAATGATTCTTCTAATGGGAGGTAACTTATCAGCTAAGTCATCCACTACAATATCAATAAATTCATTCAACATATTTTTAATTTATTTTTGAATATCATTCATATTTGTGCCTATGAGTATAACATTTTTCTTAACGATCAAAGAAAAATCTATCTCCTCATATTTGATTTATTGAAGGAAATATTCTCTACTAAGTAACATTACCTTCGACTGGTATTATTTTGGTTCTTTTTCATCCTTCATAGGAAATATTATATGTTTTTCTCCATTTTTTTCAAAATTATTTGTGTTTCTCCTTCTATCATGTATTTCTTTCCCGTCATATTTCCAAGGTCTTCCAAGCATAATATGATACACATCCATAGACATAACATCACAAAGAACTTTGACTTTATAGTGTCCTTTTGGAAACTGCACTTCACATTTCTCATTAACTAGTATCTAATTCCCCTTTTGTAGCCACAAGACTTTGTAGGGAGTAGGATGTTTAGTTTTCCTTAAGTTTAACCTTTCTACCTTTTTTGTGGATACTAGATTATGAGTACTCCCACTATCAATGATGATGTCACAACATTTTCCTCCTCATTTAAACACAGTTTTGAACAATGTTTTCCTTTGTGTAGGTTCGTTTACTTCTTTATAACACTTTAATAAACTTATTTTCATCATTAAGGATTCAACAGTTTGAGGTGCATTTTCATGTGTAGAGGATTTTACACTTTATGTATTAGTTTGTGTCATATGTATGCTATCTTGAATAGAATATCTTTCTCGACATTCATCAAATTTATGGACACCTTTATTACATATATAACATCTTAACACAAAATATCTACCTCTACCTCTTTGTTATTGTCTCCCTCCTCTGAAATCTCCTCTTGATGAGGAATTTACTTGATGTTAACTGCCTTCTTCTTCTTTTTCAATGGAAAATATTTCGCTACTTGATTTTCCTCTACTTGATGGTACTCTCCTTGATTGTCCTCTCCTTCTTACTATAGTTTTTCCTCTTTCTCTGTGACTCTGCTTCTTTGCCAATTTCTATTCTACTTAAAGGTTATCTCCTAAGATTCTTCATTAATTTTGAAAGAAAAAATATGTAATTAATATTGTATTTCAAATATTATAACATTAATATATATAGCTATATGTTCATCATCTGCTTCGACATGGCCAAACCTTATACTTAATCTATAAAAATCTTTTGTATATTCTTTTACAGACATGGATTTTTGCTTAAAATTACACATCTATCGAAAAATATTTAACTAATAGTCCCTAGGAAGAAATTTAACTTTGAGCTTGGCCACCATTCGATACCAACAAGTGATCTTACTTTTTCCTTTATTTCTCCACCCATATTGCACATTGTCCCACCATAGTGTAGCATGTCCTTTCAATCTCATCACCGTGAGCTTGACTTTCTTATCTTCAGCTACATTTTCATAGTCAAAATATTTATCTACGGTGCTAATCCAGTCTATTAGTTATTTAGGATTTAAGTTTCCCTCGTACATAGGAACTTAAAATATCGTCTTGCTACATAATCTCACAATCATCTTGACTAGTTTATCTTCTAGAGTTTCTTCTACTTTGCTGACATTACTAGTATGGATGTCTCTTCTACGTATTGTCTCTAATAGATATAATCTCATCCGAATATGTCTTACTTCATCGAGTAAGACATGGTTGGCAGTTGGTCTTCCTCAACAAATTCCAACTTATTAGTTCTTTAGGATTTAATTTTCCCCTGTACACAGGAACTTAAGATCTCATCTTGCTACATAATCCCACAATCATCTTGACTAGTTTATCTTTTAGAGTTTCTTTTGCTTCGCTGTCGTTACCAGTATGGACCTCTCTTCTACGTATTGTCTCTAATAGATATAATCTAGTTTTAATATGTCTTACTTCATCAATTAAGACTTGGTTGACAATTAGTCTTTCTTAACGAATTCCAAATAGCTCTCTCCTTGCTCTACCTCTAATCTTTTCTTTTAATTAAAATAAAGGCAATGCTTCCTTACTTGAGTTCTCAACCAAACACCTTTTTAATAGTTCATCATAAAATAAATAAATTTATGGGTTTTTAAGAAAATGATAAAATATTACAAAGTGGCTTTACGAAACAAATTTCTATATAAACAAATGCACCAACAATCATCCATAACTTCCACTAATTCTCCAACGTTTGGAATTTCCATTTATTTTACGACGCTCTTGGTAGATAAAGTTAGGTTTTTACTTTTTTAAAACTATCCACGTGAACTTTATTCTAAATGTAAATGAGTGGGAGAGACGAGACAATATTTGTTTTTTTTTCGTCAGAGAAAAAAAACTTTTTCTTATTATATTATAGGAAAAACAACACAGTTCATGTGTCAAAATACATATTCTCATCAATAGAATGTACACCCAATTCATCCATCCAGGAAAAAATGATGCCCCATCCGAGACATAGAAATGTAGCTCATGTCACCAACAGGGACTGGAAATAAAAACAACATGAGCCTCATGATAATGCCGTAACATATGAGAGTATCTAGATTTGCCAAAAAGCTTTCAAAAACAGAGTGAGAATAGCTTGTAAAAAGAAAAGTCAATATAGTGGACAGACGTTCAGCCTGATATCCTTACCATATCAAAAAACCAAAAACCCATTGTCCAGCGACGCATAGATTTGGTTTACGCACATCTCCGAGCCAGAGCTCACGTCCCAACAATGTTTAGTACGATATCCTCAATGTTTTTTAAACTCATACTTCAATATAAATTTCCAAGGTAGACTCTTCTCAGACTTCAACACTGATCTCCAATGTAGACTTCAAATTGGACACACTTCTATAAGCTTTGTTTGCACTAGTCAACACAATGCACAAGGCTCCTCACACATAAAAAGTTTATACAGGTCTGATGCTCCAACGGTCCACTGGTCCACAAGTCAGGATGGCTGAACAACTACATAATGTTCCAATGCTCCAACAATCAACGCCCCCGAAAATCAAGAGTTAGACAATGTTTCAACAATCTTCCGCTATATAAGCTCAATGCTCATAACACAATCACCTTTCAATAATCAATCAAATATTCACATCAAATCTACGAGAAAGAATATATGAGTTCCAACCTACAACGTCAGGCACAAAACAGATTCATGCAGCTTGTCCGTTCAGCGTACATGCCCGTCGCAACAATTCTTCTCAATTTAACGCTAGCTCTGATACCAAAATATGATGCAGAGCCGATTGAATCAAATTAACAAAAATAAACATCAGATTTATTAAAATAATTTTTTTCAAAATTTGGTTTTATAAATAAATTATATGGCTATTTATTCTAGAGGAGGAAAACTGTCCAATTTCTGAAAAAGTGAACTTTTTCCTATATATTTGAAGGCAACTGAGAGAAATCTTCTCAATTCTAGGAATGTATCTTAACTACTTAATTCTAGAAGTCTCCATAAAATCTATAATTTTCTAAAATTTTCCAAATTAAATAAATAAACACAAAATAAGATATGCTCTGCATCATTAGAGAATGAAAAATAAGATATGTTCTACTTCTTTACTAACTATATATGGGAATGATTTGAGATTTGATCCCTCTCAAGACTTGCTAGATCCATAGTTAAAATGGATCTATGCTAGAATTACACTATATACATAATATGAATTTTTTTTTCCCAATAATTAATCAAATTTAATCATTTTGTTTTATTTATTGAATATTTAAAACTATTCATGAAAACTTACCCTACCTTATTACTTATTTTTATTTATTATTATTATTATTATTGTCATTATTTACTTGTTTTCATTAAAAAAAAAAATATAGTTTCTGAAAAAAAAAAAAAATTCATTAAAAAAAAAAATATAGTTTCTTCATTCATATTTTAAATTTTTAAATATATGCATCTCTAAAAAAAAAATACTCACAAATACATATACTTATCACCTAAATTTAATAGTTTTATTTAGTAACATTACCTTCATCAAATAGTCATTCAAATTATTAATATAAATTAAAACATTTTTATATTCAAAATTATTCAGAAAAAACTAAATTATATGACACACTTATCCTTCCTACAATAAGCTAAATAAATCACTTAAATGTGTGAAATGAAAATGTGCAGAAAAGAATGTGCACAAAGAAACTTACCCAAAACATATAACTTATTTTACACTATATACATGATATGTAAATATTTTCTTACCATATCACTTAAGTTGTACAAAACATATTACCTATGTTATGTATGATATGAAAATAAAATTTCAATAATTGATAAATTTTAATTTATTTAGTTTATTTTTTAATATACAAAATTATTCATAAGAACTTGTGCATACAGTAATTACACTATAGGCGCTATTATTTAAAAACAACTTTTCTAACTGCTATTGACTTATTTTGCACCATGAGATGAAACGTTAGAAAATTAAAATATTTTAAGCCATCATATTAATAGTTAATAAAATACTAATAATTAAGAATTTTAATAAACATATTTAAAATTAATCAAAATTGTTCAGTGAAGCGTTTTTTGATGGGTTAAATGCTTATTCTCCTCTAACCTTTGCTTGTCAATCTCAATGCAATGATTTACACTTTGAAAAATTAATTCCATAGTGATTGTGATTAGTTGAATTGAAACAACAGGTATGAGCAGGAATGCATTGTTATCTCATTTTTATTTTTCTTCTGGTACGATGCAATGATTTAGAGTTTTGGAAGTTATTGCCATTGTGATCAGCAAATTGAAGGAGCAGCTATTAACTTATCAAAATTATTTGAACTGCTGCTAACAAACAGTTTTGAATAAAACTTGGCCAACAAGCCCAAATGGTTTGGGATTGTTAAGCTGGTAATGTTTCTTGGCCTTACTGAGAGTCTGATAATAGCTGGTAAAAAAGTAAGGCCATTGCTAGCGGCACTGGGAAATAGAGTTAACATAATTACGAACATTTACTTTAAACAATTTGAAGATTTGTTTGAAGATTTTTATAATATCATGTCGAACCGTTCGAGGCATTTCCTGTAATAAATTGGAAATAGGGATCAGGGGGCAGGAAATGGGAGCCGTAAAAAAGAGCCCTGAGAGAGTTGATGAAGTTGTTGTCATCTTGATTAAAATTCTGAAACTATTATTTCAATTTTTTCCCTTCCACTTTTCCGTGGTCTTTGAGAAGGGAAATTATTCCTCCGATTTCTTCCGAGGAGGGCGACTGCAGACCATTTCTGTAAATACCTTTCATTATTTCATTTTGCTCTTTTGTTGGTCTCTATCTTTTTCTCACACTTCTATTCTCCGCAATCCAGTATTGAAAAAACAAGGGGAATAAATACAACTGAAATACAACAAATTATATATGAGAAACGGGAAACATATTTAGATCGCATATAAAATAAAAATGAGCAGAGAAATTAAAAAAATACCTGCACTGTTTTTGTCTATAACATTTTCTCTTTCGATCAACGGAACTGGCAATGGAATGACACAGTCTATGTGAAACAAACATATATAAAATGGTTTAATGCATAGTTACCAAGTTTGGTGGAATCAGATAAAAAAATGGGAAATTTGATAATTCGATTGGTAAGTCGAATAATTCGACAAGAATTGAGTTCCGTTCATGGCAGCTAATTATCGCGCGAGTGACTGAAAAAGTTATGGGTTTGGTTCATGGTAGCTAATCACGCAGATAATGGATTTGTTAATTGGAGTCCCCAATGGTAGCGACAGTCACAAAATAGATGGCAGTAGGGAATGAAAATCTATATATTTGTTTATTTATTGGAAGGGTAAATGGAAATTTATTGTAAGGGTAAATTTCATAGTTTCTAATTTGAGTGTGTTGAGTGTTTTTTGGAAGGTTTAAAAATAGGTGGCTGCCGAGGAGAGTAGGAAATGGAAATTTATTGTAATGGAAAATTTTTGAGTTTTTAATTTGAGTGAATATTGTTTTTGAAGGTTTAAAATGAATAAAGAATAAAAACAATCGAAAGTAAAAAATGGAAATTTATTGTAAGGGAAATTTCCTTAAAAAAACAACAGAATGACCAGGAATCTGGCAAAGATTTTGAAAAAATTTGGCAAAGTTTTTATTAGAATCTTGTTTACATTTGTTAAACTTTAGTGTTTTGGGTGCTCTAAGGGTTTCTGATAGTGTTGAATCCATTTCCACTATAAAAAATGTGATTTAAACACTCCAAGTACCTTTTTTCTGAATTCTATTTTACCGGATTCTAGCAAAAAACTACCGTCCGAACTTTGTATGGTGGGTAGACAACTCATACAAAATAATACATCAATCAAGAGAACAACTTAGTACACATAGGCTTTCTCACAAGTGGGTGGTTTGAACCACTCCCTGAATATTAGGAGCTGAGATCTAGAATTAGAATCTCAATCCTATCCTAACTGAACTTTCTCCATTAATTATAATAGTTTTTATGAAAGGTTTAAAAAGTTGAGACAACCATAAGAGAGAATTTGAATTTTGGTGTCAAACTAATTTAAAAAAAGGTAATTGACTTTTTAATTATGTTTATGAGATAAAATGAAGTTTTAAAATTTTAGTTTTTAGATATGTATTAATTAAAAGAGGATTTTAGATAATATTCAAAATTAGGGAGAAACATAATTTTCAGTTTTAAATATTTATTTTTTAAATATGTATTAATTACAAAAGTTTAGAGAGAAATATAGTTTTGAGTTCTAAAAATTATATAGAAATTAATAAGATGTGGTTTTGGTTAGAGAATTGTAGTTTTAAAAATGTTTATATTTAATCAAAAATATTAAAAAATATTTAAATTTTAAAATGAACGGGAAGAAAATGTGTAGAAAACATTACAATTATAAGAAAAGAATTATATATATTTAAATATTTAAGATGTATATTGTCAAATTTTTGACAAATTCAAATTTGATAACTATGGTTTAAAGGTAAATTAATGATAAAATCTCCTATTTCAAAATTATTAATAATATTTGAAGCAATCATATGTAAGTTATCAACCATTCAAACCTTTGTAAATTATTAAGCCATATTTGTGTATAATAACTTTTTAAATTTTTTATTGTTTTGCAATGAACAACCACTAACAAAGTGTGTGAGCTGTCGAAGAATATTTTAAAAACTAGATTGGAATGCTTTATTAACAAAATAAAAATTGGGACAAAGCACAATCTAGATTTTTCTCTATTCTACATAATAAATTATTTTAAAATTTTTAATTGACAATGTTTTTCTCCATTCCACATAATAAATTATTTAAAAATTTTCAATTGACAACCCTTAGCGTACATCAAATTTACAATGAAAGACAACATAAATATAGTACTTAAATGTAGTGGTTTTATTTGTAAAATACATATAGGTCTTTAATATACATTCATTCAAATTATTCATAAAAAAACAAAGCTAAATGCAACATTTAAGTTTTCTTACGATAAGTTAAATGGAACACTTGAATGTGTTGAAAGAAAGTGGGTGGAGAAAAAAAATGTAAACTTACTGTTATATACATACAAAATTTAACTCACTAAAATATTTAAATAAAAATTTTAATTCAAAATTTAAAAAGCCAAATTTACAAATTCTAAACCAATATTTAAAAATTAAAAAATTCCAAATTCTTAATCAAGATTATAAATATTGTTAGATTAATATGGAATATCAACATTATTTTTGTTTCATCCTCGAAAACATCTAATTGAACTTGCACCATCTCATACAATGGATAAATGTATTACGATTTTGTTTCAATACTCTTTACTCATTATTTCAATTGGTTGAAAAAATAGATGAGACAGATTGTTCAAAGCATGACTGGTCCATAATTATTTTCAAAATAGAAGCAATCATACATATAAAAATATATTTTTTTACTTCCCTTGGAATACTCAGGCTTAATACGTTATTAAGAAAAATGATAATACTAGTTGTATGGAGCATTCATTCACATCATTAATATACAATAAAATATTTTAAAATTATTTAGGAAAGCTTACCTTGTATGTAATATTTATTCATATATATAAATTTATTTTAAATTCAATTTATATTACAAAGAAGCGAACCTATTACTTAGATGTAAATATTATAATTTTATATATTTATAACACTTGCTTCATCTAATATTTATTCAAATTATTAATATAGTAAATGCGACTCTTGTTTTTGTATTCAATAAACTAAATGGAGCATTTGAATGTGAAAAAAAAAACTTGTGAAAGGAAATGCATATAAAGAAAATGATGCCATACTTTTTTCAATCCAGCCATGTTTCTGAGATCTTTTTCTTACCTATGGTGACTTGACACCAACTATGTTGTCGAAAGATGGTTCTGAACCATGGTGCCTTGAAATCGACCATATTGCCCAGATCTGGTTCCCACCAAGGTACCTGCGTGTCACATTTTTATTCAATGGATGAGCATGCTCAGATTCAATGTTCAACATTGTAGCAATTGAATTTGACCTTTTTTTCAACTATTTGCATTATTAATTTTAATAAATAGAGAATTTAAATTATTTGTTTTTTTAAGTAAGTTCAGCATTATTTTTTATTTTTATTTTTTTTCCTGTTTAATAATATGTTTATATATATTATTTGGATGCGTAAAGAAATTGAATTTGTGATAAATGCTATAATAACTAGTTTTATCACTATTTAACCAAAATTTCACAGACCATTTATCTTTTAAAAAAAACATATATCTAAATTTTCTTATAAATTTATCATCAACAAACATAATAATAATAATAAAAAAAAAAAAAAACTTTTGTAAGGAAATAGAAATTTTTTTGTAGCACTAAAAATGTCATAAAGCGTTAGTGGAAGATCAAGCGTGCAATTCCTGTTTATTAATTCTAATGATGCAGTCTTAACCTTTGCTGTGCTCTATATTATCCCTATGATGGGGCAGATTCTATAAAATCCAAATTGTTATTATTGCTGATGCCCCTGGAAGACGGATTAGGGTTTTGGAACACGTTCGTAATTTTTTAATACATGTGTAAGGTTAAAGTCCTAACATAAGAAATCATAACAAATCTGCATACAAAATTTGAACAAATTTGATTAAGAAAAATGTTTCCTTTCCATAAAAAGGAAATTTTAGCTCAATTTTAAAAAGTTAAACTCTTTCTCGATTAAACTCTTATCCTTAAAAACACAATGAAATTTTGTATAGAAATGTAGTAGCTATATATAAAAGGAAAGTTCCCACTCTCCGCCAAAAAATGAATTTCAGTGCAAACTAGATAAAATTAAACACTTTCTGCTATCTTCTGGAATCTTAATAAATCTCAAATAAAAGAATTGAATAGTCGCATAAGGGAATTTGCATTAACTCAACGTTAGATGGTTTAAAAATTTGTAGAAATAAAAGGTTGTCCTAAGCTTATGGCCATTGTAGGAAATTCAATATGATATATTTCTTTCTTTTTATTATTATTATTATAATAGTTAATATAATGCAAGTATTGAACAAGGAAAAAAATTAATTCAAATTTGTATAATATTCTCACTAATAATGCTAAATATTTGGTCTCGAAGTAATTTAACAATGTTAAATATATGGTCTTGCATTTATTTTCGGTTGCCACTTTATGCATCATAGAATAACTTTGTTTTTATTGAACCATCTATTTTATCATATTTTTGATACTTTTCACTTAGAATATAACTTGTTTGATTACTCTATACAAAGTTTTTTTTTACTAATTCAATATTATAGATTGATTATCATGTAAAATGTTGGAATTAATGCTTATATTTTATATTTAAGATGTTGGTTTGTGATGGTTGAGAAATTCTCTCAACCTTTCTTTCTAACTTAGGAATAAGTTAGATGAAAAACTCTTTATAATAGAGCAACCTGAATGCAATATTAGTGTAATATATGAGTACTTTTAGTTAGTTTTATCATTGTATTAGAGCGTCAAGCTTGTACTGAGATTGTGAGAGATACTAAAATAATTTTTTTTCAATGCAGGTTATGTAGACAGAAGACCCTTTGAGCACAAACCAATTTTAGAATCATGCTTCAATTCATGTGACAGTCCAGATTTATGCTTCGAATGCTTCAACTGTGACCCCTTGCTGTTAAAATCAAGGTCATCTACTATAGAAGTGGAGAGAGCAGTATCAGGTGGACCAATGGCTGTAGAATCCATACAAAAAACTATATGGATTGTTATAAGTTTAACAGAATGGCAGTGCATTACATTAGAATGGATTCCTATGAGGTGGAAATAAATTTATAAATTGACAACCAATTGAATGTGGGATTCGATAACATGCCCGGCGAAGCAACATAGAGAGGAAGATTGCAGAAAGGATTGGGAGCCTGAGGATTCCATTCTAGGAAGAGTTTGTAGGAAGGCATGGCTGAAGCTGCGAGGAAATTAATTGTGGAAGTAGTGAATATGCACAATCTCATGTCCGATGATGGAGAGGGAAGTTCTAGTCCCTAAGTTATTGTGAATTTCGATGGGCAAAGGAAACGCACGACGGCAAATCATAAGGATATGAATCCACTTTGAAATGAAAAATTGGATTTTATTGTGAGTGATCCCATGGTTACGGCTACAAAAGAGCTAGAACCAGACGTGTATAGTGATAAGATTGGAAATGAGTCTATGTTGGGCAGGTCATGGATGATTTTTTTTTTTTTAATACATTAATTATGTATTAACATATTTGTGTTAAAAATTAAGTGATGACAAATTTAATGATGAATTTCAAACTAGATAAGAAGGTCATGATGTAATAGTTGAATCTAGATACATTATGTATTTAGATGGCTCTTCTATACAAGTAGCGAATATCGCGGTTGGCACCTATGTATCTCAATAGATGGGAGCTCGTCCAAAGAATGACTAGCCGTTCAGGTATGTGTTTGAAGCTAGTACTTAAGAAATCGAGTGGAAGTAAGGCTCAATATGGATGGTTGTCCAAATATTATGGCAGTTGCAGATCTAGAGAAGGATCTCTCATTCGTTGAAGATGTAGAGTAGTATTCTAATGAGGTTATGCAACAACTTGGGATGCTTTCCAGTAAGTGACTTTAGGAGGTCCTTGATTCGGGAGTTCAGGAGTCGAACTCGGGAATCCAACTTGCAGACTACACCTTTACGAGGGTTATGAGGCAACTTAATGGAGCGTATACTAAGAAGCTAAAGAATGATTGTGTTTTTCAATAAATTTATATAATGTAAGCATTAAGAAGAGATGTTGTAATTAATGATTACATCCTATATTTAAGATGTTGGTTTGCGATGGTTGATAAATTCTTTCAACCTCTCCTTCTAATTTAGGAATACGTTAGATCTCAAATACTCTAATAGAGTAACCTAAATGTAATCTTTGTATCTGTGTTGATACATACACCTTAGTCTATAATATATGAGTGCTTTTACTTAATTTTATCACAAAATATTTTAATATGAAATTTTATAAAATATAATATTTCATTATTACAAGTATTATCAATTAAATTTAATTTGAAAATCAATTTTACTAATAATTTTTTTTTTCAATACCAAAAATAATAATGTGTAGAAAACATTTAATAAAACAATAATTTTAATCAAAATGATCAACCCAATGATAAGTATTTAGTGTGAATCCATCCATTAATCTCCAAACAAAGCTCATCGCAGTAATACTTTTCTACATATGCTAAGAGTTCTTTAATATTTCTCAATATCTCCTTGTACAATCCATCTAGCTCATTAAGAAACAACTTAAGACATTTCAAATAGATTACCATTATGTCATTGAACACCATCCTTTAGATTTCCTAATTCCACTTACCCGTCTACATGAGCTATTGTTAATTTCATACTTGTTATTATCCCAGAACCTCTATTTTCACTGGTGCTATGACACGCTTTCTAATTTTCTGTATGATGAATTTTTTGGGCTGGTTTCCTCCAAGAAGGCAGCCCCATACTTGCACAACAAAGGTTGGGATTGGCTAAGCGCAACTTACCAGCCCATCCTGTAGCATATGTAATGCTTTACTTTCAAATTAATATATTTTATCTTGAATTACCAAAAAAATTATTATAAACATAATGTATTAATTAAACCACAAGATTATTAATATTATCAATCGAAGGCGTTAATAATCCCAAGATTTTATTAATATTACAAACCCAATGGATTAATCAACCCAAGTGATTCTAAAGCCACAAGATTAATATTAAACACTAGGATTAACATTATAAACCCTAGGAAGATAGACGCTAAGATTAATATTATAAAACCAAGGGATTATAAAACTAATGGATAACTATTAAACCCTATAATTAATATTATAAATAGTAAGATTAATATATCAAGCCTAACATTAATGTTAGAAACCATAATATTATAAACCATAATATATTATTATATATATTACGAATTAATATTATAAAATTAAGGGATTAATGAGCCGAAGGGATTATTGATCTTATAAACCCAAGGAACTAATAATATTATAAAATCAAGAGACTAATATTATAAACAAAAGGGATAATAAAATATAAAAAAATCTAAGGAAAGGAGTGATGCATCCGTCTATTGTATGAGCTGGACAAATTCTATTAGTTGTGCGAGAGGTTGAAGACTCAAAACCAATTATGCACAAACATTAAATCTTTGAAATGTGATGCATGAGAAAACCATCCTTGCAGATTTAATATACTTTAATGATCACGTGCTAAAAATTATGCTAAAAAATGAAAGTTTTTAGAATGGTGTGGAACCTAAATGAGATCATATATCTTGTCTTTCTGAATCTGGTGCAACTCATTTCGCGAAAAACCAACACTGTATGCTCCCAAAAATTTGTTTTTCCCACTTTGTCAAATAGATAAATTTTGGAAAAACAAATTACAAGGAAATTCCAATCAACAGTCCATACTACTAATTGGGAATGCACAGTGACAGTTTGACCGATCAAAGGTTTTTCCTCTGGTGAATGAAATTATGGCAAGTAGCATGTTGTCATTAGGTTTGAATTGGCAGTTTTGGAGGCCAATCATAGGCTACCACGTGGCCCAACCAAGGGTTGCCACGTGGCAGCTCGAGGGCCACCAAAACTATGGTAACGGTCAAACCGCACCCCGTGAGGATCAAACACAAGACCTAACTGCCACAAGCCTATCACACTACCACTGCGCCCGTGTGTTATTCCTTACATTACAATGGTCTTCACATGTTTTTTTTTTAATGATTCTGCAATGGGGGAAGGGGGCCGTGGTCTAGCGCCAACCATGGTCACCATCGAGGGTGGGAACATGGGTGGGAGGCTAGCCCTGCGCTCCCCCCAATGGTCCTTAACCTTGACAATAAGTTCCAACACTTCCATATGTCTACAATTAGTGGATAATGTCGACAGTTAGAGGATTAACCACGATTTTTATTATTAAAAAAATGTATTAAACTGATTGGCTATGGTTTGAAATTATTCATTAAGGTCTTATTGGGAAAATTAATGCGACGACAATTTCACCCGATTTTTGAGAAAATTGGTTCTTAGTTAGCAGAATTTCGTGCGAATTTGTAGGTTGGGGTCGGATTTGGTGGAAAATGTGGAGCAATTAGTGGTGAGCCCTGGTTTTTCAGCAAGAGTGATGCAACTCCCAGTGGCTATGCTACTTTACTTTATCAACCCGAGGTTCATAGAAACTTGGAGGTGACAGTGCTATATACAAAGCAGATTCATTTTGTTGATGTAATCCTCTCTACTTTACGAAGGGGTGTTATTTCTTAAACTACGATAAAAATTGAAAAGTAAATTGCTGGAAGGAAATGACGGAAAGGAAACTAATTTAATGTGCATAAAGGAAATGACAGAAATGAAACTAATTTAATTTGTAGAAAAGGAAATGACTGAGAATAAACTAAACTAAGTTGCACCTAGCTATGCCAATCTGCTAAACACACCTTGCTTATCCTCTGATCTATTTACCATGCTGTCATTCTTCTAACCATGCAACTATTCATGATAAACAAAACTTGGCAGAGTGTGGCTTACAGTTTAGAGGAAAATGAGCTAATGGTGCTAATGGAGGGATAAACACATGAAACCAGGCTTATAAGTGGAAAGAACCAGTTTAAACCTTATGAAATATTTATTATGGTGTAAAAATTCTTTGGAGAAAAATGATTTAAAAAGTGTGATGGCGAAGTTGTGACAGAGGACAAAAATATGATAGGTGATATCGCAATCAGTGTTTGCAGTGGTAAAGGTTAACAGGAATGAAACAAAAATTGTGATTTGAAATTTGTAATGCAGTGGATGACGTGGCAGTGGGATGAGTGGCAGAGTACAGGGAGATATCACAATCAGCAGACAGGAGTGATAAGAGTTAAAGGAACAAAATAAAAAGTGTGATTTTTGAAGTGAGATGGGACAAAAATTACAAAATTTTAAATGCAACGGGATAAAAACTGTGAAGTGCGAAATGTGATATTGCAATTTCTGTTGAAAATAAAAAATAATTAACACACACCAAAAACAAACCAGCAACGTAGAAACACAAACATGGCGTAAAAGTCTTGAGATCCTCATGGCTTCCTCACATACTCTCTCATTATTAATAGAATGTAAAAATACAATTAAATAGATGAGGATTTTGTCTCAAGATAGTGTGTCTATCTTGGACAACTTGATTGAGATATTCTCTCAACCACACACATTAATCTATGAGCTACATAAACTAACTCCTAACTTATAGGAACAACCCAATCTAGAGAGTTAGGCATAAATTCCTAACTTTCAATACTTAATTTATTTAATTTATTTTGGATTTATTATTATTTATGGGAAAGAGGCTAACATTAACTCCCTCAATGATAAATAAAAAATTAGAATGAGGAACCATCTTCCAAGTTCTCATGATGAAATTGTTGCTCCTCAAAAACACTGCCTCAAAAACCACCAATGTTCGATGCGAAAAAAAACTGCAATCTGAAGAGACCATGAATCAGCTGCATCTCTGATTCATCTTTGAATTTCGTTTGAAAACTTCGTCATGTGCCAAGCTACAAAAGGATACATCTGTCCTTTTCTTGAAATCAACATCCTTTGTCCACTGACAAAATTTGATCATGCCCACTAGCGAATTTTCTTTGTCCACTGACAAAATTTTGCAAACGCCCACTGGTGAATTTGTTGACGATGAAAGTTCCCACTGGCTACTTGATGATTTCCCACAGGCCGATGATGTCAAAAAACAAGTCACTGTTACTTTTGTTGATGTTGCCAAAAACTGCTCATTATTGTCTTTGTTGCGATCGCTCACTGGCGAATTAGTTGATGCCCACTTGCTGCTGAAGATTCCCACTATTTGTTTTTGTTGGTTTCTCCGAGACTTTCAGTCTAGAAACCACCATCAATTTCATTGACATTTCCCCCACTTTGTTAGCTAAAAGGAGAGACAATCCTATAGAAATTATTCTTGAACTCCCCCTTTCAAGTGTAGGAGTGGCGCACTATTGTACTCCCATGTTCAACTACATGAGAGTACAATCTTCTCTTCACTGTCGGCTATACTAGGTGTGATTGTATTCGGTTGTAGAAATTATATAATATTTTGACTGTGGACGACCATTCCCAAGGATCAATCCATTCATAGTTGATATTTAATCTAACTTATTGTTGTTGGTTGCAGGATTTCTCTGAGGAATGATTGGGCTCACCACAATGGCGACAAGGATGGAGATCAAAACACTAATCTTTCATATGACGGGTTTTTTTCCAATGAGGAAATTTTGGCCTAACCGAAACTTCGGGTTGTGTGCATTTATGTTTTTCTGCAACATTCTCAGAACGTGCTGAGGTCATTTGTTCCAGAAATGTTGCACTGAAGAACTTAATGGGTTTGGAATATGATTCCTGGGCTAACCTCTCAAAGCTCAATATCAACTCTCTGATCCACATTCACACTCTATTCATAGAACAATAACTCACTTCAATGTTTTGCCTAATAATTTTAAATCTAGCAATCTCTAACACTATGAACTTTTCATAAATTACAAGTTAAAACCCAACCAATCTAGCCAGATTCAATTCCTATGCAGAAGCTGCATTTTCCACATCATTGACTTGAAGCCATATTAATAACCCTCAACACAAGAACTTCAAAGCGGAGTCATCTTACCTTTCGTTATAGTTATTAAACTATGGTCCAAACCCACTTTATGATAAAATGAATAAATACTCAAAATTCAGTTTAAACCCAAAGATTAACTTAGGATTTCCCCTTTACGGAAATGCAAACC
The DNA here is from genome assembly GCA_034641835.2 of Pinus albicaulis. NCBI lineage: Eukaryota > Viridiplantae > Streptophyta > Pinopsida > Pinales > Pinaceae > Pinus > Pinus albicaulis. The sequence goes on along the minus strand of CM076580.1, from coordinate 1,272,365,888 downwards.
AACATTCATCTTCTATAAACCAAACCCACATTTATATGTGGCTTTTAATATCTCGGCTTCAATAACCCAAGGCCCTAGCAATCAATTACATACCTTAGGCTTGTCTACATTATTTCTATAAAGAATGCATCAATATATATTACGTTCTTCAATCAAGGGTTGGAATATCATATAAGACACCAGCAATATATATCTATATCTATATATATATATATATATATATATATATATATATATATATATATATATATATATATATATAGTTCTTGCTCACAATAGTTCACCTTTATTCCAAAGTTGATATAATTAAACTTTAAAAGATAAAGTTTATTAACTCACCCCTTGTCGATTTTTACGTATGAAATCAACATTAAAACTCAATCGAATTATCCGTTCGGGCCCACAACCACTATTCAAAAACCAATTATCAATTCAAATAAACATTTTCCATTACTAACGCCACTGACCATACCTTGTATTATCTCTCGAGCAGCTGTCGGTGTGATTGCCTTTGGATCTCATCCAATCCAGATCGAATGAACACAACTAATATCGCATTTTTTTGAATCCTGAACTTTAATGATTAAAATTTACGTGACGTGAGTGGGTTTATAATACCACTCTTGGACCCGTGTCAACCAGCAAGTGGAATAACATTCCAATTTCGAAATATGCTTACCATTCTTCAGGGTGCACGATACTACCAGTTTCCAACTTCTAGTTTCACTGTTCACATTTAGGGCTCCGTTAACTCGTGGTTCTGTTTCCCATAAACAAGGTTTCCTTTCCTCAGAAGGTCTACTTCTAAGCATTAAGCAACATGCAAATTTTTTCAACTGCCTTAACTTCCACAGTCCAACGTAATGAGGACTCTTCGCTCCGCTCCTCAAATCAGATTCACCATGGTTCCTCCTACTGTATTCTTCTCCTTACTCTCGATTGTTTTTCTTCATCAATGATTCTACTACGCCATCATTCGTTTTCTCCATATCGGCATGAATGTCTATTCCTCCAATAACTCACAGAACATAATCAAAACCTCAATTTCAGTTTACTTCCAATGCTTGGCACAAAGGATTTACTACTCATGAAACCTAGACAACTACCCATACATTCATGAATATTTTGAGTAGTGAATACAAGAAAATTCAATCATTTTATAAGACATAGTTCTCATATAATCACTCATAGAATTCGACATCTTCTCACAGGATTAAATCAATATTACTCATATGACTCAGAAGTCAATTCCCACACATATATTTATACAGGATTCCCAATTGAACTTTATCATTCAACTCAAACACAGTATTGACAATTTCATCAACTTGTCAATAAGCTAACAGAATACAGCTTCATTCCTAATTCCTAATTCACTGAAACACAAAACAATATCGTATAGAAATTGATCAAGGAATACACATACATTCAGAACCTATTCTTCATATATACAAATATGATAAAATTACAGAAACTCTGTCTTTGGCCAGATTTTCAATTCGATGGCCTCCTAATATGTATCTTCTGAACTCCCTCTCCGTCTTTTAGACTTATTACCTTTATACAAGTTACTACGGAATCACTTGAGTTTCCCTAACAACTCACAAGGACTCTTGAACTTCTCTACATCCTAATTTAGACTCAATCCCTCAAATAACTAAAACTGACTCTTCACCTACCTAACTTAATAAGCTTCCCTCATGTCCTCTAGTGGTTTAGAGAACATTTAAAATTCCTCACTTATTTTATTAAAAACATTAACAATTTCATGAGAATTTAAAAACATGATATCCCCTATGTCTTATAAAATTACAAAGTACTTCATTGTGCCTAATGCTCCTACATCAGACTCCCAAGGTTCAAATTGATCATGATCTCCTGATCATGTGTCTTTAATCTCTGCCTCCTGGATCCCATACTCTGTTTTGTTGCTGTCCAACAGCTGCATCATCTTTCAACTACTTTTCTCCAGGTTTCCATAATTTTTTCTGCAACCTACTTCCAGCTATGCTTTCACAATCTCTTTTTCTCTTTCCTGCACAAAGATCCTCCTGCTTCCTGGATGTTGTCTGCTACATAAGTCCTCTGATGTTTCTGATTTCTTTGTCCAGCACATCTTCTTTCTGGAAATTTCCTTGCCCACTACTTTTGCTTTCACCTTTTTTTGCTTCCAATACTGTTGCCGTAACTATTTTTATTTCTGTAGATGTCGTCCCCCATGTTGTGTTAGCCGCCACTATGGGTGTTGCTGATTCCAATGCTGCCTCCCCATTTGTTGCTTCCTCCCAAGCTTCCTCTCCCTCTGCAACAATTTTCCTTTATTAATCATCTACAAATTTACCTTTAAAAGGTAAATTATATTTTGAATATCTGACTATAGTTACATAGTCATTCAGTATACCAGTAAGCATACTTAGATTCTGCAAACTAGTATCTGCTCCTCTTTCTTTCACAACTTTAGGAAATTCCACTCTAGTTTCTGCAATTTCTTCCTCTGGTATAATTGCTTCCAGCAAACATTTCAGCCATCTCATTTTTACTTGTTTCACATCATCAATATGCTGCACTCCAGTTTCAGCATCTTTTTCTTCTTCTTGGGCAATCTTCAGCAATTGCCTTTCATCTCCTTGATCGATTCCAACAATCAAATCAAATCCTTTAATCTTTGTATCCTCATCTTGTCTCAGAACATAATTCTGGTTCTTCATTACTGTGTCATTTTTACAAATATGCCCCACAGTCTGCTCTAGATCAATCAAAGAAATTATCTCCTCCTTGTCATCAGTGACAAGTTTCTTCATACGAGACATGACTGTCTCACCTTCCTTCTTCTGCAATAAATTTGCATCTTTCAAGACATTTTTAAAGGATGGATTGTCTTCTGCCCTTCCTGTAAACATAAACAAATTGTCACATTTAAAATCACAAGACCCAATGGTCTCACTTGTTGATCCATTCATCAAGTATTCTCTCTAAAGTTCTAAGTCTCTTTCAAGACCTAGAAAATCTTCACTATCTTTCTCCTTAGCTTCAAGAGTGATCTTTACTGCTCCAATCACCATGTTAAGATGATGATCCTTCACTATGTTTTTAGTCAACATAATTTCTCTTTCCTTCAATCCTCTGACAATTTTCTTTTTTTGTTCCTCTTTTCCTGCTTCATTAACACATGAATTAGGAGCATTCAAATTACAAGGTCTCAATGCTTCTTCCTCCCTTGACAACATATCAGTATGATGTCCAGAACTTCCTTCTACTTCCTCTTTCCGTACATATATATGATGCTTTACATTCCTCATTATACTGTTAGCTGGCCTCCCCTTCTTTCCATCATCTACTTCATGAAAGCTCTTCTATTGTGATTCACCAAAATGAATTCCTTCATTTTGCTGATCCATTTTCTTGTCCTCTGTTTTCTGATTGTCCTTCATGAAAATTTCCCTGCCTTACTTCTCTAGTAACTTATCATGTGCATAGGTCCAATGCTTCTCCAATTCCCTTCTTTGAAAATCCAATCTCCTATACGATTCAACAACTTCAACTGGAGTAGACTTTGGGAACCTCACACAACCTTTTATGCCTCTACTTGTTCTTGACCAATCATCTGCTGGTCCTTCTCTCTCTGCTTCAATATTCTGCCGAATATCCTCATTAGACTCCTTTGTCTTCAATTCTTCCTGATATCTTCCTATCCTAGCATTGATATGAATAGATTTCAGATTCAATTTCTCCTCCTCAACAAACTTTAAAGCTTGTTCATCTTCTAGTAATGTACCTGCAAACATGCACAACTTTTTAGTTTCAAAACCACAAGACTCTTCTGTCTTGGTTGCTTTCCCAACCACTTCTTGAACATATCTGCATGTGGAATCTTCAAATTCCATTCTTGACCCAAGAACTCTGAGTTCCTCTCCTTTGTAGGACCTGCCATCACCTCACAATTGTCAGACTAAAAAACACAAGTCTTTACATCATCCAGTTGATCTGGCTTTGCCCAATAACTCATGAATCAATGATATCCTCTTCAACAAGGCAAGCTTCTTGTTGTCTTAAGTATTCATCATGGCTCACAAGATCTCTTGCAGATCTCCACTCTTCACTTGTGCTATGTTCTGCTTCACAAGTAGAAATTTTTTCTTTCAACTCAGCTGCTCTAAGTTCTTCTCTCAATAAATCAATCTCATTTTGCCTCATATTCAATTGTAATGGTTGCCATTTCACACTCTTCTTCATAAACTAACCAACTCTCTGGTTTTCCTCTATCATCCTTTCCAGTTCATAAAGCTTCTTACTGATCTCAGCTATATATCTCCAGAATTCCTCATCAGTGAGTCTCTTCCTCATGCCATTTGCTTTGGCTTATTCCCTCACTCTTCTGTTGTGGCCTCTCTCAGAACCTCTGCAATCTTTTCTACGGCTATCAGTAGCCATTTTCTCCTCCAAGAGTTCTTCACTCACAAGCTGCACTAAGCCTCTGCAATAGAAAGCTCACTTGCTGCAACTCACCTCACCAATCCCTTCCTCCAGATCCAGATTTTTGCAAGTACTAGTCCCCTTCTGCTGGAACCTTTGGAGCACTCTCTTATGCTCTCTCTAGGCTTCACTCTGCAACTTTTCAAGAACACCTTTGTTCTTATTTCTTCCAACCTTTGTTTGGAATTCTCCAGGTTCTGCCACACTTCTTCTTCACCTCAGAATCCTCTGCTGGACTCTTTTATCACTTCTCTCAAAGTTGTGATCTGCACTTGCTAATATTTCCTCAATTGTTTGAAATATGAATTTTGCAAACAATTCTCCAAACTAGAGTTAAACACTGCTCATAAACTTACCTTCTCTTGAGAACACTGCAATTGTCCTCTCTATTCAGCCTTTAGATGGATATCAGGCTCACTGCCTTCACCATCAAACTCTGTCTTTATCTTTCTACAACCATCATCCTACAGTTAGAAATCTCAAGTCAGATTTAAAATTAGTTTACATGAAAGATCTTGTTCTTCACTTATCTCTGCAAATCCTGTTCACGACAATTCTGTGTATCTCTGCACATCAGATTTTAGAATCTGATATTCTTCCTTCAAATCTAGGATCACATGCATTGTATGCACATCACCATCACATCTTTGTTCACACCTTCAGAATATATCTCGTCAATCTTCAAAACACCTTACCTTCAAGTCTTAGGCAGATTTAACTTCAAATTTTATTTTACTTCAAACAAAACTATTACTGATGCTATGATACCACAATGAAGCCCTGGCTAACCTTTCAAAGCTCAATATCAACTCTTTGATCCACATTCACACCCTGTTCATAGAACAATAAGTCACTTCAATGTTTTTCCTAGTAATTTTAAATCTGGCAATCTCTAACACTATGAACTTTTCATAAATTACTAGTTAAAACCCAACCAATCTAGCCAGATTTAATTCCTATGTGGAAGCTGCATTTTCCACATCATTGACTTGAAGCCATATTAATAACCCTCAACACAAGAACTTCAAAGAGGATTCATCTTGCGTTTGTTTATAGTTATAAAACTATGCTCTAAACCCACTTTATGATAAAATGAATAAATACTCGAAATTCAGTTTAAACCCAAAGCTTAACTTAAGCTTTCCCCTTTATGCAAATGCAAACCAACATTCATCTTCTATAAACCAAACCCAAATTTATATGTGGCTTTTAATATCTCGGCTTCAATAACCCAAGGCCCTAGCAATCAATTACATACATTAGGCTTGTCTATGAAATTTCTATAAACAATGCATCAATATATATTATGTTCTTCAATCACGGCTTGGAATATCATATAAGAGACCAGAAATATATATATATATATATATATATATATATATATATATATATATATATATATTTCTCGCTCACAAGACTTCACCTTTATTCCAAAGTTGATATAATTAAACTTTAAATGATAAAGTTTATTAACTCACCCCTTGTCGATTCATACATATGAACTCAACATTAAAACTCAATCGAATTATTTGTTCGGGCCCACAACCACTATTCAACAACCAATTATCAATTCAAATAAAAATTTTCCATTACCAACGCCGCTGACCATACCTTGTATTATCTCTTGAGCATCTTTGGGCGTGATTTCCCTTGGATCTCCTCCAATCCAGATCGAATGAACACAACTAATATCGCATTTTTTTTGAATCCCGAACTTTAATGCTTAAAATTTATGTGATGTGAGTGGGTTTAGAATACCACTCCTGGACGTGTGTCAACCAGCAAGTGGAATCGCATTAAAATTTCGAAATCTGCTTACCATTCTTGAGGGTGCGTGATACTATCGGTTTCCAACTTTCGGTTTCACTATTCACATTCAAGATTCCATTAACTCATGGTTCTGTTTCCCATAACCACCATTTCCTTTCATCAGAAGGTCTGCTTCTAAGCATTCAACAACATGCGAATCTATTCAACTGCCTTAACTTCCACAATCCATCGTAATGAGGACTCTCTGCTCCACTCAAATTAGATTCACCGTGGTTCCTCCCACTGTATTCTTCTCCTTACTCTCAATTTTTTTTCCACATCAATCATTCTACTACGCCATCATTCGATTTCGCAATATCAACATGAATGTCTATTCCTCCAACAACCCATAGAACACAATCAAAACCCTAATTTCAGTTTATTGCCAATGCTTGGCATAGAGGATTTACTACTCACAAAACCTGGACAGCTACCCATACTTTCACGAAGAGTTCGAGTAGTCCATATAGGAAAATTCAATCATTTTATAACACAGAGTTATCATATAGTGACTCATAGAATTCGACATCTTCACACAGGATTAAATCAATATTACTCATATGAATCAGAAGTCAATTCCCACACATATATGTATACAGGATTCCGAATTGACCTTTATCATTCAACTCAAACACAATATTGACAATTTCATCAACTTGTCAACAAGCTAACATAATACAACTTCATTCCTATTGCCTAATTCACTCAAACACAAAACAGTCTCGTATAAAAATTGATCAAGGAATACACATACATTCAGAACCTATTCTTCATATATACAAATATGATCAAATTACAGAAACTTTGTCTCTGGCTATATTTTCAATTCGATGGCCTCTTACTCTGTCTCTTCTAAACTCCCTCCCAATCTTTTAGACTTATTAGCTTTATACAAGTTACTACGGAATTACTTCAGTTTCCCAAGCAACTCACAAGGACTCTTGAAATTCTCTACATCCTAATTTAGAATCAATCCCTCAAATAACTGAAACTAACTCTTCACCTACCTAACTTAATCAGCTTCCCTCATGTCCTCTAGTGGTTTAGAGAACATTTAAAATTCCTCACTTATTTTATTCAAAACATTAACAATTACATGAGAATTTAAAAACATGAGACCCCCCATGTCTTATAAAAATACAAAGTACTTCATTGTGCCTAATGCTCCTGTGTCAGAATCATCTAAGATATGCAAGTTGGTGTCATCTTTGACATATCCTAAGCCTCACCGATTTCTGTTACTTTTGATTTATTCCCATGGCTTGATGATTGGATTGGAAGAAAGTTGAACTGGAACAACTTCGACACTTGAAGTTTTTTGGATGAATGGCTTAGAATCATCCTTAGCTATATGGTTCAAAGACTCAGAAGCATCACTCTTTTCTTGCAACTCATTTCTTTGTTGTCACTACAAGAAAAAGGCACATTGGTGAGGGTCATGTTTGTGACGAATCTTTAAGGTCCGTCACCAATGTCACATTTGGTGATGGCCATTAAAAAACCGTCAGTGTAAGTGTGTATAGTGATGGTCTCAGGTCCGTGTCATCAACATATTTTCTAAATGATACTTTGCAAATAAGGCTTCAGTGCCTATTTATTATTTTTCTTTGTGAGTTTTTTAGTGGATGATCTTAATTCCCCTCACCAATGCCTTGTTACTTTTGGTGATGGTCAAAAATGTCCGTTTGCCATTTATCACTAAAACTGGTTGTTGATAGTTCATATAGTGATGGTCTCAGGTCCGTCACCAAAGACATTTTCACTTTGTGAGGCTGCAGTTACCTATCACTAATTCTCTCTTTGCAATACTGGGTGAAATAGCCTTAATGACTCTCACTAATGTTTTTTGTTACCTATATGATCAAATCATGTCTGCTTGGGTCACTAGATTATCTAATAGCTTTTGATGACATTATGTTCGTTAATATATTTTTTGTCAAAAGATAACGATTTAATACCATTGCATTGTGGCCATTGTGGAGAATTTTTTATAATATGTCCAAGGCCATAGTGGTTCGGGTTAGTCAATTTTTTAAGAAGTAATAATCGTGTATCATTTCCCTCAAGTAATGACTAGTTGAATAGAGATTTCCTATGAGTCAACACATGATTCATATATATTAAGTTTATTATCTAGCAAATTCCATTTAGATAATGTTCCAGTATTGTCTGTAGGAAATATATTATTTAATAGATAATCAAGCTCTGACAATTATATTAATGAGAAAGACCTAAAAATCCTCAACAATCTGGACACACCTTAAATTAATGATTTGGCACACACTAACATTTCTTAGCACCCGAGATCTCTTGGAACATCTTTGTACCTAGAACATCTTGTGATGAAACTGACGCCCAAGCACATGTTGGCATGCGCTAGCACGACATGGAACTCTCCTAGCATGTGTTGGCATGCTGCATATAGTCCCTAGCATGCCCTAGAACACCTTGGTTGAATGCATTGACATACATTAGCACTTGGCACACAAGGCCACTTGGCATGTATTGGGACCTATTATTAGTGTGCCTAGCATGCCCCTTTTCAAAAATATAAAGTCCTGACTTACTAACCCTCTTATTGGTTCTTCCTTTTGTTGCCTTGACACATATTGACATACCCTGGCACCCTGTGCCACATTATTGGCACCTAGCATGTATTGGCATATCTTGGCACTATTAATTGGCACATGATATAATTAGCACACCTTGGAACTCCCAAGAACACTTTGGAAATTCTTAACATGACTTGATATTCCCTAGCATGATGCCTTACTAATTCTTAGCATACCTTGTCACTCCCTCCTTGGCATGACAACTAACACTGACCATTAACACTAGTTTCTGGTAGTACACGTTCCTCATATTCATTAACTTCCATGAATTTTTACCTAGTTCTCCCTTAATTTTTTTTCCTAGTACTCCTTAACACTCATCAACATGCATGATCACTCTCTAGCACACCTTAGCACTCTTCAACATTCCCTTCCACTTCATAACATGCATAACACTAGTCCTCAGTATATATTGGTAATGGCACGTGTTGGAATTGGAGGCAGCCTGCAGGCATGTATAGAATAGTGAGATGCCTTAAAAGTGGATTACTGCTTAATACTAAATTTATTGTGATGAGATAAATTGCTGGTGATGAAGAACAAGAAATATTGAAATTCTAGAATGGTCAAGATTTTTACCCATGTTTCCATGTTTTCTTAAAAGAGGCAGCCCAGTGTTCTCTGAAAAGGTAAACTGATGACCATTAACCCTCTTATGTGTTTTATTTCTTTAGAACAACTTTTTCTCCCTTTTGTTGTCTTGACAAAGCCCCATATGTAAGGTGTATCCAGATCTCCTCCATGGGATGGGTTCTTTGTAGTCCTCAGCACTTCAGATCTAAGCTTTCTCTCTCTTGTAGATGTAGAAAACCCAATGTAGAAGGTAGAGCTCAATGGGAGCAAAATGGCGGAAAAATGAGACCAAGTGTATAGATCCAGAGTGATCTAATCGGCAACAAAAGGTGAAGAATGATGGGGAAAACCCTCCTATTTATAACAAAATATTGGGTCTTTCTAGATCTTGGTGCATGATTAAAATAATGTTAATCACATCTAGATCCACCTCTATGAATATTTTATTATTATTTGTTGGAGGGAAAGGGTGTTTGACTTGGGTCAAATCCCTTGATTAGTGAAAAATAAATAAATAAATGATTTATTTATCTTTTTAAGGAAGTGGTTGGGATATAATCGAATAAATAATGATTTATTTGATTAATGGTGGTTGATTTGGTCATATTTAACAAGGAATATTATTTAAATAATTATTCCTAGAAAATAATAAGATAACTATGGGTTTATCTCATTAATTTCTTTGTTTTTGGGTTAAACATTACTGGGAATAATAATTAAATTATGGTTTAATTAATTATTCCTTTTGGGGTTTCCTAATTAACATAGTGAAAGCAGTTTTACTTGGGGTAAAACTGGTCTTACATGGTGTACTTGGGTCCATCTAATGATGAAAGGTTAGATGACCAAAAAAATGGTGTAACAGATTGCCCCCCAGCGTGCGAGTGTCAGGAGCAAATCGTATGACCGAAGTACGTTGTAAGAATACAATCACTAGACAACAAAAAGGGATGTCAGAGAGAGAAATGTGAGGTAGATAGTGTGCTGAAGGACTAGACCCTGAGGAGACGAGACTCGCAGGTGCAACAAGTCTCTTTTATGAGAGGGTACCTGTGCTGAAGGCGGCGGGGGAGGTATACCTATGCCCGCCGTGACAAAGTACAAAAGAATAGTGTGTCCAATAAACAAGGGACCGAACTATAGAGTACAGCTGGCATAATCAAGGGCCAGATAAAAATACAATGAAGAGTCTCACATACATGTTGTGCCTGGGATAACAGCCAGGACTAGTACAATAATATCTGAGTACATGAGATAAATACAACCCAAATGCCCCTTGTAAATGGGGAAGGGCTCACAAAATCTGACTGATACATGAAAATCATAGAGGTGCTGCAAGTGGCTAAGGCCAACATCATCAAAATCTGGAGCGGCATCAAAGGCTGCAATGAAGAGGTCATCCGGGCATGTGGGGGGCTACCTGCAGGGCCACCCCCTCATGAGGGTTGAGACATCTCACACACGCCGGGAATCATCAATAGCTGCTGCTGGGTCACTGGACTGTCCAGTATACGAATCTCGATCATGCTGAAAGGAGTTGGAGAAGCAATCAAGTCAAAGGGAAGTGAGAGATCCCCCTGCCTGATCCGAGGCACCGAACAAGAGTGGAAGCTGGAACCAAGGTACACCGCCCTCTAGACCTTGCTTCTGGAATAAATGTGCTGATGTCGACAGAAGGAGGTCCGCCGTAGGTGAGGTAATGAGAGATCCTCAACTAAGGCACGAGAGAAGAACAATAGAGCGACAGACAGACTGACACTAATGATGATGGTGGAAATGGGAAGGATGGAGTGGCGAATGGACGACTTCCCTTGTTAGAGCATAAAGGGCATGAATGACATGGCAGCGACTGGCACAATATCGAAAGGATAGGGGACAGTGGGGTTGAAGGTCATGATATGCGACACAAGAGAGGAACCAAGCAAAAAGAATGGAGGGCTATAGTAGGGTGTAAAAGGCCGCGGGATAGACTCCATGAATGCAATGATGACTCAACTCGGATGCGCTAAACAAGGGCGACATGATAGTGCTGCCACACAGTAAAGGCCCCAATGGGGGACCAAGGAAGCATGAGTACAAGGTGGGCACTCATGACGAAAATCAACACGATCATGGACAAGTAAGGGGGCGATATGGTGCCCCAAGTACAAGTGTCGTAAGTGAGGAAATTCGATTTTAAGGAGCGGTGAAGTGACCCTTCGTGGAAAAAATGTGTACGGGTGAAGTATCAAATCACCAAAAACTAACTAAAACCCATTTGAGAGCTCGGTGAGATCTATCCAGCGGTGCTGACGGTTCGTCGAACGGGGCTACGGTGTGGTTGCAGCAGTCGAAAGGAGAAACATGGGTTCTCTTGAATGAGGCAGTTTTCCCTCCAAAATCATTCATTTGCTATTATTGCTGTGGTGAATGTGGAGAGAAGGCCCTAAATCTTGCGGCGAACGTAGCGGACAAACCGACCGTTGGAAGCGAGATCTGTCAGTTGGAGGTACGAGGCCTAACCTTGCTCTTGCATGTTGTTGGATGACATTTGCAGTTTAGGGCCCAAAACCCCCAGAAACAGCCCCTCCTTCATCTCTATGGCCGGGTCGCACTTTTTTGGGGCAAAAAGTACGACCCAGGACGCAGGTATTAGGGCAACAAGTGCGACCTGGTCCGGAAAATGGCAGAAAACTGCGACCTGGGAGATTAGGGGGGTTTGGTGCTGTTTGATGGCTGGGAGTTGGGTTGTGGTGTGTGGTTATGGTGTTCCCGATCTGTACCCTGACAAAAAGAATGTGGTTGTGCAGGTATGGCAGAGTTGCGGGTCAACTGGAGAGAGAGGGATCTGGGAACACTTCGGACAGAGATCCAGGCGGATCAGGGCGTTCGTCATGTATTGGCCAGATATAGGGGCATATGGTGCCCTATCGGATGTGTGTAGGGGCAAGTGGTGCCCCCCAGAATGTATGGGGGGGCATATGGTGCCCCCAGTTTTTGGATTTTGTTTGTAACATGCTATGGGCGTGTCGGATGTATATGTATGGGGGGGCGTATGGTGCCCCCAGTTTTTGGAACATGCTATGGGCATGTCGTAAGTATATGTATGGGGGGGCGGATGGTGCCCCCAGTGATGTATGTAGGGGCAGGTGGTGCCCCCATTTTTTGAGTTTGTGTGACATGCTGTGGGCATGCCAAAATGTATTTGTAAAAAGGGGAATCTAACCACATTTTAATGATGTAGTGTGCCATTTGTTCTGGCTATGGTTATGCAGTTTGAGAAAGGAAATGGAGTGTTACCAATCTCTTTTGGTACTGCATATAGGGATCAAATGGAATTTAAGTTTCCGAATTGGCATACCTGGTGTCACTATCCCAAAAGGAGGATTTGGAGATAATGAACTGATGCTCTCGTAGAAAAGCTATAGGTTGGTCAATAATAATGTCTAAGAGACTGGGTTGCTGATGTAAGATGAGGGAACGATAAGGGGTATCGTCCCGAGAGTGATCTGAAGTGATATGGGACTCTAGAGTTTCTTCTAAATGTGGAAGAATACGGGGTCTAGAGTCAACACGACCAGATACACTAGGAGAGTGGTGGAGAATGGCTTCTCTTGGTCTCTCAAATGTGGGTGCCCCCTTACCCAAACATTGGGTTTCGATGTAATGACCACAAGGTGGATGTGGTGTGAACGCATGGGTTCGATGTAAAGGGGAATAGATGAAGTCGGGGGTGGGAATTTCTTCCATAATGTCGTCATCGTGATAGAAGATGGGGTGACTAGTGGAAGAAGAACTACCTGACGTGGTGAAGTGGCCTGAATCATCATCATGAGAAGAGAGGTTCACATGCGCATCGTCACAATGGGTGACCGAAGAGTAAGTAGATAACGGATCTACAGATGTTGAGCCCAAGATGACCGCTGAAGGAAGGTCAAGCGAAACAACAGGGGAGGATTCAGATGGAACGTTCCCCAATGGTCTCATGGATGATGACAGGTACAAAATGGTGACTGAGGGCTCCGTTGGCTTAACAGCGGGAGGCGGAATGTGAATGTCCTCTGGTCCGATCGAAGCGCCCTTGAACTGGCGGTACAAGTCCAAGGAGGAACAGTACTCGTCAAGGCGGGGACAGAGGTGGGTGTAATGGCCGTGAAAATCGCACAAGGCACAAAGGTGGTTTGTGCGCAAGTGTTTGAGTTTTGGGAGGGAGTCGGGGATAGTGACATGTACTTCTGGGAGATCAGAGTCGGGGAATGTCTCGTTGACCAGAAGCTTGAGGTGGGGCAATTCAGGACACATGTGAGTGGCATGACCGACGACATCACGCAAAGCGCATCGAATGGCGGGCTTTGGTGGTCGTGGGGGGGTAACGGATGTTGGGGGGGCCGGATCGTGATGGGTTGCCCCCCTTCGGGCTTTGCCTGTCTTCCCGGGAGCCGTCACAACAGGAGAAGGGTCCTGTGGAGGTGCTGGCGGCACAATGGCTATGGAGGAAGCGAGGGGGACCGGTTGAACCGGTGTCAAAGCCATGTAAGGTTTGGGGTGACCAGGGGGGGTGGCGGCTGGGGGGTCAAGGTACCAAACCGGAATACCCAAGGTCAAGTTAGGGAGAGAGAGGGTGGCCATGACGAGGACAGAATATACTCCGGGAGGGGGAGCCAAGAAGGGGATCTGTCCAGCAGGGTAGTGACCAGGAGGTATGGCTCCAAGATGGTTAAGGCCGGGGGGGACCGAGCCTGGAGGATAAAGAGGTTCGGGGATACCAGCTGTAGGGGGAGGGCCGGAAGGAGGAGGTCCAGCTGGCGGAGATGAATGGCTAGGAGCGGATTGCGGAGGGCGGGGGGGAGGGTGCGGACTAGCCGAGGCAGGCCGTTTATGGGCAGCCTGAGACGATTGCATCATGCAAATATTCGACAAGCTGGGATCCGTAATAGGAGGGGGGGGAAGGTGAGGAAAAGTACCAAGCAGGGTGGAATCTTTATAAACGCCGGGGGAGACACTGGTCAAGGAATTGACGGTTTGCTTGTTGGCTACAGAAGAGATGGTCGTCTCGGAGGAGGACTGAGACGACGACTCATGATACGATAGCTGGTCAATGGTGACTATCTTCCCGTTATGTGGAAAAGACATCTTACGGAAGACCGCGGATGGGACAGCAGACATGGCATAGGTGTAGCTTCGCCCCAATAGGATGTTGTAGTCTAGAGGGGCGTCAGTGACTTCGACATCAACGCAAACAGTCTTACCGGCGAGGGTGATGGGACAGTTACGAAACAGGCCAATAGGCTGGGAGGCATGACCATCCCACGCTCGAAGGGTGATGGTGGAAGGGGCCAACTCAGGGGATCCGAGTTGCTTCCAAACCGAAGCGGACATCACACAGGTGGATGCCCCCTCATCAATTATACACCGGGATACAGTGGCGTTCCGGATTTTGACTGAGATTTGGAAAGCAACGGAAGGAGGAAGAGGAGGGTGGTCCGATTGAGTGGCGTCGAAAACAATCATTTGGTCATCGCGGGATCAACGAGGCGCCACGGCGAATGGGAAGCCTTCGGGTTGGGAAGGGCACGGCGGAGGAGTTCCGGTGTGGGGGTACGGGGATTGTGCCAAATCATCTACTATCTTGTACGATTGGCGGCTCGGCCAGG
The DNA here is from genome assembly GCA_034641835.2 of Pinus albicaulis. Taxonomy (NCBI): domain Eukaryota; kingdom Viridiplantae; phylum Streptophyta; class Pinopsida; order Pinales; family Pinaceae; genus Pinus; species Pinus albicaulis. The sequence goes on along the minus strand of CM076580.1, from coordinate 1,272,350,788 downwards.
AAAACGCTGACCGGCGTAATGGACCCTTTGGAATCTTTGGGTGAACCTCAACTTTGGGTTGAGGGATGTGTAAGGGGCCACTGGATGTCGAAAGAGGCTCTGTAGAACCTGAAGATGGGGGCTCGGGAGCAGACTGAGCAGGGGGCTTGGTGTACTGGCGAGACCGAGTTTGAAGGTGAAGGTCGGCGGAAGGGGACGGATCGGAGTGCATCATGAGGATCTGGTAGTCAGAGGAACCAGAAATGGACGAGGGTGTGGCGGCATGGCTGTCAGGGGGGTGGGTAGCCACGAATCCCTGGTGAGGGAAAGGATCAGTGAACACAGCTGGCTGGGTAGTGGCCACATTAGGAGGAGCGTCAGGGGAGGTGTGCTGTAAACGTAATGTGTGAGACTCCCACATATCGCATACGGGAGTAGAGGACAATCGTGAGTGTAGTGACCGTAAACACCGCAACACGAACGGGGCTTGTTTGTGCGACGGCTGACTGACTTTGGGCGGATGCCATTAGGGGCAGTTGCTAGTGTTAAGTTATACGGTGGGTCCTCGGTTGCGGGGGCGAGATGGGTTCACAGTTGCCTCGCCCTTCTTTGAGAAGAAGGGGGTTAATCGCACCTGTTGTGCAAATATGCTGGAGGGGGGTTGTATGTCTTTATTCTTGAGTTGTGAGAGGCAAGGGAGCGAGCGCACCATATCTTTGGTAGCGCACCAGGCTGCGGATAAAAGTAAGGGTTGGGTTGGGCAGCATTGAGGTAAGCAGGAGGTTGGGCAAAAGTAGGAGGCATGCCGTATCCTGGATACATGTTGCCGGGAGGGGGCAGAGTGCTAGAGGTGCTGGCCCCTCCCTGAGGGAGGCCATGGCTCATAGGAGGGTGAGCGGAGGGGTGGGAAAGAGATCCAACAATACCGTCGGCGGAATGAGATGCCCCCGGGGCGTTAGCGCCACCGGGCACAGAGATGTGCGGGAAGAACGTGCAAGCCTGCTGAGATTGAGCATAGATCGGGTCATACTTTAATCTTTAAAGGTGTTGGAGCTTCTGCGATTGAGGAAAGTGAGGCGACATCTTTGCCGATGGGAGATGGGAGGGTGCGAAGGAACCGGTCCATGTAAACCCGATCTTCAAAGGGAGGGGCTCGACATAAGCTCCGTCTTCGTCGCCATTCCTGAACATGGGCAGAAAGGCGTGTGGAAGAGGATTGCTTAAATGAAGTCAAGAGCTCCGTACCCGTGTCGTATCGGAGAGGGAGCTGGAAGTACGACAAGAAGGCTTGGGCAAGAGTCTCGAACGTGGTATGGGAGGAAGTGGCCTGTTCGACATACCATTTAGAAGCTTCGCCGGTAAGCGTGCGTTGGAACAAACGAAGACGGATGGAGTCATCGGTAATGGAATTGGAGGAACACCACATGTGGAAATATCGGACGTGATTGGTTGGATCTTCTCCAGTAAGGCCCTCGAACTTAGGGATATCAGAGGGCAGCTTGGTGGGCATAGTGGGCTAGGTAGCATTGTGGTGAATGGGATCATTAATCAACTGACGGAAATCGGGGAGGCTGAGGCCTGCAATGTACGGCAGCACAGGGGTGGCCGGAGTAGTGGTTGTGATGGTTCCGCTAGAAGTAGGGCCGGCATTGGGGCCGGGAGAACCGCTAGCGTTAGGCCCTGGTCCAGACATGGTGAAGGTAAAAGGGGGAGAACCGGAAGGAGAAGGGGGGTCCGATGAATCAGGAGAGGAGTCGGAGTGCGGACTCGAAGGTGGACTGGCTCGACGACGACGGTGCGGAGCAGGTCGATCAACCGGAAACTGAGGATGAAGGCCAAGAAGTCTCCGGGAAAAGCGCCTTGGGGGCGCAATGATGACAGGAAGAAGGAAACCGACAAGGGCAGAAAGGGACAGAATCAAGAAGGTCAAGGGCAGATAAGGTGCAGTGACAATTGATTTTAGAGTCTTTGCCAGGCGGTGTAAACCAGGCGCTTCTTCACTTAGGGTCAGTGTGTGGTGTGCGTTGATTTTAATTTTTAAACCCTTTCCGTTGTTTGAGAGCAAGAAAAAAGTGTGCTACGTAGCGGAAAATAAACCTACAGAGAACAGAAATAAAATGCTGAAATAACAGAAAAATAACGGCTACGTATGCATCTATCTAACCCAAGAAGGTGGGTCTCTCACAACTATGCTGAAAAGAAAGGGGAAAACTATGGAAACACACACAAAGGACGCTCGACAGATCTAGGGTCAAAGGGGACAAAGATCTGGAGGATAAAGCTGCAGACAAGGGGTGCAGGTCACAGCCAAGAGACAGAGGTCAAGGTGGCTGGAAAAAGGGAAATCAGCAAAAACCGGGGGGGGCAAGGCGGAGGCCTTCAAAGGAGGTCCAAACAAAACGACAGGAGGTGATTTGAAAGGAAAAGAGGCTGATTTCAATGGATCTGGAAGTGAGGTCACAGATCTGGAAAAAGAGGGGGCTGAAGCTCTGAAACCGACGGCTGAAACAGCTGAAACTCTTCCACAAAAAGTGGAGGGTACTAAAGCCCTAAGGGGCTGGGTTCCCACTTAGATGAGTAAAAACAGATCAGATCTTGGTCAAGGCGAGCTGAGACAGAGGCTGGAAAACCCTGGCAGAGGCTGCAGCAGAACCCAGAAAAATTACAGAAAAAATGCTGGAAAAAAGGCAGGTCGCAGGTTCTGACCTGATCTGAGTTGAGGTCGCAGGAAACAGGCTGAAAAGTGCGTCCAGGTCACAGGTTTTGGGCCAAAAGGTGCGACCCCCCCGTTCCGGTTGTTTCGGCGGCAGATTTTCTGAAAAGTTGCCGTCTCAGTTGCGGCTGGTGTCGCTTACCTGCGCAATAGGGCCAGAAGCACACGGAAGTTAGAAATTTTAAGTTTTTAGGGTTTTATGTGAGAAAAATGACATGAAAAGAGAAAAACTAAGCAGCTGAAAAGAAGCCCTAGGGCCTGAAGTAGCTGGATATGCAGGAATATGAGAAACGACAGCAGTCGTAATTTAAAACCCGTGTGGAGTCGCCATTTGTTAGTATGAATTCTTCGTCGAAGCGTACGAAAAAGAACCACTTTAGCTACGCATAACTAATAGCCCTAACAACAATAAAGGCTGCAAAACATCTTCAGATCTGCAATTAGTAGTTAAAGTGCTGCAACAAACAGATCTATAAATGGAAAGACATTAAGCAGAAAAGTAAAGAGTTTGCTCCATGCATCCAACAGACAAGACAAGAACACGATTTTGAATGAATTTTTATATTAAAGGGCACCTGGGAGGAAACAAGAAGGTGTATCCAGATCTCCTCAATGGGATGGGTTCTTTGTAGTCCTCAGCACTTGAGATCTAAGCTTTCTCTCTCTTGTAGATGTAGAAAACCCAATGTAGAAGGTAGAGCTCAATGGGAGCAAAATGGCAGAAAATGAGACCAAGTGTATAGATCCAGAGTGATCTAGTATGCAACACAAGGTGAAGAATGATGGGGAAAACCCTCCTATTTATAACAAAATATTGGGTCCTTCTAGATCTTGGTGCATGATTAAAATAATGTTAATCACATCTAGATCCACCTCTATGGAATATTTTATTATTATTTGTTGGAGGGAAGGGGTGTTTGACTTGGGTCAAATCCCTTGATTAGTGAAAAATAAATAAATAAATGATTTATTTATCTTTTTAAGGAAGTGGTTGGGATATAATCAAATAAATAATGATTTATTTGATTAATGGTGGTTGATTTGGTCATATTTAACAAGGAATATTATTTAAATAATTATTCCTAGAAAAATAATAAGATAACTATGGGTTTATCTCATTAATTTCTTTGTTTTTGGGTTAAACATGACTGGGAATAATAATTAAATTATGGTTTAATTAATTATTCCTTTTGGGGTTTCCTAATTAACATAGTGAAAGCAGTTTTACTTGGGGTAAAACTGGTCTTACATGGTGTACTTGGGTCCATCTAATGATGAAAGGTTAGATGACCAAAAAATGGTGTAACATATGGAATATGTTGAGATGCCTTGGTATGATTTATCATGGTTTAATACTAAATTTATTTGTGATGATAAATTGTTGGAAAGTATATGAGAAGCAACAAAGGAATACTTGGCACTTAGAATGCACTAAGACTTTGCACTTGGCAGCTATTGTTTCCTAGTGCTAGTGTGCCTAGCATGCCCCTCTTGGAAAAGGTAAATTGATGACTTATTAACCCTCTTATGTGTTCATTTCCTTGTAGTTTAACTTTTTTCTCCCTTTTGTTGTCTTGACAGTCCCTGACATGCATTGAAACACCCTTGCACATCTTGGCATGCCTTATCACTTGGCACATCTTAGCATGTTTGGCATGTATTCCCACTATCTGGCACATCAAGGGGGTGAAGAGAGATGTAGTCCTAAAGTAGGTCAAGTACGAGGGCCGAGTAAGGGTTGCTAAAGGGAGGTCATGATCATCCTCCAAGAGCAAGATCATCATGTGAGGGTTCAGAAGAATTTTGCATACCTTAATGGTAAGTTTGCGCTAGGAAGTAGGATGGCATATTGTTGGATCTCTTCTGGAAGATCAAGCTTAAGAGAGGTTTCTCATGAGAATATGGGCATGTGATTTCAATGGTGTCTTTGTGTGAAGGCCACATCAAATTTTGAAATGTTGAAATTTGCAACAAGAAACAGTGAGATTGGAAACCAGAAAGGACAAAAAAAAGTGCACACACATTGCTGAGGAATTTTGATGCACTAGGAGTGAGGAATGTGGGGCGTGTAATTTATTTTTCCCTTAAATAAATTAGACAATAAATTGTAATTTCATCTCATAACAACTTCTGTCAGTTAATTAAGTCATGATGACCAATTTAGCTCAAGAAATTCGAGTTGAGGGTCTAATATGAGGCATCTAGAGGGATTTTAATATTTTTGGGGTCCAGTTGAGGTTGATGCATTAGTGGGGTGCAAGTGTAATTAACTCAATTAAATGAGTTAAAATCAGTTTAACTAGTTCTAACTGAGTGATGAGCTAGTGAGAGGTCCAGTGAATTAAATTATATTTAATTCACAATGAGTGATCAATCAGATAACTGATAATTCGCTACTAATAGTTGCATGCATGTCAGTTTCGAGGAATACCCAGTTGAGACAGAGGTTAAAGGGAACATAAATATCAGTTGTATTTAGAGAAAATTTCCCATGTGCAATTATAAAGTCATTGGGATTCCATGTTGGATTGTGCAATCAAGGAAGACTAATTTTCCTAATTAATAAGGAGTTAATTCCCTATGAATTGCATGAGCAAGGCAGGCTGAAGTAAGGATGAGAATTGGTTAAGTACTAGACCGAGTTTGCCTAGATCAATAGGAGACAATTGACAGAGTGCTGGAAAATCTCATGAGAGATTAAGCATTGTATTGTTTCATGATTCCTTGACTTAATACACAATAGAGATAGAGGAGTTTTGATTAGATGCTTTCCCAAAATACATCATGTTGTTGTGCGATTGATAATTTATTTCTCTTACTTATATGTGATTGTGCGATTGTGTTTTTTTTTCGTAAATTGTAGGAAGGATTCAGTATATTTTTTTATAAGATTACAAGATCAGATTGAATCTCGTTGGTTATATTTTGTACATGGTATCAGAACAGGAAATTTTTGGGCAGCAAGCTTATAGAGAATATCTGAATATTTTGGTGTAAAATTTTCGAAAACAAATAGAATACTTGGATTCCTTGCGAAAATGTAACCAAATGGAAAAAAAGATCGGTCAAATCAGAGCTCGTATGAGGGAGATATCATCAATTTAAAATCAACTCTTTTTTAGAAACTTTTTGTAACTTCAGGACAATTACACTATGCGTGGGTCAAGAACCTATATGCACTTGAGGTACCAGATGCATGCCAAGCTTTGAGGAGAAAGGCAGAAGTTAGAGACTTGGTGGTTTAGAGGGAGCATAAATTACCTCTCAACATGCATCCTCATGATAAGTAGTCTTAGAAGGTTGTGGAGTAGCTACCACAATTGGAGAAGCAGAGAGGAGACCAAGTGGAAGTGATCAAGCAGAGACCTCCATGAGGGGGGAATTTCGAGCCAAATGGGAAGAGGGAGCAGCCATACCTCGAGGTGTAAGGTGGGGTTATGTGTAGACATAATCCCAAGATAAAAAATTTGGGCAAGGTCCATTGAGATGGCGTGTCTCATGGATCGAACCTGTCTATGAGGAGCCCATAGCACAGCAGTAGTAGGAAGGATTAGTTAGGTTAATGTAGTCAGATGTCAGCAAGATAGAAATCAGAGTGACAGATGTCAAATACCGGAGCACAACTAGAGTTAGCAACAGTTCAAAGGGCATGGATGCAGATGTCAGCAGCAGTGCAGAGAATCCAGTACTAGACAGGTATAGTAGCTAGCAGCAGTCAGAAGACTCTCATGATAGATGCATTATACTGATCCAGTTATTCAGAGGCTATTCAGTTTCAGGATTTGCAGGTGAAAACAACACTAGAGAAGTGTAGCATGCAGAACATTCCAAAGGTACTGGATGGGGATAGATTGAATTCCTTTATTTTTGAGAGGGAGTGTTGAAATTTGCAATAAGAAATAGTGAAATTGGAAACTAGAAAGGAAAAAAAAAATGCACCCACACTGGTGAGGAATTTTGATGTACCAGGAGTGAGGAATGTGAGGTGTCTAATTTATTTTTCCCTGAAATAAATTATACAATAAATTGTAATTTCGTCTCATAACAACTTGTGTCAATTAACTAAGTCGTGATGATTAAGTTAGCTCAAGAAATTAGATTTAAGGTGATCGAGGTGGATATTGGTGGCCACCTGCCTATTCCACTTGGGCCCTCACCATTGTCTCTTTTAGTTTTTCATTTTCCTTAATTATAGCACAATTTACTATTTTTGTCAATTTTTTGGGTCCTGAACTTTCGAAGCCGTTTTGAGGCCCCAAACAATTTTTTTGGGCATGAAAGGTTTGGCGATTTCATAGAAATTGAATTAGTGGTTGTAGTCCTCGAGAGATCTTTCTAACGAGGTATCATGTGCGTCAAACGAAGATCATATGACCAAGTTACGACCTCGGGAAGTTAGTTGCCCAACTAACCCCAACGAGGCCCATAAACTCTTGGTGTTACATATACTCAAGATAGGGTTTTGGTTGTTTAGGGTTTTATCCTATTTTAAATAATAAAAATACCCTTGATCCTTATTTTAACACATTTCAGAGGAACATAACTATTAGTTTTATTTATAGAAAATTTCCCATGCGCAATTATAAAGTCATTGGGATGCCATGATGGATTGCGCAATTAGGGAAGGTTGATTTTCCTAATCAATATGGAGATAATTCCATAGGAATTTCGTGAGCAAGACAAGCTGAAGGAAGGCTGAGAATTGGATAAGTACTAGACCAATTTTTCCTAGATCAACAGGAGACAATTGGCAGAATGTTGGAGAATCTCAAGAGAGATTAAGCATTATGTTGTTTCATGATTCCTTGACTTATTAAAAAATAGAGATAGAGGGTTTTGAGCAGTTTCTTCCCCAGATACATCTTGTGTTGTGTGATTGATAACTGGTTTCTCTTACTTATATGTGATATTGCGATTGTGTTTTGTTTCCACAAATTGTAGGAAGGATTCCGTATCTTGTTTTGGTACATGATTACAAGATCAGATTGAATCTCGTTGGTTATATTTTCTACATGAAATAGAAGATATGGTTGATACCATCTTACCTTGTGGTGGTTAGTAGGCCGCAAGGTCTGTGATAAAGACCAACATAAATGGAGGAGGGCTTGCACTGTAATTTAGAGCCATAACAGAAGTCGACGTAGGCGTAATATTGACTGAGTTAACCCTAGTTTGAGGGTCGAAACTGAGATCTGAAGTTCATGTCAAGATTTAGTCAAAGAAATGCCTAGAATCTATGGATCCATATGAGCTAGGTTGAGTCTCTTATGGAGGCAAGAGTTGTTTTTTTTCTATGTTTGGATAGGGTTTGCTCTACAACAATTAGAAGTACATAGATATAATGCCCTAGTTAGGGAAGTTTCCTCGTATGTTTAGTTCATAAGATATGACCTTAAGACTATGACATATTTGCGTAGAATAATATGGGTTGTCACCCTTAGATCAAGGTTTATTTATGAAATAAAGACCGCAGATCTGGAAGATGGTTTGCAGATTCAGTATGTGTGGAGACAACAAATGCAAAGGAGGGTGGAACCTGAACAGAATATTGAGCATGCAGAAGAAATGTGCCATATGAAGAATGGATTGACATGCACAGGAGTTGATTTTGGTCGACTTTCCATAAATTTTTATACAAATATCTAAAGAAACCTATAAAAAATTAGTAAATGGACTGTTAGTGGCTGATTTTTGACCCTAGTTCAGTCATCTACAAATTGTTAGAAGTATGATAAGAGGAGTAGTTCATATTTGTTCATAGATTGGACAAAAAATATCAAACTGTCGATACACAAGAACAATGATCTTGAGAGGACTCAAACCATTGTTTGGTGGCATATTTGAAGAGCCCTAGATGAAGACAATATTGTGGGCCCTAGATCAATAAAACGAAGTGACTCTGGTTGGGTAGATTGATGGTAGGCCAAGTACAGTTGGAGGGTTTTTAGGTTACTGTCAAAGAAGAGCCCTGACTCTTGTTCTGGTGAAGGAAAACAAAATTGGTAGAAGGGCAGGTGTGTAGGGCCTAAGGATGTGCAGACTTTGAAGGACTAAAGTAACAGTCAAGTGGGCCAACCAACTAGCCCTAGTTCACTATATTGTAGAGGATTGATTCAGTGAGAAGAAGAGTAGCCTCCATAGCCCTGGACTTCTCATCTTGGAGCTGTATTATGGAAAAAGTGGGCATACCAAAGAGTTGTTCACAAATTGAATTGTGAACAACTTGTTACCACTCAAACTAGTAGTGGATCTAAAAGGGGTTCCTAAGAGGGCAACTGCTAGTACAAGGGAAACGATGGAGGCTTAGCCCATTGTCACCACAGCTAAGGCTCCTTGCTATTCATGGAATTTCACAGATGGGTGGAGTCCTGGTAGTTTAGGAAGTCACTTGCAGAGTATAGGTCAATGAATAGGAGGGAAGTGACCCTTGAAACCCTTTCCCTAAGATAAAATAAAGAGTGGGACTTGCTTTCCTTTTAAGAAAGGGAATTATCTTTTAGGGAGAGAGGAGGGGGATTGAAGGGTCGAGGGAGAAGAATAAGACTTATGAAGGAATTTCTCAATCCCTAAAATCCTTTGGGAACATGGATTCACAAATCGTCCTTGATGAAAGACCTTTGACACCAAATGGGACCACACGGGGCTAAGTGGTCCCACCCCAGGTTTGGGGATGGAATTTAGCAACCAATGATGTTCCTATCTTGAACAAGGTGATGGGAAAGGATCAGACAAGAGTTTTTACTTCGATACGTCAAATTTATCCTACTAGGTTCTATCCTTGGGAACACCTAGGAAAAACGTGATCCTATAGCTAGGACTTGAGGTATCCGGAGATTCCACCGTCGGAAATGGCCCAAGTTTTGAGGAGAGTGAGGTCACCCAGAAACGCAACTACCTCTAGGAGATATAAGTTTCCCTCTAACTATATTTATGGGAAACTGTTGCCCTAGGTGACCTAATGGGGCTAGACCTACGGAATGTGAAAATTTCTTATTCTAAGAAACCCTGTTGCATTATCTTTATTTACTTCTCCTACTTGAATTAAGTTATAAGGTAATTTATGAAATATTCAATAACTTAGCGAAGTAAATAGTAAATACAACTAGCAACCTACACATATAGATCAAATACTAAATAACATGCTCATAGACAAACTGACACACGGATTTTCTAGAAAAATATCCCCGGAAAAAAACCCAATGTGGGAAAACCGATGCATCTAGCTCTAGAAGGTTTTCATTACTATGGAAAATCTAAGTACAACAATCCCGAGCACCAAAATTGGTTCACCCAACAGAGAAATAAAAACGGTAGTAGTACGCTGAACTGAATCCCTTTACATTAGCCTAGCTCGACCGCGTCGGCCTTTGCGCTACTCAATAAGGGCTTGCATCACACCTGAAGGGCTTACACTACCCCTGTGCTACCTTGACTGGGCCTGTGTTAGCCCTCTGTGGCTCCTGCTACCCTTGTTGGGCTTTGGATGGACTACGTGGCTCCTGTTGCCCCTGTTTCTCTAGCTGGTTGTAATGCTTAAGAAAAAAAAACATAGGTAAGAAATAAGACACTAGCCAAAGGAAATGCATAACAGTCAGAAAATTTGAAGAAATGAGATGAAAATAGATCAATGTCCACAAATAACTGAAATAACTCAATGGGACTAGAGAGAAAAAGATTTGACAATAGCAATAAGTTCTTATAGAATCAGCTAAGAGAACAAAGAAGACTGATTCATGAGGTTAAAATGTTTTATAATTGTTGGCACAGGAAAAATGTAGAATTTTTAGAGTAAATATCTACAGGTACCATTAGTTGGTGATCATCGATAATAATTTCATTTCATCAAATACCCTGATGAATGGGCCTTACAAGCTATTTGCATAGACAAACCCCACAGAAGCTGTGTGATGGAAAAATATTCACACTGTATTGAAGAAAACACCTACCAAATAATGATGACATTTCAAATGGGGCAAGAAAAACAGGAAAGAAACTAGGTAGCATGGTAGAAAGCACAACAAATAAAACTATAAAAATGGAAAACCCTAGAAATTACCACCCATCCAAACATCACCACAATTTTTTCTTTAACTCTAAATCTCCAAATTCATCAAATTATATCCTATATTCAAATCTGATCCTCTCTGTTAGCCATTTTGAAGATAAGGTTGAGAACTTACTACAAAACCATCACCTACATGTAGTGATCTTATTCTGTGACCAGACAACCTACTTTCGTGAAGACACGGAAAGGTAAACACTCTGTGCCAAGATTTTCCATACAGCCCAGGTTGAGCAAACACATATACATCACCAGTATTTTCTCTTCAGATTTGTAACTTAGAAGAGCTTTGTTTGACCACCTCTGGGTTGCTCCCAGAGTCACCTAGGCAAGCCCTCTCAACATAATCCTCTTTCTGTAGTACCTAATTAGTAATTTAATTAACCATAACAGTTTCTTGATCATGCATGCATTTAAAACATATTGCCAATAAGCATAAAGTTTTCATGTTAAAAAATCAGGTCAAAAGACTTTAGACTATGATGCAAAAAATACAAAGAAACCTCACCGAAACTCAAAGGAAAAACAAAGTCAAACCTCTACAAATTATAAATAGATATCTAATAAACTTCATTCCACCACAAAAAAGTTCTTAAATAAAGAAAATTCTAATTACTGTGCTTTCAAGACAAAGCTTTCAAAGGAAGTGATGCTATAAACATACCCCTACACCTCATGAACAATCAATGTGTATAAATAAACCATCATAAGGCTCATTTTAAACATCATTATTATCATTTTATAAATCATTTTTATTAAATCAACAAGAAGGAAGCAACAATTTCATTCAGTTCCACTAAAGCAAAGTATATGGCAGTTTCATATAATTATTATGAAGCTATCTATATTTGCAACTTGATTATAGAGTCAACCAATCAGGTGTTGAAGCCCAATATTGTCTCTTGTGAGAATCAAAGTTACATCAAACTCTATGAAAGTCCAATGTGTCATGACCATTTGAAACACATTGATATTCAAAACAATTTCCTAAGATTCTAAGTTCATTAGGGAGTTTTCAGTGTTGGACCACATTCTGACAAAGTTGCATATGGTTAATAGTTTGACAAATCTCCTAACAAAGGGGAAGTTTGACAAGTTGGGGGAGAATCTTGGGTTATTGGAAAAAATAAATTTCTCAAGAGTGTTAGATTACCTAGTTGGTCCGAGTTGGTCTGACCTCAGCCTTGAGAAGTTGAGCAACACCAGGATTGCAGAGCTAGATTGTGGTACACCAATCAAAAATATTCTTAAATACAATTAGAATCTTATAATTGTCTTCGAGGATAGATTAGTTGTTGGGTCACACCCACCAATTATGGCACACTAGTTGAGGAGATTAACACCATCATCTCAGGTGCATTCATGAGTGCACACTTATGGAATGAGGCACCTTCAGGAGAGGAGTTATATCTACTATGATAATGCACTACTCTAAAAGAAAAGCCTTGCATACAAGGAAAAGTTATGAGGGAGTTGCTCATGCTCAAGGGAGATGCACCACTAACGCTATCATTAGCCTGTTTTCTAACAACACCTTCTCTTAACTTATAAATGAAAAGGATGGGCACACTAGTTAGACATTTGTAGAAATAGATAATAAGAGTGAGTATTGTTAGCTTGTAGGTTGTAGTACGAGCTTTTGTGAGATGACAACTTGCTGTGACATTCTTCTATTTGAGTAATAAAGACTTCTATGCAATTGTTTTTGGAGCCTACTCTTTTTATCCTGAATTCTCATGTTGCAGATTTGTGTAGAGTGGGCCTAATATATTTGTTGTTTTAATCCATTGTACATGCTGCGTTTGCACTCTTGAATTTACATCCTTCAATTTATGCTCGAACAAAACTGAAATTTTGATAGGTAGATACTAAAGTTCAGTCCTGTTATTAGGATTTTTTAATTCTCTGAGGGTATTCTGTTGTTTTCAATAGTATTTTCATATTTCTGCATCACAGCTCATCTCTTCCATTTCATTCTACTATAATAAAAAAATAATTTCTAGTATAGTTTAGTTTATATCTGCTTTTTACTTAATTGATATTTTATTTTATTTTATAGGAGCAGTACTTAGCAATCTCAATTCACACTCCCTTTGTATTCACACTGTTGTATATGTGTGGTCGTTGGAAATGGTTGGGTTCGGTACTTGTTTTTTGCATATCACATTAAAAATGCAGTGCCTCCTCATAAAATCCTCTCCTCGTATAATCGACCACCATTACAGACATTTACACCACATTTGGTTTAGACATTTAGTAGGTAGGTAGGGTGCCCCTATCTTCCATCTCCATATAGAGTAATTTGGTCACATATTCTTTCTTCTATGATACTAGTTCCTCTCTCTTAAGTCCTATCTCTTGTCCTTCTTCTCTCTCCCTTTCTCTCCCACCTCGCTCTCTCTTCCCCTCTCTCTCTCTACCCTCCAATCCTCTCACTATATCCCTCCCTCTATCCTTATTTCTACCCCCCTTCCATCTTTGTGTCACTATCTCCCTCTCTTACCCTTCTCTACCTCTCTCACTCCTCTCCCTCTCTCTCTCTCTCCATTCCTTCTCTCCCCTCTCCTTCAGTTTATCTCCATCTCTCCCTTGTGACTCCCTTTGTCTCGCCACCTCTATTAATATATGTCTTTATTATTCCTTCTCATATATATCTAGAGTTAATATATATCATGACATATTGGGACCTACGATTGGGTTAATTCTGCCTTGTTGGCAAGGTTAAAATGGTTAATCTTCGATAGACAAAATGTAGATCAAATATTTCATCAAAAATAGGGAACCATACCCTATCTTCCAGGCTATGCCTATCAGTCGCTTGGCCTCTTCTTGCTCTCACATGAATGTAGTCTTGCTTGACTGGTACAGAAGAAGGTTTCGCATTATCAACTATTTGTTTGGGACAAATTTTAGTTGTTTCAACACTACTACATTCTTCAAGCTTATCCTTTAAACCATCTTAGTCTTTTGTACTCTCTTCAACTTTGTAGTGCTTTCCATTCCTCTCAATCACATATGTTTCCTTGGTCTGTTAAGGGACAAGGTCGACAACATTAGGATGTTTTTGCAATAAACAAGGGTATTTCCAGGACACAGTCAGGTGGAGCAAGAGTATAAGAGTCAAATTTCTCATGAATATGGGACACTCGAACTTAAGATTTTCTGGAGTAGTCATGAGGTGCAGTCTGTTTATTAAGACTTCATCAGATGGCCATTCTCCGGACTTAAATTGTGTGACAACACTGTGGCTGAGTTTGAAACTGGAGATTGAACATACATTTGGTTTGATTGCAATAGACATTTTCATCAATAAATGTAAAGCAATGGCTAACAAATACTATAAATTAATAAATAAAGAAGACATGGCAACAAGCAACAATACATACAAAATTGTTAAATTTAGACGCAAAGAATAAGAAACTATTGTGCACAAACAGAGACCAATGAAACTATCATCTTAACCCCTAACCCCTTAAACACTAATTCCCAACCCCTAACCCATTTAACCCCCTAAACCTCTAAACCCCTAACCCATTTAACCCCTAAACCATAAACCTCTAAACCCTTAACCCTTAACCCCTAAACCCTTAACCCCTAACCCATTTAACCCCCTAAACCCCTAGTAAACCCCTAACCCATTTACCCCCTAAACCCTAAACATATAAACCCTTAACCCCTAACCTCTTAAACCCTAAACCTTTAAACCCTTAAACCCTAATTCCCGACCCCTAACCCATCTAACCCCCTAAAACCTAACCCCATTAGCCCTTAAATTCTAACCCCCTAAAACCTAACCCCATTAGCCCTTAAATCCTAACCCCTAAAATCCTTAATTTATAAATCCCCTAACCCATTTAACCCCCTAAACCCTAAACCTATAACCCCTTAACCCCTAACCCATTAAACCCTAATTCCCAACCCCTAACCCATTTAACCCCCTAAACCATAAACCTCTAAATGCATAATATTAACCCCTTAACCTCTAAATGCATAATATTCCCTTAACCCCTAACCCATTTAATAGCTACTCATTATTCCCCTAACCCATAAATTCTCCTAAATCTCCTAACCCCTAAGCTCTCAATCCCTAACCCCTTAACCCCTAAGCCCCCAATCCCTAACCTCTTAACCACTATCTCATTATTCCCCTAACCTCTAACCCCTAAGCCCCTATTCCCCTAACCCCTAACCCCTAAGCCCCTAATCCTTAATCCCTTAACCACTAACTAATTATTCCTCTAACCCTTATAATAATCCTTAAAACCCATTGGGATTAGCCATTCCAAACAAGAGCAACAGGACTAGTTGGGACCTACAATCAGGTTAATTCCCCCTTGTTGGCAAGGTGGAATACCATGAGCAAAACCGTGGGTTGCAAAAACCTCTCCTAAATTTACTATTTTATCTCAATTTTATTTTAATAATTAATTAATTAATTTCTTTAAAAACTCTTATGGATAAATCACATAAAATTTTTAAGGTACACGCCTTTCAAACCACTCATTGTGTGGTTCGCCATCAATGTTTTTAAAATAAATTTATTAGAATGAAATTGAATTGATTTTTGAAGCTTCCTTTTAAATCAGTTATTGACATTACAAAGAATCACGAAGTGCACTCAACATCCATAAGAAAAACAATGGATATGATATTAAAATTATATTTGAAGACATAATATTAAAAATGATGTTTGGAAAAATGGAGAGTGGGAGTATTCATTTTTCTTTTAAATTTTAGACCTCCAGTTAAAATAACATTTCTACTGCCCAAAACATGTGTTTTTGTTATCTCTCGTTGGCTTAGTGATTAGGGTTTTTGTTGCGGGTCTTGTTCTTGCAACTGTCTTACTGCAATTTCTTCCAGGTGCCAGTTCAGTCTCAACAATCTGCGGTTTTCGAAGTTGAATTCTTCAAGGATTCTACTAAGTTCAATAGTTAAGATGCAGGATTGGGGGATCTAATGCAATTTCTTCCAGGTGAAATTTCAGTTCAAACAATCTGTGGTTTTCGAAGCTACGTTCTTCATGGATTCTACTAAGTTCAATAGTCAAGATGTAGAATTGGGGGATCTATTGCAATTTCTTCTGTGTGCAATTTCAGTCTCAACAATCTGTGGTTTTTGAAACTGCATTCTTCAGGTATTCTACTAAATAGTCAAGATGCAGGATTGGGGGATCTATTCATGATTTTCTTGGCTTTGATCAGAATGGTTTAGAATGCAGCCAAACCCTTGAGAATATTGATGCTAGAAAGTAGCATATAGGCTCCATCACATTCCATGTCAGCTCCGAGAATGTCAGCCTCATTAAACCCATAGTTTGAAGCCCGAAAAATCCTAATGCCAACTGTAATTCATTCATGGTGTGACTCTTAGCTTTCTGATCAATCTCTACCTTCTCTTTCTCCAATTTCTCCAACTCCTCACTACAAGGATTTCTCTTTGGTGCTACAAAAACGGGCATTTCCTTCTCAAAATCTCTTGCAATCTTGTCAGGATGAAGATACACAATGTTGTTTAAAATGAGGATATGTCTCGATTCGTCCAGTAGCTTAGAAATCCCCCTCACTTTCGCCATTGAAGATCCGTCAGAATCCATGCAAACTTGCAAGAACTCTTCATACGAAATGTAATCATTCTGAATCCTTTCCAGTCTGTGTTTGAGAGCCTCCAGGCATACGAATTTCAGTAGCCTATAGTGAGATCTCTCTCTTTTCATTTCAACAATTTTCTACCTATCACTACCATCCCAAACTGCTCTCTTCACTGTGACGAAACCATCCACAGTAGAGGCTCTCAGGTGCCCAATTATACCACCAATTGACGCTCCACCTTCTACTATCGGCATAGGGCAGGGCTTATCCCTGGCGGATTCAACAAAACCCTCTGTAAATGATGAAAAGCATTGTCAGGAACTGACAAGGATGACAAGAGAGTAATTATTTCCTTGTTAAAAAAGCAGGGTTGGAAATGTGTCCAAGTAATTATTTCAAGTGTTGTATGTACAGAATGAAACTTCTTCATACTAGGCCTCAATGACAGCTTAAATTTACTTCCTGGCTGCATATATTTTCTTCCTTAACACAACCAAAAATCCTTCATTCAAGAGTTTTTTCAATACTGGCTTCAATTCTAGGCAGAGAAGACTAATGAAGAAGAGGAATTTCGACATAGAACACTTAAGAGATATTCATAGGTTTTCGGAGGTTATCTAGGCCTGAGTTAAAGTCCTCTTATTGTTGCAGGGTATCTGCAAATTTTAGGAGTAGTGTTTTGCTGCGCAGGCTTTCAAATTTCTATTTAGCTTTTTATTTTTTGACTTAGTAACTGAGCATACTAAACTAAAGACTTAATTGTGAAACCAAAGACATTGTAGAACTAAAATTCATTTCCCAACAAAGTTCTACGATACACATTTGCTATTTACTAATAAAATTATGAAGACTTGTAATAGCTCACCTTTTGGAAAGGGAAAGGTCCTATTGAAGTAGAAATATTTTTAATCTCTGAGTTTTTCACTGCATCACATTCACTCAAATTAGCAATGACAGGTTATAAAACTAAAGACATTGTAGAGATAAAATTCATGTTCCAACAGAGTTCTACTATGCTTGGGCATTAGATATTTAGTGATCAAATAATTAAGACTTGTAATAGCTCACCTTGTGGAAAGGTAAAGGTTCTATTGAAGTAGAAACTTTTTTAGTCTCTGATTTTTTCAGTGCATCACTTTCACTCAAATTAGCAATGACAGATTTATCAAACTTCTTAGAATCTGTCAATAATGAAACATTTAGATCCTAGACATTTTCAAGAGTAAAAATATCAGTGCCAAGTGATTTCGTAATTTGTGATCCACTATTATGATAGTGAGTGGCTTGTTCACATGAATTTTCAACTTGTAAGTTGGCAAGAAGAAAAACATGCAGTGTCTGTGTTGCCACTTCCTCATAACCTGGGTAATTAGAAGTACATGTTATTACACAGAATGCACTTCCAACAGACAAATTTTTTTCAAGTGATGTTTTTCATTTGTGTGGAGAAGAATGGCCATCTTCTTTTAATTCATGTGCTTGTATTTCAAATAACGCTTTTCTTTGTGCACAATTAGCTTTACTTGGCTCAGTAATGTCTTTATTGTATAATACAGTACTCACTGAAGTTGTCCTGAGGGAAACAATGTAGCCTTGAAATATCCTCTGGTTCTTGAACTTCAGAGGCCATAAATCGAGTTGTTACACTGCCCATGTAAATTATCTCAGCTTTCTCCATATAAGAGGCTAGTTTATGGTTACATGTATGTGCCATATTTTCACTAGTCCATGGTAACATAGAAGACTCCTCTTCTCTCTGACTCAAGGTTGTTGATGACAACTTTATAACACTTACCTGGGCATACTTAGGAGTTTTTTTTTTTCCAAACACACTCATTATCGTTCACCATTTCCACATCTCTGACTGCAAACTCCTCTTCCATGAAATTTTTATAAACAGATCCTGAATCTTTCAACAACTAATTATTTTCATTGTGCCTGTTAACTAGAATTTTGGTCAGAGATTTTCATTTGGTAAGCACATGAGCAGTCTAATTTTTTCATAAAATCCATTGAGAATTGACTACTATCTGTTCATCGTCATTTCCTAACAATTGCAATCCATCCAGATGACTCTTTTAAACCCTTGATTGAATTCATGCTTATGAGGATTCTCATTAATGTGAACCAAAGGTTTTGGAACCTCTTGCAATCCAACCACTGCGATGTCTACTTCAACAGTCTCCATGGCATGCTTCTGTGGAATAGCTTGACTACTTTCATCCAAAAATGAACTGAACATTCCTTGCATTTGATTCTTTAAAAAAGCATCCTGATAAGCACCTACAAAGTTCTCTCCTGGTTTAGATTTCTCCGATAATCAAACAAGCATTTCTTCCATTTCCTCCACAGAAACTTCTCAATATTTCACTAAATTTTATTCTTTACAGGCATACAATGACAATCTTTGCAAATGCACTGTTGTGGCACCTTCATCTAGGGCATATGTAGCATGCATTCTTACATCATTCTCACTAGTTTCCTCCAGTGACAAATCCAAAAATATTCTCTTTTTCACCAACACACTGTTTTTCACAATGCCTTTGCAGGGTAAGAAATATAAAACTCCTTGTTTTTCCACCAAAGAAACATTTTCCTATAACGGCCCTGTGTTATGCCTACATTATCTATGTGAATTGCTCCAACTAATGACTTTAAATTCCACTGGATTTTTGCACATCCAAAAACAACATAAATTGAACAAGCTGCCTCAGTTACTGCATTCTTACAGTCAACCTGTGTTGCATGCATCTCTACATCACTTTCATCATTTACATCGATCACCAACTCCAACCTACTGTGCACCATTTACAAATGTAATATATATTCATGTGTAGTTACTCTAGCACATTCACTTCTTTGATCTATAAAGGAATTTAAATCTCCTGTCATTTGTCGTATGAACATTCTTGAGGGACTCCTCTTTGAGATGCTTCACTACAGAGCCTGACATCCAATGGCTTTCTCTCTATCCCAAAGCATCCATCACTTCATAAGAGGATCCATTCACGTGTTAATCTCTGCGTTCCCCTCCGATCTATCCGTCTTTCGATCTACTCACACATTTCACCTTCTACGTTATCACTTGCATCTAGATTATTAACAGAACCTACAAAGGTGCAATGCCATCCACTTCTTGGTCTAGCACTCCTTCCAATTTGGCAGGTAAATGATCCTGCCGAGAAGGCTCCTTGGCATGCATTGTTGTATGAGCTTCCTTGCTTACATCAAATATCAAATCTGGTATTTCCTCGATGTCTTCCAGAATAGCATCTTCCAGTAGAACAATCGAACATGTCCGATTTCTCTCATCTAACAAAGATTCTGGTATCCCTTTCATTGTCACTCTTGCAATAGCCTCCTTGCCACTTGGTGTTGGGTATGTGTTATATTCTTTCCACGACTAAGCACGCGCGGGGGGGGGGGGGGGGTAAGAGGGGGGGCAATAGCCCCCCCCCTTTGTGCTGGGCAGAACGGGGAGGTCAAAAGGGGGGGGTTATCCGCGTCCATGGTTTTGTGCATGGTTTTGCACATGGTATTGGGGTACGATGGTTTTCGGCCCCTGGTATTTTTGTAGATCCGGTCAAGGGAACTACGGTTATGTTCTAATCCAGGGTTTATGGATTGGGGTTTATGTATGCTTCGGCATGTATATATATGTGTTGTAACACTAAAAGGAATATAATGAAAAATCAAGGTGGTCGTCCCGATTTGGGATCCAGGGGAAAATCTCTGTGTTTATCTGTTTTATGTTTTATGCTCTCGCTATTGTTTATTTTCTGTTATAAGATTCATGTGTAGATAATTTTTGTTCAAGGTTAAAACCTACATTTGGTATCGGAGCTGTTTCGGCTTCAAGGGGACGCCTTTGTTGTTGAGGGTTTTTTGCTCGGGCCTGTGGTAGACCCTGTGCAGTGGGAGATCTGCGGGATCGATTCTTGCGGTGAAAGAATATGGCGAGCGGCGGAAAGATAGAGATCGAGAAATTTAATGGTCAGAGTTTTGAGTTGTGGAAGCTCAAGATGGAGGATCTGCTGGTGGATAAAGATCAGTGGATCGTGGTAGATCCAGGTACTAAGCCAACAGGAATGTCAGATGAAGACTGGAAGAAACTGGATCGGAAGGCTAAAAGCACAATATGGTTGTGTGTCTCAGATTCTGTATTGTTGAATGTATTTGGGGAAGCTACGGCGAAGACCTTGTGGGAAAAGCTAGGGACTTTCTACCAATCTAAGTCTCTGGTGAATAAGTTGTTCCTGTGGAAAAAGCTGTATAACCTGAGGATGAAGGATGGAGACTTGGTGACAGAGCATCTGAATGCCTTCAATACTGTGGTAAGTCAGCTGTCATCTGTTGATATTAAAATCTCAGATGAAGATAAGTGCATCAGTTTGTTGTGTTGTCTACCAGACTCGTGGGACAATCTGGTTATTGCAGAGCTAGATTGTGGTACACCAATCAAAAATATTCTTAAATACAATTAGAATCTTATAACGACACCTTCGAGGATAGATGAATTAGTTGTTGGGTCACACCCACCAATTATGGCACACTAGTTGAGGAGATTAACACCATCATCTCAAGTGCATTCATGAGTGAACACTTATGGAATGAGGCACCTTAAGGAGAGGAGTTATATCTACTATGATAATGCACTACCCTAAAAGAAAAGCCTTGCATACAAGGAAAAGTTATGAGGGAGTTGCTCATGCTCAAGGGAGATGCACCACTAACGCTATCATTAGCCTATTTTTTAACAACACCTTCTCTTATCTTATAAATGAAAAGGATGGGCACAGTAGTTAGAAATTTGTAGAAATAGATAATAAGAGTGAGTATTGTTAGATTGTAGGTTGTAGTAGGAGCTTTTGTGAGATGAAAACTTGCTGTGACATTCTTCTATTTGAGTAATAAAGACTTCTATGAAATTTTTGTTGGAGCTTGCTCTTTTTATCCTGAATTCTCACATTGCAGATTTGTATAGAGTGGGCCTAATATATTTGTTTTTTTAATCCATTGTACATGTTGTGTTTGCACTCTTGAATTTACATCCTTCAATTTATTCTCGAACAAAACTGAAATTTTGATAGGCAGATACTAAAGTTCAGTCCTTTTGTTAGGATTTTTTTAATTCTCTAAGGGTATTCTATTGTTTTTAATAGTATTTGCATATTTTTGCATCACATCTCATCTCTTCCATTTCATTCTACTATAATACAAAAATAATTTCTAGTACAGTTTAGTTTATATCTGCTTTTTACTTAATTGATCTTTTATTTTATTTTATAGGAGCAATACTTAGCAATCTCAATTCACACTCCCTTTGTATTCACACTGTTGTATATGTGTGGTCATTGGAAATGGTTAGGTTCGGTACTTGTTTTTTACATATCATGCATTAAAAATCCACTGCCTCCTCATAAAATCCTCTCCTCGTATAATCGACCACCATTACAGACATTTACACCACATTTGGTTTAGACATTTAGTAGGTGGGTAGGGTGCCCCTATCTCCCATCTCCATATAGAGTAATTTTGTCACATATTATTTCTTCTATGATACTAGTTGCTCTCTCTTAAGTCCTCTCTCTTGTCCTTCTTCTCTCTCCCTTTCTCTCCTACCTCTCTCTCTCTCTCTCTACCCTCCAATCCTCTCACTATATCCCTTCCTCTATCTTTCTTTCTTCCCCCCTTCCATCTTTGTGTCACTATCTCCCTCTCTTACCCTTCTCTACCTCTCTCACTCCTCTCCCTCTCTCTCTCTCTCCATTCCTTCTCTCCCCTCTCCTTCAGTTTATCTCCATCTCTCCCTTGTGACTCCCCTTATCTCGCTACCTCTATTAATCTATGTCTTTATTATTCCTTCTCATATATATCTAGAGTTAATATATATCATGACATATTGGGACCTACGATTGGGTTAATTCTGCCTTGTTGGCAAGGTTAAAATGGTTAATCTTCGATAGACAAAATGTAGATCAAATATTTAATCAAAAAGAGGGAACCATACCCTATATTCCAGGCTATGCCTATTAGTTGCTTGGCCTCTTCTTGCTCTCACATAAATGTAGTCTTGCTTGACTAGTACAGAAGAAGGTTTCGCATTATCAACTATTTGTTTGGGAGAACTTTTAGTTGTTTCAACACTGCTACATTCTTCAAGCTTATCCTTTAAACCATCTTAGTCTTTTGTACTCTCTTCAACTTTGTAGTGCTTTCCATTCTTCTCAGTCACTTATGTTTCCTTGGTCTGTTAAGGGACAAGGTCGACAACATTAGGATGTTTTTGCAATAAACAAGGGTATTTCCAGGACACAATCAGGTGGAGCAAGAGTATAAGAGCCAAATTTCTCATGAATGTGGGACACTCGAACTTAAGATTTTCTGGAGTAGTCATGAGGTGCAGTATGGTTATTAAGACTTCATTAGATGGCCATTCTCCGGACTTAAATTGTGTGACAACATTGTGGCTGAGTTTGAAACTGGAGATTGAACATACATTTGGTTTGATTACAATAGACAATTTCATCAATAAATGTAAAGCAATGGCTAACAAATACTATAAATTAATAAATAAAGAAGACATGGCAACAAGCAACAATACTTACAAAATTGTTACATTGAGACACAAAGAATAAGCAACTATTGTGCACAAACAGAGACCAATGAAACTATCATCTTAACCCCTAACCCCTTAAACACTAATTCCCAACCCCTAACCCATTTATCCCCCTAAACCTCTAAACCCCTAACCCATTTAACCCATAAAACATAAACCTCTAAACCCTTAACCCCTAACCCGTAAACCCTTAACCCCTAACCCATTTAACCCCCTAAACCCCTAGTAAAATCCTAACCCATTTAACCCCCTAAACACTAAACCTATAAAACCTTAAACCCTAACCCCTTAAACCCTAAACCTTTAAACCCTTAACCCTAACCCCTTAAACCCTAATTCCCGACCCCTAATCCATCTAACCCCCTAAAACCTAACCCCATTAGCCCCTAACTTCTAACCCCTAAAATCCTTAACTTCTAAATCCCCTAAACCCCTAACCCATTTAACCCCCTAAACCCTAAACCTATAACCCCTTAACCCCTAACCCATTAAACCCTAATTCCCAACCCCTAACCCATTTAACTCCGTAAACCATAAACCTCTAAATGCATAATATGAACCCCTTAACCTCTAAATGCATAATATTCCCTTAACCCCTAACCCATTTAACAACTAACTCATTATTCCCCTAACCCATAAATGCTTCTAAATCCCCTAACCCCTAAGCTCTCAATCCCTAACCCCTTAACCCCTAAGCCCCCAATCCCTAACCCCTTAACCACTATCTCTTTATTCCCCTAACCTATAACCCCTAAGCCCCTATTCCCCTAAGCCCTAAGCCCCTAATCCTTAATCCCTTAACCACTAACTAATTATTTCCCTAACCCTTATAATAATCCTTAAAACCCGTTGGGATTATCCATTCCAAACGAGAGCAACAGGTCTAGTTGGGACCTACAATTGGGTTAATTCCCCCTTGTTGGCAAGGTGGAATACCATGAGAAAAACCGTGGGTTGCAAAAACCTCTCCTAAATTTACTATTTTATCTCAATTTTATTTTAATAATTAATTAATTAATTTCTTTAAAAACTCTTCTGGATAAATCACATAAAAATTTTAAGGTACACGCCTTTTGAACCACTCATTGTGTGGTTCGCCATCAATGTTTTTAAAATAAATTTATTAGAATGAAATTGAATTGATTTTTGAAGCTTAATTTTAAATCAATTATTGACATTACAAAGAATCACAGAGTGCACTCAACATCCATAAGAAAAACAATGGATACGATGTTAAAATGATATTTGAAGACATAATATTAAAAATGATGTTTGAAAAAATGGAGAGCGGGAGTATTCATTTTTATTTTAAATCTTAGACCTCCAATTAAAATAACATTTCTACCGCCCAAAACATGTGTTTTTGTTATCTCCCGCTGGCTTAGTGATTAGGGTTTTTGTTGTGGGTCTTGTTCTTGCAACTGCCTTACTGCAATTTCTTCTGGGTACAATTTCAGTTCAAACAATCTGTGGTTTTTGAAGCCGCGTTCTTCATGAATTCTACTAAGTTCAATAGTTAAGATGTAGAATTAAGGGATCTATTGCAATTTCTTCCAGGTGCAATTTCAGTCTCAAAAATCTGTGGTTTTCGAAACTGCATTCTTCAGGTATTCTACTAAATCTAATAGTCAAGATGCAAGATTGGGGGATCTATTCATGATTTTCTTGGCTTTCATCAGAATGGTTTAGAATGCATCCAAACCCTTGAGAATATTGATGCTAGAAAGTAGCATACGGGCTCCATCACATTCCATGTCAGCTCCGAGAATGTCAGCCTCATTAAACCCATAGTTTGAAGCCCGAAAAATCCCAATGCCAACTGTAATTCATTCATGGTGTGACTCTTAGCTTTCTGATCAATCTCTACCTTCTCTTTCTCCAATTTCTCCAGCTCCTCACTGCAAGGATTTCTCTTCGGTGCTACAAAATTGGGCATTTCCTTCTCAAAATCTCTTGCAATCTTGTTAGGATGAAGATACACAATGTTGTTTAAAATGAGGATATGTCTCGATTCGTCCAGTAGCTTAGCAATCCCCCTCACTTCTGCCATTGAAGATCTATCAGACTCCATGAAAACTTGCAAAAACTCTTCATACGAAATGTAATCGTTCTGAATCCTTTCCAGTCTGTGTTTGAGAGCCTCTAGGCATAAAAATTTTAGTAGCCTACAGTGAGATCTCTCTCTTTTCATTTCAGGAATTTTCTACCTATCACTACCATCCCAAACTGCTCTCTTCACTGTGATGAAACCATCCATAGTAGAGGCTCTTAGGTGCCCAATTATACTTCCAATTGACGCTCCACCTTCTACTATCGGCATAGGGTAGGGCTTATCCCTGGTGGATTCAACAAAACCCTCTGTAAATGATGAAAAGCATTGTCAGGAACCGACAAGGATGACAAGAGAGTAATTATTTCCTTGTTCAAAAAGTAGGGTTGGAAATGTGTCCAAGTAATTATTTCAAGTGTTGTATGTATAGAATGAAACTTCTTCATAATAGGCCTCAATGAGAGCTTAAATTTACTTCCTGGCTGGATATATTTTCTTCCTTAACACAACCAAAAATCCTTCATTCAAGAGTTTTTTCAATACTGGCTTCAATTCTAGGCAGAGCAGACTGATGAAGAAGAGGAATTTCGACATAGAACGCTTAAGAGATCTTCAAAGGTTTTCGGAGGTTGTCTAGGCCTGAGTTAAAGTCCTCTTATTGTTGCAGGGTATCTGCAAATTTTAGGAGCAATGTTTTGCTGCACAGGCTTTCGACTTTCTATTTAGCTTTTTAGTTTTTTTGACTTAGTAACTAATCATACTAAACTAAAGACTTGATTATGAAACTAAAGAAATTGCAGAACTAAAATTCATTTCCCAACAGAGTTCTATGATACACATTTTCTATTTACTGATAAAATTATGAAGACTTGTAATAGCCCACCTTTTGGAAAGGGAAAGGTCCTATTGAACTAGAAATATTTTGTCTCTGAGTTTTTCACTGCATCACATTCACTCAAATTAGCAATGATAGATTACGAAACTAAAGACATTGTAGAGCTAAAATTCATGTTCCAACAGAGTTCTACTATGCTTGGGTGTTAGATATTTAGTGATCAAATAATCAAGATTTGTAATAGCTCACCTTGTGGAAAGGTAAAGGTTCTATTGAAGTAGAAACTGTTTTAGTCTCTGATTTTTTCAGTGCATCACTTTCACTCAAATTAGCAATGACAGATTTGTCAAACTTCTTAGAATCTATCAATAATGAAACATTCAGATCCTGGACATTTTCAAGAGTAAAAATATCAGTGCCAAGTGATTTCATAATTTGTGATCCACTATTATGATAGTGAGTGGCTTGTTCACATGCCTTTTCAACTTGTAAGTTGGCAAGAAGAAAAACCTGTAGTGTCTGTGTCGCCACTTCCTCATAACCTGGGTAATTAGAAGTACATGTTATTACAGAAAATGCACATCCAACAGACAAATTTTTTT
The DNA here is from genome assembly GCA_034641835.2 of Pinus albicaulis. NCBI lineage: Eukaryota > Viridiplantae > Streptophyta > Pinopsida > Pinales > Pinaceae > Pinus > Pinus albicaulis. The sequence continues at coordinate 1,272,324,337 of CM076580.1, read as the reverse complement.
CAAGTGATGTTTTTCATTTGTGTGGAGAAGAATGGCCATCTTCTTTTAATTCATGTGCTTGTATTGCAGATAAAGCTTTTCTTTGTGCACAATTAGCTTTACTTGGCTCAGTAATGTCTTTATTGTATAACAAAGTACCCACTGAAGTTGTCCTGAGGGAAACAATGTAGCCTTGAAATATCCTCTAGTTCTTGAACTTCAGAGGCCATAAATCGAGTTGTTACACTACCCATGTAAATTATCTCAACTTTCTGCATATAAGAAGCTAGTTTATGGTTACATGTATGTGCCATATTTTTACTAGTCCATGGTAACATAGAAGACTCCTCTTCTCTCTGAATCAAGGTTTTTCATGACAAATTTGTAACACTTACCTATGTATAATTAGGAGTTTTTTTTCTTTTCCAAACACACTCATTATCGTTCACCATTTCCACATCTCTAACTGCAAACTCCTCTTCCATGAAATTTTTATAAATAGATCCTGAATATTTCAACAACTAATTATTTTCATCGTGCCTGTTAACTAGAATTTTGGTCAGAGATTTTCATTTGGTAAGCACATGAGCAGTCTAAATTTTTTATAAAATCTATCGAAAATTGACTACTATCTTTTCATCGTGATTTCCTAACAAATGAAACCCATCCAGATGACTCTTTTAAACCCTTGATTGAATTCATGCTTATGAGGATTCTCATTAATGTGAACCAAAGGTTTTCGAACCTCTTGCAATCTAACCACTGCGATGTCTACTTCAGCAATCTCCATGGCATGGTTCTGTGGAATAGCTTGACTACTTTCATCCAAAAATGAACTGAACATTACTTGCATTTGATTTTTTAGAAAAGCATCCTGACAACCACCTACAAAATTCTTCCCTGGTTTAGATTTCTCTGATAATCAAACAAGCATTTCTTCCATTTCTCCACATAAACTTCTCGCATTTCACTAAATTTTATTCACAGTATACAATAACAATCTTTGAAAATGCACTATTGCGGCACCTTCATCTAGGGCAGGCGGTATGGCGATTTCACATCATTCGCACTTGTTTCTTAGTGTCAAATCCAAACTATTCTCTTTTCCACCAACACACTACTTTTCACAATGCCTTTGTGCAGGTAAGAAATATAAAATTCCTTGTTTTTCCACGAAAGCACATTTTCCTATAACGGCCATGTGTTATTCTTCCCTACATTATCTATGTGAATTTCTCCCAACTAACGGCTTTAAAGTCCACTGGATTTTGCATCGAAAACAACATAAATTGAAATGTTTCAGCTTCTGCCATCGTACCCCACAACATCCCGTGTTGCATGCATCTCTACCGTCTCCTTTATCACATCAATCACCAACTCCAACCTACCGTGTACCATTTACAAATGCAATATATTCATGTGTAGTTACTTTGGCACATTCACTTCTTCGATCTATAAAGGAATTTAAATCTCTTGTCATTTGTCGTATGAACATTCTTGGGGGACTCCTCTTTGAGATGCTTCACTACAGGGCCTGACATCCAATGGCTTTCTCTCTATCCCAAAGCATCCATCACTTCATAAGAGGATCCATTCACAGTGTTAATCTCTCATGCCTCCTCAATTGATCTATCCGTCTTTCTTGAAAACTCACACATTTCACCTTCTGCGTTATCACTTGCATCTAGATTATTAACAAAACCTACAAAGGTGCAATGCCATCCAATTCTTGGTCTGGCACTCCTTCCAATTTGGCAGGTAAATGATCCTGCCGAGAAGGCTCCTTGGAATGCATTGCTGTCTGATCTTCCTTTCTTAAATTAAATATCAAATCTGGTATTTCCTCGATGTCTGCCAGAAGAGCATCTTCTAGTGGAACAATCGAACATGTCTGATTTCTCTCATATAAAAAATATTATGGCATCCCTTTCATTCTCACTCTTGCAATAGCCTCGTTGCCACTTGGTGTTGGGTATGTGTTATATTCTTTCCACGACTAAGCACGCGCGGGGGGGGGTAAGAGGGGGGGCAATAGCCCCCCCCTTTGTGCTGGGCAGAACGGGGAGGTCAAAACGGGGGGGTTATCCGCGTCCATGGTTTTGTGCATGGTTTTGCACATGGTATTGGGGTACGATGGTTTTCGGCCCCTGGTATTTTTGTAGATCCGGTCAAGGGAACTACGGTTATGTTCTAATCCAGGGTTTATGGATTGGGGTTTATGTATGCTTCGGCATGTATATATATGTGTGTTGTAACACATTTGAAAGAACAGAATAAAATCAAGGTTGGTCTGCCCGATTTGGGATCCAGGGAAAATCTCTCGTGTTTATCTGCTTTATGTTTTATGCTCGCTATTGTTTATTTTCTTCGTTATAAGATTCATGTGTGATAATTTCCGTTCGTGTTGGGAACCTCACATTTGGTATCGAGTTGTTTCGGTTTAAGGGGACGCCTTTGCCGCCAGGTTTTTTTCTTTTGCCCGAGGTAGACCCCTGCTCAAGGAGACCGCTGGATCGATTCTTGCGGGGAAAGAATATGGCGAGCGGCGGAAAGATAGAGATCGAGAAATTTAATGGTCAGAGTTTTGAGTTGGGGAAGCTCAAGATGGAGGATCTGCTGGTGGATAAAGATCAGTGGATCGCGGTAGATCCAGGTACTAAGCCAACAGGAATGTCAGATGAAGACTGGAAGAAACTGGATCGGAAGGCTAAAATCACAATATGGTTGTGTGTCTCAGATTTTGTATTGTTGAATGTATTTGGGGAAGCTACGGCGAAGACCTTGTGGGAAAAGCTAGGGACTTTGTACCAATCTAAGTCTCTGGTGAATAAGTTGTTCCTGTGTAAAAAGCTGTATAACCTGAGGATGAAGGATGGAGACTTGGTGACAGAGCATCTGAATGCCTTCAATACTGTGGTAAGTCAGCTGTCATCTGTTGATATTAAAATCTCAGATGAAGATAAGTGCATCAGTTTGTTGTGCTCTCTACCAGACTCGTGGGACAGTCTGGTTATTGAAATAGGTAGCAATACAACTACCTTGAATTTTGATGACATTGTCTCAGCCTTGCTATCGGAGGAAATGAGACGAAGAAATATGGAGGGTCAGAATGGAGATGCCTTATCTGTACGAGGAAGGTCCCAGAACAGAAACAAGAATAAGGTTTCGAGTGGGAGATCTAAATCTAGAGGGAGATCTAAATCTTCTGGAAAGTTTGTAAAGGTGTGCTGGAAATGCAGAAAGGAAGGGCACTACAAAAAGGAATGCAGATCTAAAGCTCCTGAGAAAGGAAAGGGATCTGATGAAGCTCCTTCTGCAGAGGCAAAAACCACCTCACATGAAGGTGGGGATGTGTATTTGGCTTCTTCTTCAAATACACATGTAGATCATGAGTCATGGTTGATTGACTCAGGTGCATCCTTTCACTTCACTCCCCATAGGGAGTGGTTCTGCGAGTATGAGAAATACGATGGTGGTGATGTCTTCCTAGGGGATGATAGGAAGGCCAGAATCGTTGGACGTGGAAAATTCAAGCTGAAGCTGCAAGGTGGAAGGATTAGAACACTTCCTGGTGTTCTGCATATTCCTGCATTGGCCAGAAATCTGATTTCTGTAAGCAAGATGGATGATGCAGGTGTAAAAAAAGTGTTCGAGAAAGATGCCTGCAAGATGGTTCGAGGAGCACTGGTATTAATGCGGGGAGTTCGGACTGGAACTCTGTACAAGCTACAAGGTAGCACTGTTATTGATGGGTGTAATAGTTCTGTGGTTCCTGAAAGTGGGACGGAAAGTCTAGTTGTCTCTGGAGAAAAGACCATGTTATGGCATCAAAGGCTTGGACATATTGGGGAGAAGGGCCTTCAGATAATGCATAGAAATGGTATGGTAGAAGGTATGTATAATTGCTCTCTGGATTTTGATTTCTGTGAACATTGTGTATATGGGAAGAAGAATCGGGTGAGTTTTCCTTCTGTTGCTAAGAGGGCGAACAAGATATTAGAACTTGTGCACAGTGATGTGTTTGGGCCTGTGTCAGTTCCATCACTGGGAAAGTCTGTGTACTATGCTTCATTCATAGATGACTTCTCAAGGAATACATGGATATATTTCTTGAGGAAGAAATCTGAAGTCTTTGACGAATTTAAAGAATTTAAGGCTCTGGTGGAAAACCAGACAGAGAAGAAGATAAAGGCGCTGAGGACAGATAATGGTGGGGAGTTCTGCAAGAATGAATTTGAAGAGTTCTGTAAGAAGTGTGGTATAGCACGACATAAGACTACTCCATATACACCTCAGCAAAATGGAGTTACAGAAAGAATGAATAGAACACTGATGGAAAAGGCAAGAAGCATGCTCAGTGGTACCGGGTTAGGAAAAGAATTCTGGGCAGAGGCAGTGGAGACTACATGTTACTTAGTTAACAGATCACCTTCATCAGCGTTGGAGGATAAGACCCCACATGAGGTATGGACTGGTAAGAAACCCTCTCTTTCACATCTAAGGGTATTTGGATGTGATGCATATGTACATGTTCCAAAGGAGAAAAGGACCAAGTTGGATAATAAATCTAAAAGGTGCATCTTCATTGGGTATAAGGATGGTTTAAAGGGTTACAAGCTTTGGAACCCAGAAACAAGGAAGGTTGTGTACAGCCGAGATGTGGTGTTTAGAGAAGTGAAAGATGTTGTTAAACATGAAGTCCTACCAAAGGAACCCGAGAAGATAGAGTTTGAGCTAAAGGAGGATGAATCAGACTCTACAACAGAAGAAGACTCAGAAGATGAAGAGCCACAAACTCCAGCTTTGAGAAGATCAGTTCGGGAAAGAAGGCAACCAGAAAGGTATAGTCCATCTGCTTTCTGTTCAGGTTTTGCCTTAACTATAATTGATGATGAACCCAGAACTGTCAGGGAGGCAGTAGATTCAGAGGATGGAAAACTCTGGAAGGAGGCCATGGCTGATGAAATGGCATCCTTGCACAAAAACGATGCATGGGATCTGGTGGAGTTGTCGATTGGAAGGAAGCCCATTGGGAGAAAATGGGTGTTTAAGAAGAAGATGAATGTAGAAGGCAAGGTGGAGAAATATAAAGCTCGGTTGGTAGCGAAAGGTTATTCCCAGGTGCCGGGAATTGATTTTGGTGATATTTTTTCTCCTGTTGCCAAAGTTACTTCTATTAGATTACTTTTATCTGTTGCTATTGCATTTGATTTTGAGATAGAACAGATGGATGTGAAGACAACATTTCTTCACGGGGATCTAGAAGAGGAGATCTACATGAAGCAACCTGAAGGCTTTATGGTGAAGGGTAAGAAAGAACTAGTATGCAGGTTGAAGAAGTCTCCGTATGGGTTAAAACAGTCACCAAGGATGTGGTATCAGAAATTTGATACCTATATACGGGGACTTGGCTTCACTAGAAGCAAGGAGGATCACTATGTTTATTTTAAATTAATTGGTGACTGTGTTATTTATTTGGTCTTGTATGTGGATGATATGTTGTTGATTGGAAATGACAAAGAAATTATCCAAGATTTGAAGACCCAACTGTTCTCCAAATTCGACATGAACGATCTGGGTGCTGCAAACTATATTTTGGGCATGGAAATTAAGAGAGATCGGGCAAAGAGGAAGCTTTGGTTAAACCAGAGGAAGTATGTCGAGACTATATTGCAGAGGTTCAATATGCAGGATAGTAAACCGATGAATGTTCCTATTCCTGTAGGTGTAAAGCTGTCTGCTGAACAGTGTCCCAAGACACAAGAAGAAGAGGAGTATATGTCCCGTGTTCCATATGCAAGTGCAGTGGGTAGCCTGATGTATGCAATGGTCTGTACTAGACCAGACATTGCACATGCAGTGGGAGTATTGAGCAGGTTTATGTCAAACCCAGGAAAGGAGCATTGGACAGTAGTGAAGCGGGTTTTCAGATATTTACGTGGCACTAGTGATTATGGCTTGTGCTACCAGGGAAGACCAGGATTGGAAAGAATGTTGGACATTCGTGGTTTTGTTGATGCAGACTGGGCTGGAGATCCGGACCAAAGAAGATCTACAAGTGGGTATGTGTTTAGCCTATTTGGAGGTGCAGTCAGTTGGATGAGTAAAAGACAGTCTGTAGTGGCTCTTTCAACTACAGAGGCAGAATACATAGCAGCCACTCATGCAAGCAAGGAAGCAGTTTTGTTGCAAAGATTGTGTTCAAGTATGGGGTTGGTACAGCAAGCTATAAGGATAGACTGTGATAGCCAAAGTGCAATTTTCTTGGCTAAGAACCCTGCTTATCATTCAAAGACAAAGCACAATGATGTTCAATATCACTTTGTTAGAGATATGGTTGAGGCTAAAAGGGTGTTGCTGGTAAAGGTGGACACTTTGAAGAATGTTGCAGATGCATTGACAAAGTCTGTGAGCACTCAGAAGTTCTCTTGGTGTAGAGAAACAATGGGTGTTTAAGAATTGGGCCAATGAATAAGCCCTCCTGTGGCCCCCTGTGGAAAGAAAACAACAAGTGGGAGAATGTTGGGTATGTGTTATATTCTTTCCACGACTAAGCACGCGCGGGGGGGTAAGAGGGGGGGCGATAGCCCCCCCTTTGCACTGGGCACAACGGGGGGGTCACAAGGGGGGCGGTAGCCCCCCCTATCGGGGTCCAGGGCAGCGCCTCGACGAAAATTTTTGGTCCTTAATTTCCGGAAGGTAGTCCGCGTCCATGGTTTTGTGCATGGTTTTGCACATGGTATTGGGGTACGATGGTTTTCGGCCCCTGGTATTTTTGTAGATCCGGTCAAGGGAACTATGGTTATGTTCTAATCCAAGGTTTATGGATTGGGGTTTATGTATGCTTCGGCATGTATATATATGTGTGTTGTAACACTAAAAGGAATATAATGAAAAATCAAGCTGGTCGTCCCGATTTGGGATCCAGGGGAAAATCTCTGTGTTTATCTGTTTTATGTTTTATGCTCTTGCTATTGTTTATTTTCTGTTATAAGATTCGTCTGTAGATAATTTATGTTCAGGGTTAAAACCTACACTTGGCACCTTTTTCTAAGACTCCACTTAGTTCCTCCATGAAATCACAATCCCCATTAGACTCAGTGAATTGTTCCTCCACATTTTCTTTCTTATTTTCATCTACTAAAGAACCCAACATCCCTTCAATCTGTTTGTGTTTAAAATCAATTCTCACCGGATGAGAAGATACATCCAGGGTGGCATTGTCTAAACTTTTTTCAATCCTTATAAATGGAGATGAATATTCTCCTTGTTAATTCCCTACCTCCATCCAGTTCTTGTTTCCTATAAATTTCTTTTTCCTTCTTCCTCATATGATGTACTATTTTTAATTTTCTATTCTTTGCATATCAAACATTATAAAGCCTCTTGCACACGGTTCTCATCTCTTTCATTTGAAAATAATTTCGATAATCATTGCATTTATGAAGAGAGGATATATTCATGTGAAACCTTTTCCAGCTTCTTCTGTTGGCTAATGCCATCACCTTCATCCCATAGAGAATCGACAATTGAATGTCGACTTGACCAAAGACATTGCTTACTTCCTGTTGAGATTGAACAAGAGAATCAAAATCTCTCCTTCCAGGGGCATTACTCTGTGCTTTGAACTTGAATTTTTCCTCTTTTCCCTTCTCTTCTATCTCGAGACTCCAAAAACTTGCTGCAGCCCATCCTTTCTTTCTCCTCTTCCCACTAAAATTTCAAAAGCACTTCATCCTCACCCTTATATTCTCCTTCATTTTGAAATCCAAAATCATCATTTCCACTATTCTTGTTTTCTGTATTTAATTATGTTGAATCTGTATTTTGTGCTAGGTTATGAGTATATTGCTTGAAATTATTCACTTCAGAACAAAGACCAATCATAAGAATATTCTTATTTTGTGCAGGCCTACAATCCATGACTGAGGAGGAATTGACAGCAAACAATAAATCACGTTGCTCAGAGGCATTCAACAAAATTGGTAGATCCTTGGTGTTTTTTCTCAAATTCATCCCTGACTATTTAGACGCTGGCTGATTCTTCTTACCTGTATTTTCAAACCCATCTCCCAAAATATATAGCCATATAGAAGGTAATGACTCTTTAAGCCCTTTGAAAATACACCACATAATAATCTTTGCCCAATTTTTTGAGCTGCTTATCAACTCACCAATGTCTGGTCCAAACAATTTTCCTTCAATGATCAAATTAATTCCCTCTTTTCAAATAGAGTTTAGAAGCATTTGCACAGATTCTAGAGTTGTTTCTTCTGACAATACATTTAAAGGTCTCAAATTGCTTTATTTATGTGTATTTTCACCATTTTAACTAAAAGCTATATTGTGCAAAGTTATTTCACGCTCAAAAGTATTATCCTGCCTATATGAGCATGAACCCCAATAATCCTCGCAGTGGCCACTTTCACCAAGTAGAATATGTGCTTCATCAACATCATCAAACCTCTAACCTCAATTTCACTTCCAAGTTTTTCTCTATAATAATATTTGTGAGTCCTTCTTGTCGGACACCATTTACAAACTTTCTTTCACTTGAAAATTCACAACAATTGAATTTAAATTAGCCTCACGTGGGTTGTATTTCATTTTTAGTATATTTCTCTTGATTATTTATTTATACAATCTCCCCACTTCTCTTATCCATGTTCTGGCATTCCTTTGCACCTCTTGGTGAAATTGTTAGTTATAAGAATATTTAAGATTCTGGATCTATCGGTTTGAGATGGATATTGCAAGATAAATCTGAAGGATTCATGAGATTACTTCATGTTTGATGAGATTTTTTAATGATAAATGTTATCTTGTAGGAAAATTTCAAAATTTGAAGTCATATTCATTCAGTACATTGACACAAGTTCATACGCTGATACAATGGTGCAAATGCATGGATTTAGTTGTTGAATGATATATGATGGTTTAATAGGAGGAAAAGACACTCGCACCCACCATTATAAGCTTAAGATCGAAGATTCTCATGAAAACCAGTAAAAGGAAGGAGCAGCGGATAGGTTAACCTTAAACATATGTAAAGCCATCTTTATTTTCACTAGGTGTAGAGACATTTCGTTACAAGGTGGACTAGCTTTCATATTCATTAGTTTTGATTTTCTTGTAAGATGTCTCATTTCTGCAGTGGAATAGGTTTTTCTTGATGTTCTATGCATTCTTTCTGGTTGATGTCAATGCAAGTGATCGAATCACTAAGGGCGACTAGAGCTGATCGGGGGCTTAGCATGTCAAATTTGTAGTAAATTCATAGAGGCAAAGTGCCAGCAACATTGACAGGGACATTAAGGTGCATAAATAATGGAGCAATAGACAATCAGTCAGATCGCAATTGTGTTATGGACCCACTCTGCTTTCTAAGCAAGACAGGGAGGATTGGCATTAAATTTGTGCAGTTGATTGATTTCCCATCAATCCATTATATATGCTGGCACTAATTTGGAGGGGATGATTTGGTAGATCAAACCCAATACAAGCTATTTAGAACAAATGTTTGATAGCAAGCTATAAGAAAAAAATTGCTTGAGCAGAGATGAATTGGGTTGATCCATGATGGATTCTGAATTGGGTTCTTCAGGTTTGTTTTCATGGGCTATTCAACATAAAGAAGATGAGCACTCATGTACCTCTCCTCCGATATGGCGTCCTAGATCAAGTTCTTCTCCCATATGTAAAGACACGGCATGTTTGTATCCATACCCCATGTCAGCCAGGGTAGAGGAGATTTCCAAAGGCAAACAGGAGCTCATGAATTTTTTTGAAAGAATGCCTGAATCAGCTTATGAATTGTCCCTGAGTGATCTAGTGGAGCAGAAGGCTACCATGTAGAAGAGATCAAATGAGGAAGTGAAAATAGAAAAACATAAAGCAGAGGAGAGGAGTTCAGGAAAGCAGGACAAGAGGAAGACATGTGGAAGCTATATAAATGGGTCAAGTAAGAGTAAGGGAGAAAATACTAAACCGTTTCTTCTCAATATATTTATTCCCAGAAGCTTAACACACCGATTTCATTCTACCTCTAGGTCAATACCCACAAGTTGTTCTCAGCTGAAGAGCCATGATTCAGAGAAAGGATCAAGGAATACATATCCTGTTGCAAACCTGTATAAGATAAAGACGTCCTATTCTTTTACTTGTTCTTCAATTGCCTTCTCCAAGGTGTCTCCTAAACCATTTTCCACCCAGGATGGTTAGTCTTATCAGGTTCTCCCACCTTCTACCATACATATTGGTTATAATTTTGGCCTTTGGAAATTGAGCATCAGTCAATGCTCATTCTGTTGCAGGTACACTTTCTTCTCCAAGACTATTTTCCAAGTGCTTCTTCTGTGTTTCTCTTCACGCAACTTCTGAATTTTCAATTTCTAACCATTGAATAGATTTTATCTTAATTATGAACTGGCAAACCCCAGGGTTCAAGCTTAACTCCATGCTTAATAACCACCCATGGCTTAAGAAGTCCACACCAGTCACTTACAAATTCCGAACATCACAATCTATCTACTTACAATTTCACTTATAACAGCCCCAGTGCCTTGAGATGCTATCTTTTACTCTTAAAATGTGGGAATAGAAGATTATAACTTAACAGGGAGGTAGCACCTTCATTAAGAACTGATTATTTTATTAAACCTATCATTAAGGAGTGGAAAGATGGAACCTTAAAAAGTTTGCTTTAGATGTTTCTTCCCACGTCAGTCTTGTTGTCGAGTGTGAACTTCATCCATGCTTTTTGTTGAAGTTTTATCAGATTTTATCTCTTTATGATCATGTTTTATCCATGTTAGTTGACATCAGAACAGTTTTTGGCATGCAAGTAAACTTTGACAAAGCAACCCCTGAGTCATCCTGAAGTCAAAGTCTTTCTGCATATACATCAAAAAATGTTAGGACATGCTAGTGAAAAGTTGGAAACTACTTATTAACTATTGTTTGTTTTCTTTTCGTTTCTTTTTTTTATCATGAGAATCAATAATTAACTACTGTCATTTTTCTTTCTATTTCCCTTTTTTCAGTATTAGGAGAATTTCTTTCTTTTTCCTTTTTTTTCAGTATTAGGAGAATTTCTTTCTTTTCCTTTATTTTTTATTTTTTTGGGTATTAGGAGAATTCCTAAACTTACTGCCTGTCTCTGAGGAGGCACAGGGTCATGTCTAAGGGACTGACCCTATACTCCTAAACCTAATGCATTATGCATCTCCACACATACACGCTAGGTGTGTTAACTGAGTTTCAAACCTATGTGGGGCCTCAATATTGCTCAGCAAAAACTTTCTTCCTTGGACTAATCTGAGGGAGGTCCAAGATCAATCTTTGTGGCTGCCTTATAACACCAAGAGTATATCCAACAACCTCTAAGCCAGATATAAGATAGATATACCAAATCTTATGATTTAGCAAGAGCCTTATAACACCAAGAGTATATCCAACAACCTGTAAGCCAGATATAAGCCAGATATACCAGATCTTATGATTTAGCAAGAACGGAGACTCTAGGAAATGGGGAGTCTACTCGTTGAGGCAAGATCATAGCAGGCCATATACTCAATGGCATTTGAACCGTGGTCTTGTTAGTTTCACCTAGTGAGGCCATATACTCAATGGGATTTGAACTGCGGTCTCGTTAGTTTCACCCAGTGAAAATTACCGTTAAACGACATATCACTATATAATTAACTATTCTCTATTGCTTGAAACATTTATAAAACATTAAATTCCCTGGCTCATTGGATTTCTCTAACACTGAGCTGCTTGCCCTTTCATGAGGTGGGTTAACTAAGTTTTGAACCTCGGTGGGGCCTCAATATTGGTCAGCAAACACTTTCCAATGCAGTCGTCCACCGTTTGGCCTAGCACAATAGGCTAATTAACAATTTTTTGTTACTTGAAATATTTCTGAAACTTTTAAGTCCTTCATTGGTTTGATTACTGAAACACTAAGCCACTTGCCCCATGCAAACACTTTCCAATTTAGGTCGTCCAACGTTTGGTCTAGCAGAATAGGCTAATTAACAATGTTTGTTACTTGAAACATTTCCGAAACTTTTAAGTCCTTGGCTGGTTGGATTGCTCTAACACTGAGCCACTTGCCCCTTCATGAGGGATGCCCTTAAGGGTTCAACATAGATGTGTGTATTCCTATTTCCAACACCCTCATTAGGCTACACATTGGCTAAGGTCCCCTGGCTAACCTCAAGCAAAACTAGCTCTATCCCCGTCTTTAAAATTATACATAATAAGATTTACCCGAGATTTTCCCTTGGCCAATGTGTTGCTGTACTACTGAGCTACATGCCCCTTCATTGTGGGCATCATCAATGGTTCGACCTAGATGTACATATTGCTAGCTCCAACAAATAAAACACCTAATTTGGAAGTAAAGAATCAAAACTGAACGAAAGAGAATTTATAATGAATAAAGTTTTTATGCCAACATTCTACCATATTCCAAAGTTGTCATGTTTGACTTCTAAGTCATTTATATAGATTTTAATCATTTCTTTATGTTTAATTGAGTATAATTGCAACCCAAATCGTTTCATATTTAATCATCCTTGAATTAGGTGTGCTCATGCTCCTAAGTCATGACTTTTGGCCCTGTGTGTGGAAGTGCTCGTTGCTCTATTTCCAAAGGTTTTGAAAGTGGTCATTTCAAAAGTCATCCCCATTTCCAAATGTTGTCCTTACCATGTTTCAGGCAACTAAGAATTCAAAATATTGTGCTCTTTGGTTAAATTGAAAATTTTATTTTCATATTAAAGACTGGGAATCCAAAAGGAAAAAGTGGTACAATTTAAAGATATGTGCAAGCTAAATTATCCAAATTCTTTTTATTACACTCCATCCATCTATTTCATTGCAGCATTCCTATTCCTTTAGTATTAAATTATAACTCTATAAAATCAAGATGGCCATCCATATTCAAAGGCTTATGCTTTTATTTGTGTTATCTTCTAATAAGGATTTTTATTTCCAAGTAATTCAACTACCAAAGGTAGTACATGCGAATAGAGAAGTAATTCAACTACCAGTTATTCTCCTACATAGTACATGCTTTGATAGATTATATCAAATTTCTTACCAATAAAATAACATTGATTGTTGTATGTGGACATTTTTGTTCATGATGGTCCATTACATAATCAAGATGAGGAGCTGGATCATGCAAATGCACTTTCTCTTTTCGAAGAACTAACCAAACCAAATGGTATATGATGGCAATTTAATTTTTTTACAATTATGTTTAGTTTAATTATATCATTTAGCTCGATGCTTTTCATATATTCAACTAAAATTTTGTTGCTTAACAAGACTTTGTCATTTCCATGTTTCAGTGAAACTGTTTATGGTTTGATACTCTCATACAGCCTTTATCAAGTGACATGCACCATCATTAGAAAAAACAAGAGAATTTTGCTTTCCATGACTATCTTTCTTTGTCATTGTTGACTTAAGAAAGTCTTTTAGCTAAAAAACTAGTTTCAAGGTTATGGCATAACTTGTCATATAAATCAAATAGAAATTATATCCAAAACGTTAACTTGTAAACTTCTTAGCTGGTTTTAGGCTTTCCATTTAAAATCTACTTCATTTTTAACTTTGAATGAGTTGTTCCATAGAGTTGAATATTAAGATATTTTGGTGCAAGGATTAAAAATTAGCTCACAAGGCCTCTCAGTTATTCATTTATTTTATCTAAACATAAAATTTACTATTAAATTAGAACCACTCAACACAAATACGTCATAGATCAAGATCATACTTTGTAGAGTTTTGTAGAATAAAAATAGGAGCAAGGACATTGAATTCTTTCAGTTTTCCTGGTTCTTATTCCTTTGGTGTATCTTTGCACCTTTAGGGGAAATTTCTAGTTTAAAGTATAATTCTTTAAAGGGTGCTAGCTCAATGGAAGAGCACCTACTTTACAAGAAGGAGGTTGGTGGTTTGATTCCATCATGCCCTGATATTCATATATAGGGAATGATGAAGATCGGTTTTTGGTGACAGATGCTCTTTTGACCATCACCAATGAGCTTATGGTGACATTTTTCGACCCTCACCAAAATATGAAATGGTGACAATCAACGAACGCCACCATATATATGCATCAATAGTGACGACCATTAAAGGTCCGTCGCCATAAATCGTTGTTGTTGATATGAAATGGTGAGGGTCATTGTTTGTCATTATAGTCATTATTCGTGACGGACTTTGATTTCACCAATGAGTTTATGGTGACGGTCAATGAACGTCGCCATATATATATGCACCAATAGTGACAGCCATGAAAGGTCCATCACAAAAAATAATTGTTGTTCATATGAAATGGTGACGGCCACTATCCGTCATTATAATCAATATTCGTGACAGACCTTGAATGTCACCACAACACATACTTTTAGCGACGCCACTTTTGGTGACGTTCTGTTTTTTGGTGACAGAGGCTATTATCCATAACTATTGCTCATATGAAATGGTGACAGTCATTATCCATCACTATAAATCATTATTGGTGACGGACCTTGAATGTCACCACAATACCTATACTTTTAGCGACGCCACCTTTGGTGAGGTTCAGTTTTTTGGTGACGGTTGCTATTGTCCATCACCATTGCTCATATGAAATGGTGACAGTTACTATTCGTCACTGTAAATCATTATTGGTGACGGACCTTGAATGTCACCACAACACCTACAATTTCAGTGATGCCACCTTTCGTGGCGTTCAGTATTTGGTGAAGAAGGCTCTTTTGAACCTCACCAATGAGCTTATGGTGACCATTTTCGCCCCTCACCAATGTGCTTTTTTCTTGTATTTTGTGACTCCAGTTGAAGGAAATAAATCATTTCATTTATCTCTTGTAGATGTCGTGAAATATGAACAAGATTTTCTTTGGTGATTTGCACCATGTCTTCAACAATTGATAGGATCAAATTGTGAACAATTTGTAACAGCTAGATGTGTTTCACGATATCAACGCGCTTGCTTGATATGAATGACATGCTCAATTTTTCTTGCTTGGTGAAACTTGTCTCTCTTGTTTCAAGTTCACTAGAACTCATGCTTACTTGCTGTAGATTTAAACTTGCTTGATTGTTGTTTCATTATGACATTTAATTGTGTTAGATTTGAACTCGCTTGCTTACTTTAATTGTTTCTTTGATGAAATTCACGTTGGCTCGCTTGATGTTGTGAAATTTGTACTGAATTGAGGGAACTTGCTTGAATGAATAATCACGGTCGCTTGCAGGAGAGGTGAGCTTCCTTTTTATTTCTTTATAGTTACAACTCACACAATTGATGTACTCACTTAATTGTGCTTTAAAGGAAGGGTGTCAAAAACTGTCAAAAATGCGCCCAAAAAAGCTTACAATGATTTTAATTACTCAATTAAAATAGTGAATTCACTTTTCTTAATTTTACTTAGTTGAAGAGAATTGACACTCTTGAATTCTTATCAATTCAAAACATGGGTGTCAATTTCAACCGATAGTGCACCCTTACAATCCAACTCAGATTACAAGTTCTTAAATATATGTGTAAGAATGTTGATGTAGACTTTGCTTTGAAATGCTAGAGTTTGCAGGTTCATCAACTTGATTGTATTGAGTTAATTTTCTTGTTGAGGTAGAATATCCATGTTGACAACTTTTATTATGTGTTGCAGTTCCGCAAAGGCATGTGTTGAGTTTAGTTATCCTTCCTTGGAGCTACTTCGATACTTGCATTGAAATTTATGTGTGTGTTAAATGAGACCATTTATGTGTCAAAACTAGACACAAATCATAAGAAATAGCCTGAATCATGCACCATCATCAACACACTCTTTGTGTACCTAAGATCCCCTTATTCAATTTCAGGAAGATCTAGGACATAGTCACCACAAAAAAATATATATTCTTAATTAACATTTGGCGTACATAATCTTGCAGCTTCATAACATCTTCATGGAATCAAAGCTCCATAACTTCTTGGAATAAAAATGTCTTCAAAAACTAACTCAACCTTCTACAACAATGAGATTTCCTTTGAAAAATTGATCACTTCAAACTTACAAAAAAAATCAATCCTTATCACACCAAAAATTACAAAAAATTCAAACACACCTTATTTATCAAAATTACAAAAGGAAACTTATCACTCCAAAAAATATCACCTTATCACTCAAAATTGCACATTATCACTCCAAAATTTTTAAAAAACATCACCCTTGTGACAAAAATAATTACAATATTCACTAATTAACTTTATAAGTGTTGAAAGAATGAAGCCTATGTACCTTATATTTTTTTGTTTTCCCTGGGTTCCACACTTAAATGATTTGAAAATCCAATCAATATGGGGAGTAGATTCTTGAATATTTACATTTATCTTCTGATAAGTCTTACATGTGTCTTCAAGAAGAGAATGTTCAGATTTCCTCTGCAACTACAAATCGTAAATCAAGTACAGATTGTGAATAAATCTTAGTTTCTCTTATACATTGAAAACCTACAAAGAGGATCTGGAAAACTATAACAAGCTAGGGTCGTTCCTTTTCAAGACTAGGATGGATTTTGTAATTCCAATTTCATTAAATATATTTTCCACAAAAAAATCTACTCTCGGTAGAACCTCTAAAGCAGGTTAATAATTTTCAACAGATAGTTCAAATATAGGATTAGCCTTGCGCAAGCGTCTGAATTTGGTTTCATTTGGATGATCCATGACAGTCCTTAGAATATTGAACAATGTTCTAGTAATAGGAGAAATTTCAACAGGTGGCACCTCAGACTTAAGCTTTTGCAAAGCATCTTGAATGGAAACAAAAGTAGTAGTTGTGGAATCTTGAATTCTTCTCAAATCTGCATCTTTGTGTTCTAGGTTCAATTGCATGGATTGAAAGTCACTTACAACAGGTTTGTTCAATGCTCCTTTGGCAGTAATTAACTGGATCAATTCCACGCCATTAAATTTTCTAGAGGCAGTAGACGCACCATACACTCTCAGAAGTCACCAGACTCAGCCCATGAGCATTTAAACAACAATATTTGTGGCCTCTCCGTGGCACAACTTGCTGCACTTAGCCACCAAAGTATATTCACAATAAGCTATTGTCCTTCAAGAGTTCAACTATTTTGCACAAATATTTTGGGGTCAGAAGACAATGAATATATGTTTGTATTTTAAAATTAATGCGTCGCTTAAAATAAATCAGGCTTTAAAATGTCCAAGTTAATCTCCTTGACGCCATCTTTAGCCATAATTTTGAGCCCCATTTAAATTAATTTCCACAAGCAACATTCTCTACCTCAGAGCATAGTGTGACAAATATCATGTTCAATCGCCCATATAGGGTTATGGATGAAATTTTATCAAGAATATTGTTGCAGTGGATCTGATGAGGAGACAGAGACAAAAAATACTGCTAACACAAAGTGCATATATCAATAATAAAAACAACTAGAATCTAAGAAAATTTAGTCACTGAAGTCGATCATGGTCTTAGGAGATGATATTAGGGACAAATAATGGGACAAATCCCACCATGAATGGCCTAGCTGAGGAAACACACTATTAATGAAGAGAGGGATAACAATATGAGACTATGGGGAATACAAATCGTCAGTGTAATTAGAGCTACTCCCACAACCTATGTGGTGGGGTAGGTGTTCAAAACTATAAAGTGGTTCTCTTCTCTAATGAACAGGGGAATACAATCACGATATTCACATAAACGAGGTGGAGCTAGATTTTTCATGCAAGACAACGAGATTTTTTGTTCTCACATCATCAGTCCTGCTAATTTTAGGGCTTTGCGAACTGGGAACCTATCCAAGAACAATGGGGTTTGAAGTTCTGCGAGGGAGTGCTCAGTCTACACTAGGTGCGAGCATTAATTTGGGCTCCTTCTACCTCATCAAAATTCCCTAAGGCCTAGTAATGGGATTCCATATATGCATGGGTTTTGTCGAATTTTGGGTGGAATTGTTGGCTGCACATTTATCGTGCCTAATTTTCATGCTCTATCATTTGATTAGGAATGATTGGAATATCCAGGCTGAGGGGGAAATTCAACTGACCAGAACCAAATCAAATGGGGAAAGGATCATATCCCTAATTTCTAACGAATATTCAGATTCATTAATGATTAAAGCTTTATTGGATATTGAACAATCACTGAGCAGGGTATAAATCTATCAAGGCAACTGACACTCTTGTGTAGGAATGCTAAATGTAGTAAACGGTCCAATACTTTCACCAATGAGGAGCTATAATCATAATCACTTAACATTGCACCATATTCCTAAAGTGAAATTAAATGTGATTCCTACCATGAACAAAATTATGGCAAGGGAATCGATGGCATGATCAAGGCCTAGTAATTGAATTCTTCCAGACTGGCCTTACCTTGCTGCAGTGATTTCCTATCTTATTTCAATGACACAAGTGATAAAATTCAATTTTACGTGCCCGCACAAACTGCATGAGCTTGAATAGCCTCCCTCATGACTCCGTAATCAAATTCAAACATCAACACGTCATTTGATTCTCTCCTGTCAGGCTTCTGAGAAAACAATGAAAACTAGAGGATGAACACTCTTGCATGCAAATCCATGACACAACTCCACTTAATTCATCTGCAATCACAAAACTACTCTTCCTATGCCCCAATGTACAATGTGTCTCAAGAAATTCAATCAAAATTCAATTCCTCTCGACAGTGATCATGTAGCAAACAATGATTGACATACACATTCACACTCATGGCATAAATTCTATGCAGATTTCACTACTTCACACAAATGACAGTTCATTCTTTAAAAACCTCGCTCTGATACCACATGTTGAAAATATGAAAGAATTAACACACACCAAAAACAAACTAGCAACATAGAAACAAAAATATGGTGGAAAAAGCTTGAGATCCTCACTACTTCCTCACATATTCTCTCATTATTAAAATAATTTAATAATAGAATTAAATAAATGAGGAGGTTGTCTCAAGATAGTGTGTCTATCTTGGAAAAATTGGTTGAGATATTCTCTCAACCAAAAACACTAATCAAGGAGCTACCTAAAATAACTCCTAACTTAGAGGAACAATCCAATATAGAGAGTTAGGCATAAATTACTAACATTAAATATTTAATTGATTTAAACTATTTTGGATTTATAATTGCTTATGAGAAACATGCTAACAATTGCAATATCGCAAAGTTGGAGGGATAGTGAAAGTGTTGTTCAGGAAAAGTTGTGAATTGTGAAGTGCTATGGATGACGTGGTGGTGGGACCAGTGGCGGAGTGTGATGAAAGTATCGCAATTAGAGAAAAGGAGAGGTAAATCTTAAATAGAAAGGGAAAATGATGCGAAATGCGATGTGAGATGCGGCGAAGTTATCGCAATCGGTGAAAAGGAGCAGTAAATATTAAATAAAAAAGGAAAACAATGTGATGTGCGATGTGCAATGCGGCCAATGGTTGCGAAGTGCGAAATCCGATGGGGTAAAAGTTACGATTTGTGATTTGTGATATGGTAAAAGTTGCGAATTGTGAAAAGGAAAAAACTGCAAAGTGCAATGTGCAATGGGCCAAAAGTTACAATTTGAGATTTGCGACGTGGTAAAAGTTGTGAAGTGCGAAATTCGATATCACAGTTCGCAATATTGAAAATTTCAAGGGTTAGCAGAAACATTGTCCAGGAAAAGTTGCGAAGTACGAAATACGATAGCAGGAATTTCGAGGAAAGGGGGAAGTCAGAATTTAAAGGTTTCTCTAGCGTTTGTTGAATAAAATGAGTGACAGATGCAATGAAAGAAGGAGGGAATAGAGCGTAATCAAAGTGGTTGGAAGCATGAAAACAGAGATGGAGAATGCAACGGGAAGCACCACAGAGCTGATCTATGATTTTAGCAATAATTCCTACAATCACCCTCCTAACTTATGTGCAAAGGAACATGAAAATGTGTTAAAGTACAGTGCAAAGGCAGACTAAAAAAATGGTAATGCAACTCTACTTTTAGTCTTAGAATAGTGAACGGAAATATGTTTTTGGGTATGTGGGACAGTTCGCCCTCCTTCAAGTCTATTGACAGATATGAGAAGGGGGTCTTTATCCAAAAAATTTTGGTTTTTATCCTCGGTTCTATTACTCAAAAGTAAATGAAACCTACAACATCACACTGAAAGAAAAACTAAACAGCAATGAAACAATCAAAAGAGAAAATAATTGAAAGGGAGAAAGCAGAGAACAAATACAACATAGAGGCTGAGGCACATGGATTGGGCCCTAACCCAGAAGCCTACCTCTCTGAAACCTAAATCATTAAAGTGAAATCAATATGCTCATTTCATAAAAGAATAGCCTCATACATTTCTGAAAGTTTGATCATTGAGTAAAATAATAAAAAGCTCAATAGTGTGCAACAATGTTCCGACTAGAATCGACCCTTCCTAGCTCTAGATTTTCTCTATTTATTCTATAGGGAAGATACCAACAACTCCCTAGAAAATAGTGATTGAGTCCACTTGAATCTAAGTAAAATATCAATTTTCTTAGCTACCTCTGGAACTCGAGTTGCTGGAGATGATATTTGGGGTGATTGAGTCCACTTGACTCCCAGTAAACAAACATTGAGTGCACTCTTCTTTGAGTTGCTTGGCTGCCTATGGAACTCGAATTTTTGGAGAGAATATTTGGGGTGATTGATTCCACTTGACTCCAAGTAAACAAATGTTGATGAAATCCCTATAAAAATTCTTACTAATTCATTATTTTCTACATTCAACCTCATACTAGGCACTCAGAGTATGTTAGCCTTAATCACCACCTATACTAGCATCATAAAACCAAATAATAATAAAAATGCAAGAAAAAGAGATATAATAAGGAAAAAAGGTGACCATTAACCCCTACAAATATTTCTAATGATGGAGCTCATCATCACCCCCCTACTCAACCGTTGCTCACCCTTTGAGCAACTAATCCTCCTCCTACATTTCCTTTGAGGCTTTGACAACCCCCTTGATTTCCCAAGGAATAAGTGTGGGAGCTTCCCCAAGGGGTAAAAACCATTATTATTTTCTAAATTCTCCATTATCTATCTTTTGCATCTGTGTCCTTTTCATCATTAAGCCCTGGAAGCAAAGGCGTGCTAAGCTTTAGTCCCAACCATTGGATATTTTTGGCCTGTATGGCCCTCTTGTATAATTTTTCCCTTTCCAGTTCACCCCTCAGCCTTTCTGGAGTATGGTACTCCGTATTCTTGAGGCTTTGAGGGAGGCTATTCCATCTCCTCTGGCTGGCCATAATGCACTCATCTTCTATTTGCCTAAAAACATCATCAAAGTGGCCTATTACCTATGTTTGAGTCTAAAGGTAGCTTTCAACTAGTGTAGGGTCACTTTCAATCTCTCGATGGTTAAGGATGACTCCTCTTGGGCTGAACAACTCTGGTTTGGTATGTAAGTGTTCTCTATTTCTTCTTCTCATGACCCCACATATCTCTTGTGCTCTAGTTTCCTCATTCATCATCCATGATACTAAAGGCATCAAATCTATATCCCCCATTATAGGATTTGGGTCCCAAGTATCCATGTTTGTCAGAACAAGTTTATGCACATAAAAATCTGCCTCCTTTTCCTAATCAACCATGTTAGTTGTCTTGTAGAAATTAATGAATTTCCTATAATCTTGGAAAGGTAGGGATCCATGGGAGGCTAGAATTTTGATTTGGAATAGGAGCCATTTCTCCTTGAGGTACATAGCATATGAGTAAGAAGCGAATATTTTCTGAAGGGATTATATCCATAAGTCTGCCATGGTGGCTAATTACTGTCCTTTTTTTTGAAATTGCTCCTTCAGTGCTACATTCTCTGCCTATGCCTTTTGTAGCTGCTCCTTCAGGACTGTTTCTTCGATTCTTTACTCCTCCCTTGAAGATTTTTCAATGATATTTGGGCTCATGGGAGGAGCTTTTGTCTCTCTCTGACTTATTCTCTGACTCTTTTGAGCTCTGAAATACATAGAGCTCTAACTTTTTCTCTTTGGGCTCAAAGGAGCTAAGGTCGCAACTACCTCTTTGTGTTGAGGGGATGTGGTGTTGTGTTGTGAGTCTTCTTCTTGCTCACTTTCTGCTACCTTTATGAATTATCTATCTATTCCCATTTCTTTCGTTTCTCCCTAATTCTTCTTCTTCTGGTTCTTCTTATGGCACTTCTTCTCCTTCTTCTCTTTTTTTTGTACGGCTAGGAGGAAAGCTTCCCTTTGTCCCTAGCTACTGTGTCTGATATGTAATATACTTCAGAAGCTAGCTTGACTGTGGGTGATGTTTTTTTGTTGACGTTATTGCACAATGTTCAAGTACGCATACCACTCTCGGTACTGTTGTGCTGTAGGATCCCTTCGGTCTCTTTCCCTAAAACATTCTCAATTCACTTGTTTGGATGAGACAAGATCCTTTTTTATTATATTACTAAACTAATTTTGGATAACTTATGTAACTCGACTCAGATCCAGTTTCTGTTGTAGACAATTGGACCCTCTTATTGTTAACTGGATGATACTTTGTGTCTCCTCCCCTCATTCTCCTCTATTCTACTTGTTTTATTTCTTTTCTTTTGCATGCCCAGGTGGCGTGACTTTGCAGTTCTCCCTAGTCATACTTCATAATGGTGGCCAAGCCAACTGGCCACCTTTCTACCCCTTAAACTCTAAGTCTTCAAATTTAATTATTTATAGCTATTATGGATGCATAGTGAGGGGTGAGAAGCTATACCTGAGTTTACCTGTTGTTTTCAAGGTGTTTGCAGGAGCTAGAATTTGGAGACAAGCCTCTTATATGCTGCATTCTTTCTTATTTTCCTGTTTTATGAGTGAGCAACTTGCTGAATGAGAAACTCTCTGAGTGACCTGCTGATATTTATTGCTATTTTATCCCGTTGTAAATGCTATTTTGGGGTGATCCAGATGCCATGGGTGGCACTCCTGTCTTTCCTGTGGTCTTCTTTATTAACTCCTCTGTTTGTTTTTTGTTGTTGTTCATGAAAAAATCTTTACACCATAGAAAATCCAGGATGTTTGTAGCAGCCTGAGTTTTTCTTTCCTTTCTACATTGTGCTTAGGAATGGCACAATGTGGTGTATGGGTTTGATGGAGGAATTTATAAAAATGAATGGAGTGAATGATGGGATGGATGGTAAAATAGAATAAGGGAAAATATGATGAATGCTACCGTATGTTTCCAGAAACCATTAATAACTTGTAAAACAGCAAACATAGAAAACACAGACAGAGATGCAGATGTTTTTTTTTTTTTTAAAGAAAGTGGGTGGCCTCCATGGAGGTTTTCAACCCACAAACTTGCCTTGGGTGCCTCAGAGAGGTTTTCACCCATGGATC